>CM049794.1:9418426-9784070 GCA_027422405.1 Ptychobarbus kaznakovi
ATTTTTCCGAAGAAAAACAGGAAGTCACTGAACAAAAACACTGCTGTGGATCATTCAGGTAACAACACAGTATATTAAGAATCAAGTGTAAACTTCTGAACAAGGTCATTTTTATAAATTCAACTATTATTAACTATATATAAACATATTTTATGCTAAATATCTTATTCAGGTCAATACTAAATAAACAATAACATGTATTTTGTATAATCCCTCTTATTTTGGTAAAATAATTACAATTTTGCATGATTCTGCAAGGTGTATGTAAACTTTTGACTTCAACTATATGTACTATAGTACTACTATTATGCACTACTGATGGCCCTCTCTTTTGGAAATTTTTTTTTTATATCATCTTAAACTAATGGAAGTCCCATACAATCCCATAAAATGTGTTAGAAGTTTACATTTACGATTAAACAAGAGGCTTTGTAAATATTCATGCAACAGAAAATGTAATTGCAGGGGTCAGAATAGCTTGTACTTATTATGCTCAGTGTCCCTTTACTTCTCATTTATATGTGTAGTCATGCATTCTTAGGTCTATCACATGCAAACTAAATTAGGCCCTTTACCAGTTTTTCCCGATTTCCTGCTTATTCTGACATGTGTGTGTGTGTGTGTGTGTGTGTGTGTGTGTGTGTGTGTGTGTGTGTGTGTGTGTGTGTGTGTGTGTGTGTGTCCAAAGTAATCAATGAAACTGTTTTCTTTCAGCATCAATAGCCACAGACATGAGAACAATAGGACTGTTCACACATTCTTGTCACTTCTCCTAACGACTCTAACCTTTAATGATCTGCGAATCCCCTAATTTCCTTCTGAGAGGACCTCAAATATTTTGATTGCCTTCATTTTGGTACATTGGGTCTATAACTACCTAAACAACTGCCTTTATTGTCTTGTCCCCAGTCTGAGTCCTGCAGTGAAAAATCTGTACTGCATATCTACCTGTTAAAGCAACAATGAAATACGTTTGTTTCAGCTGTGCCATAAAAACAGTGCTGGGATGTTATACATTAGTTTAAATGCATGTAATGCATATTTGTGCCATGTCATGCATGTAACCTCTGTAGATGGACATTTAGCAGTTGTTGACAGCGCCAGAGATAAAGATAAACCCTCATGTGTGACAGATGGCTGTGTCATTTGCAGATAAAGATGAAAGTATTTTCCATGTCAGCCTCTCAGGAGGGAAATGGAGCATAGTGAAATGAAGAGAAACAGCATATGGAAATGGCAAATTCTATTTGTTTTAGGTTATGTGTGGATCTGATGAATAGTGCGACGAGGTCAAGAGGATCAGTGGAATTGCTCTCCGTCCAACTTTACGTTCTGTTCAGCCGATCCGGACTACCTCTGTCTGTTTTTCTCCAGCTCTCTCATTAGCCAAATCTCTCTGAGCTTTGCTACCGGCCCCGTTGTGCTCTGATGACAGGGAATGTGATACTGAGAGCATATCAGGCCACACCAGTAATCAGCTCTTGCTATACTAGAACACCAACTGAGAGAGAAAGAGAAAAACTCCAACAACACCCTCTGACCCACAACCGCCCACTTGCAGCAGACAGAGGCCCAGCATGCAGCTAATTAGCATGTGTTAATGAGTTCCTGTGCCAGGGTGACCCACTCAGTAGTGTTGGAAAAGTGTGGAGGTATGGTGTGTCTGCTTCACAGTGCTTGTATACACAATTGCAAACAAGCCTGACATACTTTGGAACTGCAAATCTTGCACTTTCATATACAGCATGCAAGGGTTTTGTAATAGAATTCACGGCAGCTGGTTTGCTGCACCCTTACAAAACAAAAATACATGGGAATTTACTGGACAAATATAATTTGATATATTAATTAATCAGTTCCATATGCTCATATTTTTCAATATATTGCAATATACGCATGGTCCACGCATAAATATAAATATATAGAAAACACATAGCAATACCTTTATTAAACTAGTTAATTTTTCATTCATTAATCAATGGGTTTACATAAAGCCAGACACATACATGTATAAGAAAAACTGACTGAACTGAAATTTTTTACTGAAAATGAATAGTAAAGCTGATATGTATTCTAAACGACAGAAGCACTGGATGAAACACTCACTCTTGCAGTGTCCACAGACAATTAGCTTTCTCATTGTTTTAAATTCTTGTTAAACTCATGTCAAGATGGTGGAAAACGAGATTTGACATTTATAACTTAATGAATTGAGTGTTAAAAAGCACAAACCAGCGAGTTTGGCTCTCAGTTTTCCCATATTCTGTGTCAATACATGACTAAACGTAACCTCACTGCTAAAAATGCATGCGCTGTAAAAGGCTTTGAGCAGGTAATCTAAAATCTGCTTAATGTGCTAACATATTATTAAAGTCAAAAATATAATTTCAATATCACTGAATCAACCTGACTAAATTGAATTACGCTGAAAGGCCCATAAATAGTTCATTAAAGTAACAATTACTCAACTGCCGTTTTAAAATATAAAATAACTTGGGAAATAACAAAATGATAATTTTCTAAAAGTGTTTGAAAAAGTATTTACAGTAAGAAATCAGAAGCAGTGTTTGAATCATTATCCTTTTTGCACAGTAATTGATCCTGCACTGACATCTAGTGGACATTTTAGAATTTATTTTTGTGATTCCTCAATCATTCTCCATGTGGGTGGTTAGTTGATACAAGTATTTTGGAAAATTGACGTCATCACTATTTTGATTATTTTATGATTATTGTGCATGCAGCTTTTATGACTTCATGTTAACTTAGAGACTATACTTGAAAATGTAGTTGTTACACCACAAGACCATTTAAAATGAATTTGAGTTTGCAAAAAAGTTAAAATAAATTCAGCTTTATAAAAAAATATTGTTTTAAAAACATATTATGCATCAATAACAAATGCAAAAGTGTCAGAAACCATGCACAGACCATTCTTTTTCTTTTTTATTTTCTTTTACATTTTTTTCTTCTTCCCTCAGAGCACACAATAGTTCTGCTCAGCATCAGATAGTACACTTTCAGACTTAGTGCTGGGTCAGTGTTATCACATTAGTACAATATGATAAGTTAATTACTGGAAGAGGGTTTACACACTTACATGGTGCATTTATTGCATTGTAAACCAAAAGAAAACCTCAAACACAAAACCAAAATAGTGCAATCATATTGATTTCCCTTTATTCAGTGATAGACCTTTACCAGTCCAAGCCAATGTCTTCCTCCTTCCTTCAGTGTTGCATACAGTACAGTGTATTGTGATAGAGAACAACATAAATATCTAATCAAATAAACAATTAGCCTTGAAAATATACTTTGGAGACCCAAATACATAGTTCTGGACTATGTACAAATCACCTGGAAGATATCAAGCATATTTTCAATTGGGAAGATCTCATTGTGCTTTGAAGCCTGTCTCTTGCTTGTTGCTTTTCATATGCAGATTTAAAAATTGACAGAAGATTTAACATGGTCCCAAATAACAGTTTCGTTCAATATATGTAAATAATATTATTTATGTACACTTTAAAACGAACAGAAAGTCATTTGTTTGTGCATTTATATATAGATGAGGACAATGGATTTTAATGTGCAAACTGTATATACTCAAGCAGATGTTTGTGATGGGTTATGTTTCTATATCCATTGCATCTCCCTATTCAGTTTACAGTTCTGTTTATTTCTACAAATGCCTGATTGTGTCATGCATAGTCATGATTAGCTTGAATGTACAACGGGACTGCATGTGCATGCATGCAAAGAGTAAATTAGTGATCATTTCGTTAAGAGATTGTCTTGCAAATAAGACATAAGTCATTCTGTTAAGTGTGATAATCTTTGTAAATGATTTTGTTATTGCATGGAATAACAGCAGCAAGCAAAACTCAACAATTACAGCAGCAGATATGTCAGCAAGATCACTTATCATGCAAAGTGTTTTTCCAAAGATTGTTACACATCTTATGGTTGTTTTTGAATTAATTGCATGATTATGTACAGTTATATGTGTGAAAACAAAGATGCTTACAAGGGTCTCACTTTTGTGGTTTCAAACAAAACCACTAGATGTCCCTGTAATCCAAACATTAGTATAGAGCAGAGGTTTTCAACTGGTTTTACTTTGACCCAACACAGCACCAAAACAGTTTAGTGCACAAAATAAATAAAAATGCTCTTAAAATCAAATATTAAAATCTTAATAATATGAATTCAAATATAGTTATAAATAAACAATAAACTAAAATAATCAAAATGAATAGTTCATAAAACATTGGGGCATAAACCACTAAACTTCACTACAAATTAAGTTTAATACATTTTGGGTAATATTTTTTCAGTTTTCATGATTTTAAAGATGAGAGCATGTCATTCAATGTATCCATGTTGGTATCTACCTAATTTACCTGGTTATAGGTGGATTTGCATCAAAATGCCATATAATTTTCTCCTTTTAAAACTTAACACATCCTAACTATGCATGATTATATTAGTTGCATTTTTCCCTGTGCATTTAGCATAGTTTTATCATGTGTCCAATCAGAACAGACCTGCGAGGTCTCAGTTGAGAACCACTGTTGGACAAAATAAATAATATGTTAGGCTGTTAGTGCAATACTGAGATCTAGGCAAAAGATGTACAAACATTCATGTGGTCTGCTTTTCATTGATCTGAAAGGGTGATATTAGTGCAGTGTGGTTGGAAATACTGATGAGTTACTAGTTGATTTGCCCTGGTTGACATAAACCTAAAGTTTCCAGTGGATAAAAAGACACAAGAAAAATCAAACAGGATATAACAGAAAAAAAATTCAGTAAAAAATTCCAAGTGTGGTTTCAGTATATGAATGAGTTATTTTAGGGTTGTGCTACATAAAGTCATTTGGGTTATTAATTATAAGTGAACTGTATTATTTGATGATTTATTGAAATCATGTGTATTGTGTAAAAGGTATGGCCTTGAAAACAAACCAAACGTGATGCAGGAGGAGACTGAGTGAGGGATGTTAGTGGCATGGGGTGCTCTTCTTTGTGAGATGCCAGTGCCAGAGTCAGGCTGGCAGAACCTGGAGGACAGACGGTACCACCAAGGGGTTGGGGAAACCCTTGTAGATCTCAGCATGGAGCTCAGCAGAGACCAGTTGAATGTGTGTATACCTGTGTGTGTGTGTGTGTTGGCTGAAGGCCTACAGCAGAGTGGTCCTGAGATGTAAAGGACGACACATGTGCAGGAGAGGGTGTGTGTTGTCACTGTCAGTGAGGATGTGATTGGTCCACTTCTCCGCTGGCCCTCGTCTCTGTCTCCATCCCTCCGTTCCTCCTCTTTCTCACCGGGGGGCAGCTGCTCCGAGCCCCGTCTCATTCTGGGGCAGTGAGTGGCTGGCCTTTGAGGAATATTCTGGGGGTCTTTCTGGAATGTTCTGTGTCACACCAGAGAGCAGTGGAGGAAGTGATCATTATGATTAAACACCCTGGCCAGTGGCCACAAGATTTCTGTCAGTCAATATTTAGGGTGCACTCAAAAAAATAATAATTATATATAACTATATATATTTATATTTTTTTTGTGTGCGATATTGCATAAATTATATTGACATCTGGTGGACTGGATGTAGTGTCACGCAAAAGCAATTGTTTTAGTTACAGTGTAGTCATTAAATAAGACAAATATTTTTTTTGTTAATTAAAATAAAGCTGAAATTAAATACAAAATAAATATTAGAGAAAAACTTAAAAAATAAACATTAGGCATGTTGTCTTGTCTTGAAATGAGTTGAAGTATTAAAATGACTAAAACTAGAATAAAAATACAAATGTATTGAATTCTTACTGATATAAGATAAATTAAAGCTAAATAGAAGTGCAAAAAACAAATAAAACTGACAAAAGCATATAACAAAATTACTAAAACCAACTGATTAAATTAAATCAAAATAAATTAAAGGAAATACAATTTTATATTTAAATTGTAAATGTAATAAAAGTCTGATGTTAGACATTATTTTAAACTTTTTTCAAAAGTACATCTCATTTAAAATCAGCAAGTGAACATTTTAAATTAATTGTTATTATTAATATTTATTATTAATATGCCCTGACAGAAAAATACACATTCATAATAATCATTTTATACTGGCAGATGAAAATCAATCCAACACTCACTCTAATTTGTGGTAGTGCTCATTCAATTAGCTCCTGCGTCTCTGAGAACTAGAGGAAGAGGATGAGAGAGTGTTTAAGATCATTTAAGCTTCCTCACAACAAGGGAAGGCCGTGCAAATAACATTTAAACACTCACCTGTTGGCTAGAGTTGGCTGAGGGTGGTGTATCTACATTTTGCTCCACTAGAGGGTTCAGTGGGGCGGAGCCTGGCAGGTGAGTGGCACGCCAGTATATATCTAAGTATTCGGCCAGGTGTTCGCAGGCATCCTCTAACTGATTCTCATCCAGTATAACATCAAACATGTCCTGCAAGATAAATGCAGTGAATACAAACAGTATTAGTGCAAGATATCGCATCTGTTCAGTTGTTGCTTTAATATGTGATAACAAGAGCTGGATGTGTGCAGTAATGGGACTCACTGGTGGGCACTGTGCTAGTTTATCTCCAGCCATCATTTGCACATTGAGATGTTTGCTTTGAGATTTCCCTCTGGACTTAATGAGTCTTTGAAGAACCTGGGGTAGAATGAGTAACACTGAGCGAATGAGGGACATGTTTCTTCAGGGAAATCTGAACCTACCTATATAACTTAATCATTTAAATAAGCAAAACAACACTTTTTGCTCTGAGGATTTATAAATAGCACTGAAGATAGTCCATCAAGGACTGAAACATTTGCTTTTGTGTGTGTACACAGTCACTTTTTTTGATAATTCATTTTAGTTTTGTCACCTTCATGAACATTTTCGGGAATAGATTTTTGTTCAAAGGACCTTGAACTTTGCATTTCATTTAGTGTGCAGAAATGTTGGTGAAATCCAAGAGTTTTCTGACCCTCCATAGACAACAAGGGAACTACCATGTTCAAGGCCCAGAAAGGTAGTAAGGACATCGTTAAAATAGTCCATGTGATATCAGCGGTTCAACCGTAATTTTACGAAGCTACGATAATACTTTTTGTGCGCAAAGAAAACTAAAATAATGGCTTTATTCATCAATTTCTTCTCTTCCGTACCAGTCTTCAGCACGTGTTCCCAAAAGTACCATGACCATGCTTTGTGGTGCTTTTGTGAATGTGCGTCGAAGAACCTTAAGCGAAGAAATTGTTGAATAAAGTGGTTATTTTTGTTTTCTTTGCACACAAAAAGTATTCTTGTGGCGTCATAAATGTCACAAATGTCCTTACTACCTTTCTGGGCCTTGAATGTGGTAGTTTCCATGTTGTCTACGGAGGGTCAGAAAGCTCTTGGATTTCACCAACATTTCTTCATTTGTAATGAAGTTCTTACAGGTTTGGAACGACATGAGGGTGAGTAATTAATGACAGAATTTGAATTTTTGGGTGAACTATCCCTTTAATTAGTCTATCATCCATGTTCAAGTAATTGTGGAAAGACTTATGGTTGTGTTGGAAATGATAGAGGGACAAAATAGGTCTAAAATGATATAAATAGTTTTCAAATAATAAGTTGTTTATTGTAATTTTTTTGGGGATAATAGTTTCATAATACTTGAGTTATTAAATCCATAATTTTTATTATGGATTTCTATATTAGATGAAAAGTCATAGTCTGGGACAGGAGTAAAATAATAAAAATATTAAACAAATAATGTGGACCTTCATATAACAACAGAAAAGTTAGTTTTAGTTTTAAATAAATCTGTAATTGGAGAAACACCCATTTATAGCTTTTTAAGAATAAGTGATTTATTGACTGATTAAATACTGTTGTACCTTTGGCGAGGACACTTTGACGTAGACAATGATGGGGGCGAGGGAGGTCTTGAGAAGCTGTGCGGGGTGGTTGATAGTATCTGCATCCAAGACCACCAACTGCAGGCTTTTAGCCAGTTCAAATATCCTCTCAATCTCACTCTGCACCTCGGCTGAGAGAGAGACATGCACGATAGCACGAGCCACATTAATAATGAAACAAAGAATGATGTCATATTAGGTCCTTCATACAGACATACGTGATCACACTCTATATTAATGTACTATTTAGTTTGAACCTTTTATGTTTTCACTCACCCAGACTGGAACGTGTGTTTGACCGCTCCATGATAGCTTTCTTGTTCAGTACAGACCTCTTGGCCAGAGAAAGATCTGCAGTCACCCGCGTGATAGAAATCCTGCCATGAAACCACATACCAGATAAAAAAAGACAGTACACAAGAAGTATGGACCAATTTTATGATACTTTACAGAAGAAAGAAGGTAGATAAATGATTTATTTCCATTTTTACAAATGCACGTTTTTGGGTGAGCTGTTCCTTTAAGAGTAACGCTTTCAATTTTAAGCTCTAAACAAGTGAAACAAACAGTTTCTGCACTCACTTCCCATCAAACCTGTGTTTCAGGAAGTCAAACAAGGCTTTCTGCATCATATCAGTCACCTGCATGAGAAGATTGTGAGAAAATGTTCATTCTACATTCAACCAGAAACATTTCAGATGTAATTAACCTGTCAATCTGAGGAAGTTTAGGTCCTGAGCTATTAATAGTGTTAACATCCACCCAGTAATTTTGTTGTCTAAGGATCGTAGAGGGAAAATAAGGAGTTCTAAGCAGGGGATTCAGAAGAAGAGTCGTGTAAAAGGCTAATATGGTTTGGATGAGGTGATGTGGTTTTATTTAGACACGGGTGAAAAATGAATGACTCCAGAAATAGAGGGCAGAGAGTCAGCGAGGGAAGCAGGTCCCTGGTGTCTCTGTTAAAGAGCTGACTGACAAATGTGTCCAGAGCACCGTGCCACAGCTGGACTTAAATATTTCATGTTGTGAATCCTCTCGCACACCAAAACTGCCTGAGCAGTCATATATCACAAGATCCAAAATGAGCTTTTGTGCCATGCCTGCCAATAGTGAGTGAGTTTACAGACTCTAATTACTTTTCATGGGCCATTAAACTGAATTTTGCATTATTTTATTAAATACAATTATGCTAAATATAATTATATAAATATTTTTTAGTAAATATAAGTACAAATACTGACCACAAATATCTTCATAGATTATGAAACTGTATTTTGCATTTTTATTAAATTATAATAAAAAAACATATTTTTACATCTAAATATAAATAAAAACGGCATTGTACAGGTCATTTTTTGTTTATCACATTATGTATAAGCCAAACTCTGCATAATTTATTGCAAAATGTGATTTTGTTCCAGTGTTGTTATTAATAGGTTTAAGACTAAACCTATTACATCATTTTTAGCAATTGAAAGAAACTTTAAATAAAATAAAATACAGATATTAAACAAATAACTTAATGTAATTGAAAATTGCTAAAAATTAAAATGTTAATAAATGCTACAATATAAATAAGAATAAAATGACATGCTTGTTAGTTTCATTTTGGTAGCTAAAATATATATATGTCATCACATTGAGTTCTAGAGGAAAAAAGCCTTCAGGCATATATTCCACAGAGGTTCTGTGAGTGAATAATGTCCAGTTTTCCCAATACAGTTTTATTTACTCCTCAAACTCAACTTTTACTTGCTTGGTGGTTGTTCATTTTGAACCCTGCATACAACAACTGGCTTGTCTTTTAACTGCCATGATGATCAAATTTCATATAATTTACCTCATAGCCTTTCAGCGAGGGGCCGACCAGAACAACAGGCCTCATGGATGGAACTACATCATAGGGTGGAACGTGTTCTGTCTAAAACACACGCACGCACGCACGCACGCACGCACCGCACGCCACACGCACACCACACACACGCACCACAAACACACAACTCCACACACACACACACACACACACACCACACACCACACACACACACACACACACACAAAACACACACACACACACACACACACACACACACACACTTATGTCTCACAAGCTCCGAACCTTAACTAACATTTCTCAACATCTAATGAGTAGCCTCAAGGGATGCCATTTCAATAACACAGCATTAAAATCTCTCACAGAGAATCGTCTGAGAGACCAGACACAAAATGTTAATATTTAATAGCACTTTTGGAGGGACTGTATTGCATTATGGAAGCAAGGAAGCAACTTTAACCACCTACCTGCTTCTGCTTCTGTTTGGCTTGTTTAAAACAAGAGAAATGTGTTTAAGAAAATCTAAACAGGTTGTTTGTGTCCAAAATGGTAAAATAATTTTATACTGAAATATGTAAATCTTGACATATAAAACCAGCTTTTACCCTGAAGGGAAATGCAAAGGAATTGTAGTGACTCAATAGTACTAGCGTTACAGTAAGACAGTAATGTGTGAGAGTATTTAAATACCTCTCACCTGCAGAAGGAGGAGTAGACCTCCAGCCACCAGATGAAGCATTTCCACCCATTTTCCTGTTACCAACACAAACACTTTAGAAATTATAGGATGAGACATGACAATAGCTGATATCATCCTTCAAACTAAAATCCCATGCTGAACTTGTGTGCTGGGTTTTCTTATAAATAGCAAGTGCAATGGCAAATCACAGCAACTGAACATAAGAGTGTTTATTTCCAGCCCAATCTCACGGCAATTCGTACATATTGGTTAATTCGTATGAATTTGTACGAATGACCTACACCTAACCCCGCCCCTAAACCTACCCGTGGTTTAGACTAATCATACTAAATCGTACAAGTGAGGTCGTACGGATTCGTACGAATTAGCCACCTCGTAAAATATGTACAAATTGCCTTGAGATAGCGTTGTTATTTCTCACTTACGGTATAGTTAACCAAAAATGATAACTAATAATCTTCACTTTATTTATATCGGTCTGCTTGTCCAAACCAACTGTACTGCTGTGTATTAGTAGTGGGGATTTTTATTGATTCTTTCTGTAGGTAGTTAGCTAAGCCAGTCGGTGGTGACAAGTGACTCTTTAAAAGCCATTCAAATTATTTGTTCAGACAATAATTCAATTATTTGAAAATGCATAATTCCCTACTATATAGTGGGCAAAATACAGTATGTGAAAAAAATACCTCTATCTATAATTAGAGGTACCTTATACCTAAGTTATCTATCTAAAATGATCCGTACTCCAGTGAAAAAGTCACATTGTCTAAATCTGCAGAGAAATATGCACAGATCTAGCACCATTTACAATCGA
Source organism: Ptychobarbus kaznakovi (assembly GCA_027422405.1). Classification (NCBI taxonomy): domain Eukaryota; kingdom Metazoa; phylum Chordata; class Actinopteri; order Cypriniformes; family Cyprinidae; genus Ptychobarbus; species Ptychobarbus kaznakovi. The sequence continues at coordinate 9,429,692 of CM049794.1, forward strand.
AAACAGTCCAAAATGGTTTTAAACAAATAAGTTGGAGAATTTTGATGTGAGAGGGCAACATTATTATGGATTATGGACTGGTATTTTACATGTAAGCAAGAGTTGCGATGTTTTTATGAGCTGTTTGAAGTCTCATTCTGACGGTACCCATTCACTGCAGAGGATCTGTTGGCGTGAAAGTAATGCTACATTTATCCAAATCTCTTCTGAGTAAGAAACAAAATCATCTATATCTTGAATGGCCTGAGAGTGAGTACATTTCTACAAATTTTCATTTTTGGGTGAACTATTCCTTTAAATGCTAATTTACACAGTACTGAATAACAACTATATAGATATGATGAGATGCAACTGTGGACCTCTGAGCTGCTTTCTGTTCCTGCTTGATCCGCATGGCCTCCAGTTTAACAGGGCTGGGGATGAAGGCAATATCTGCCCCCTCCTTCACCAGCCTCCCGATCCACCAGTCATTATTATACTTCTGTAGGATGGGAGACAATGTGCTCAAAACATTTCACAGTGCAACTGTTGATTTCAGTTCATTGGTTGCTTCCCACCTCTTTTATGTGTAGAAATTCTTTGACTTCAAAGTTGATAGCAGTACCCTGAACCGGACAGTCTTCATCGAGAACCCCGCAGTAGCTGACATTAGTTTTCACTGCAAACGCCACAGGTTTGGTCTACAAGAAAACAAAGAAAACAGTTAACATTCTGTTAAGAGGAGAGGTAATTGACAGTGTATCCGTTTGAGAAGATGAACCTTGGCTCTCTCGAGCTGGAGCAGGACCTGGCGCTCGGCCTCAAGCCGAGACGCCTCCTTGTCCTCCTCCAGGGACAGGTCGGAATCCGATGGTCTACTCGTGTAGGAATCAGCAGAACTCTGCAAAAAGGACAAGAGTCCAATGGCAAAGTTGCTCATTTACATTTTACTTTTACAATTGTTAGCTGTAATGCCCTGTCTACTTCTTTGTCAATTACAGTGAGCCTAATTCACTAAGCAACACATTTCTGCTTGAAATCTGCATACAATCATGTTCATGAACAAACCATGATTTATCAAATCATAAGCAGATAATATATATACATATGTACAGCTGGCTAATGAGAGGACTGTAAACTGGGTCTGTATTGAAGGTATGTTTTAACTGGTTTTGAGGATGGCACACCTGGCATTGCTCGAGGTTGCTTAGCCGGAAACAATGGTTTGAAAAAAAAAATTCTTAATGATGAATTTGTTTATTAGAAACATTTTACTTCACAGTGCGTTAATTGATGGACTGTAGTTGTGTGGATTACTTGTAGATTATTGTGATGTTTTTATCAGCTGTTTGGACTTTCATTCTGACGGCACCCATTCACTGCAGAGGATCCATTGCTGAGCAAGTGATGTAGTGCTAAATTTCTCCAAATCCATTCTGTTGAAGACACAAACTCATCTACATCTTGGATCACTTAAGGGTGAGTAAAGATTTAGCAAATTGTCATTTTTGGGTGAACTATTTAAGGTTAAAATCAAATTCATGAAGATTCTGAATTAGCCAGAACTTTATTTGAGAAGTTCTCCAGTGCATTTAAATACAAATTCACATATTTATTAATGAATGAGATGTAATGTTTTTCGTTTCTCTGTTGTTTTGCACTATTCTCATTTTGCAGAGTTTTGACTGAACACAGCAATTTCTGCAAATGCTTTGGCAATATGAATATAGAAATATGTTTCATGCTAATAAAGCATTAAAACTGAAAACTAAAGCACCAAATGCACCGATAACAAAAGATTTAGTGACCGCAAACAAGCATTGCAGAAACCTTTCCTCTTCCGTCTCCTGCATCCCTCTGATCACCCCTCCAGACCAGTCTTTCTCTCTGTCTTTTTTCCCTCCAAAATCCAGAACACAGAGAGGATATGATTTAAATATCAAAGGAAGCCGCAGGGCGCAGGTGTCTACCGTCGAAAGAGATAAAGCATAATTATGCAGACACCGGCTAAGATAAGATTCTTATGTGCGATTAAAATATATATCTCGTCTAAATGAACATGCTAATTAAAAACCAGCCCTGTAATGGGAGGCATCTCCATCACAGAGCTGTCCTGAAACAACTCTTGGACGATCTACACCGTGTTCATCTCTTTCATGTGTTCGGCTTAGAAATAAATGAAAAGAAAGAAAGAAAGAGTAGGGCTTTGAAGTACAACAACACACTATATCAATTTTTTTTTTGCCACTTTTATAGGAGGTAATAGTGATGCAGGGGTCGCCCACATAAACATCACTACCTGCAAGGCTGTGACACACATTTTGTGTTTCGTACACGCAGTGTGTATTAACTTGGAGTCGTTTTTCAGATGACCCGACAGACTAAGCAATTTTTCACTCAGTACCTGGATCGATAGAGTAATGTAATCCTTTAAAAGACACAATGCATCGCAACCTCATCCGCTAAGAGTGTTTCCACAACACCTCACCCCATATTCCACTTACAACACACATTTTAACCATCAGACATTCCCAGAAAAGGCTGCATAGAATGTTTACAGTATGTTGCTTAAACCCTTGTACACTGCTTGAGGTATTTTTGGACCCCAGAATGTTTGCTGAATTTTTTAAAAACGTTCCTTTAGTAAAAATGGCATGAGACTTTGTACATCTGTCAACACTTTCTAGATCTACAGATAAACAAATTAATTGGAATGATATCTGTTTTTATTTCAGCATGAAAAAAAGTCACACTCATGTTGTTCGGGGTCTGCTTAGAAAATTTATAAAATTTGTCCTCAAAATCAGAAAAAACAGAGAACACACATAGAGATAAATTAAGTGGCATACTTCAAAACATCCACAATGCAAAATGATCATGCTCTCTCTCTCTCTCTCTCTCTCACACACACACACACACACACACACACACACTCACACAACACACACACACACACACACACACACACACACACACACACACACACACACACACACACACACACACACACACACACACACACACACACACACACACACACACACACACACACCACACACACACACACCACACACAACCACACACACACACACACACACACACACACACACACACACACACACACACACACAGAAGAAAATCCCAGGAAGAAGATGAGATGTTCCCTTGTACAGGATCGAAAATCATAATGTAACATTATTGAAAAACATATTTTTTTTTCACTACAAAAGATGTTAAACTTTGACAAAAAAACATTTTATTGTTATAATTGGGATTTTATAATATTTAGATATGAAACCAACTAGCAAAAAAAACAAAACACAAAAAAAACAATGAAATATGTCTTTCAGTTAGTCAAATAGCTAATAGTAGAGCCATCTACTGGTTAAAGGGATTTTGGTAAAAGATACCTGTAAAGATTTTATTTATTTATTTTAAAACTTCATTTTCCAAAAGATGGGCAAAAATCTTCCACTAAACCATGTCAAATTATCCATGTTATCCCCATGAATGAAAGTTGTGCATTAAAAAAAAACTTTTTATAAAGCGTTTCTAAAGGTTTATGTATAAAAAACTATTAAAAAATATATTTGTATTATTATTTTATAAATGTAAAAAATATCAATCCTCCAAAAACTGCACAATTGTGGAGTAAAAACATTAATAAACTGACTAAAAATGCATTTGTTAAAAAAAAACATTATTTTGTTACAAAATTACATTTTGTTGCCTGGGGACCACAAACAGTATGAGAGTAATTCCCAAATGAACAGTGCACAAGGGTTAAATAAAGCTTTAATAGCTTTTTTATGTAGAATTGTAGTCTTGGTATTCGGTTTATCTTCCTTTTGCTTTTTAATGACAGTATAGCATCAGATCTGCATGAACTCATGATGTCGCTGAGAGACTCAATTCTGACTAACTTTCTTGACATTTCAAGTTTACATCTCAAAATTCTTTTTTCTCCGAATTCAGAGTTTACATCTTACAATTCTGTGTTCTGAGTTCATAAAGTTCATAAAAATTATGAATTATTTTTTGAAAACAAGCTTCCATAACATGGAGTTGACATGATCAATGTCAAAAATTTCTTATTTTATTAGTGACTTGCAATTGCAGAACTTCAAAATGCACACAAAAAAAGGTCACCTAAAAATTGGAACATCTAAATTAACTGATTTTATTCAAGTCAAAAACATTATGTAGGCATCACTGAACCAAGCTATATACATTAATTTATACAAACAAAACAATTTTTGTATTGGTTACATCAGGTAGTTACCACATTTTACAGTGTAGCTTACAAATGTTCAAATCCTTAAAACTGTGATTGACGCTGATTGATTTCCAGATGTAATGTACATTTCGAATTTTAAATGCATTTTATTTTATTTGAATTTGTCATTTTTCTTTCAATGGTTTGCATCTGTGCAGCAGATCTAAACGCAGTGCCGTCAACATTCATTTTCACAATGTGTTGTGCAATAGCAACATACAGCCAACAGGGGCCAAAAATCAATGAACCTCCCCATATCCACAAGGCTTGTTAGGTAACAGTCCCTATTGCCCTATTTTCATTCATATTGTCAGAATATAATTCCCAGTCTCCTATATGGAGCAGCATGGGTTTGATGCTTACCACAGCAGAACTTATCTGACAAGGACAGGGATCAGAGAAGTCCATGGATCAACAACATGCAACATGCATAGAAATATTTATTTTGCATTATATTATACCAGTAATCAGTATCAGAAAGAAGGTTGAACTATACTGGCAGCAGTTAACTTTCTTATTTATTTATTTTCATTATTATTATTATTATTTTAATCAAAGATATTTGCCCCTGGAATTGATTTTCAAAAGGAGTTTTACCTTTATAAGGGTAGTTTTAAATATATTAGAATGTAATATAATATAATATATAATTCATATAATATAATATTTGTACCATTATAAGAGCTTAAACAATTATGCCATCTGTTTATGTCAAATTAATAGTGTCCAAAACCTAAAACCTATAAAGACCTGGAATATAATATCATGAAATACAATTATGAATTGATAAAACCAAAAACAGATGAATTTGAATTTACAGAAATATATACATAATATATATGTGTGTGTGTTGTGTGTCACTTTTCACCAGCATTTTTACCTAAAACAGCGCTGGTTATAAAAACTGGAAAAAATAAAATGTCTGACTTTTCCAACAGAACAAATCCATATGCATTTGTTTCCTAACACAACATATCAACAACTTGCGATACACTTTGAAACCATACCCACATACAGAAAGATATGCGAAAGTTAAAGAGATATGAACAATCTTAGTCAGGTAATACACATTGTCAATTAAAAAATCAATGCAGCTGAATGCATTTGATGAGTCTGCTGGTCGAAAAGCTAAGACGTGCATTTCGACTGAGAATAATTTATTCATAAAAAAAGGCTTACACGAGGATATTAATAGACTATGACCCAGGCAGAATGCATGCAAAATTCATTCACTCCACCAAAGCAGCGCTGATTGATTACAGAATCACATGGAGTGAAAATGTATTAGAGAGGGAGCGCGCGGGAGAAAATCAGTGAGAGCGAGCGAGCAAGAAAGAGAGAGAGAGAGAGAGAGAAGAGAGAGAGAGAGAGAGAGAGAGAGAGAGAGAGAGAGAGAGAGAGAGAGCGCATGTGAGGGAGAGAGAAGCCAAACTACCCCTACCTTGCAGCTGAGCAGCGCTGCGCTAGAATCGGACGCGGACATGCCTACAGAGACAGCTCGTATCGCCCCCCATCACTCTCTCAGTGGTCGAGCGAGACGCGAGCTGCTCTCCATGGTCAGCGGTGAAGAGGGGAAAGCTCTGGTACTGCACTCAACGCCTATTTAAAATTGATGCCCTGACTGCAGCTGCTGAGTTGTGCTGTTCACTGAGAGCAAACGCCCTCCCTCTGCCGCTGCTGCCTTTCTTCCGCCTGCTCTCACGTTCAATCAGGCCCGCTCCACGCGCCGGAGATGCGCTTCTGCAGCCCTTGCAGCGGGGGAGGAGATGTTTACCTCTCACACGAGACACTGACACGCTCACATCTCATTCTCCTGCAGCAGGAAATACAGGTGCTTTACGAGTGAGATGTGTGGAGTCAAACTCCCGGATCCGTTACCTTATTCTGGAGAGCAAGACGGCTAGATGTAAAACTAAATGAAAAATATTATATTTGAAATTAAATAGCATTTATTTTACATGCTCTGACATGGTCTGTCTCTTTATTTCTTGTAGGCTACATCTTTTTAAAAATGTTCACTAGATAATTTTCATTATGTAGCCTACCATAACAAAGCGTTGTAGCTTTCTGCCACATTTGGTCAACTATTAAGTAACAAGCAGTTTTTGTTAGCATTCTTGGCTATTGTCTTGTATTATACAACATTCCTCCTTTGTGGTTTGGATAAAAGCTGGGCCACCTGCCTGGACCACAAAACCAGTCATAAGGGACATTTTCTTAGAGATTTAATAACTGAATAAATAAGCTTTCCGTTGATGTATGTTTGTTAGGATAGGACAATATGCTATTGAGAAAACTGGCTTTGAAGTTGTCCAAATTAAGTTCTTATCAATGCATATTACTAATCAAAAATATGTTTTGATATATTTACAGTGATACATTTACAAGATATCATCACAGAACATGCTCTTTTCTTAATACCCTATCCTGATTTTTGGCATAAAATAAAAATCTATAATTTTGACCTATACAGTGGATTGTTGGCTATTGCTACAAATATACTCATGCGACTTGTGACTGTTGTGGTCCAGAGTCACAAATGTGAATTGTTAAAGACAATTGTTTTTTTTTTATATCTGCCCATATATATATATATATATATATATATTAGTATCCATATTTGGATACAATAATCAATATAAAATCTATATTTAAAAATATAAAATAAAATATTTTACTATAACCATTTTGTATGCCAATGATACTTAAATTATTTTAATTTAATTTGGTTTAATTTATTTAAAATATCCAGCTATCAACAATTACATCATGGATCTTTGTTTTGCACCTCACATTTATAGATGTCAACTCATTTATGCTGGTCAGTTTTAAAAGCCCCTTCGTATTTACATACAAATGCATTCATGCATAAATGCTTTCAGTATGTAACCTTCTTTACATGCAAATATGATGTACATTCAGAAAAAAAAGAAAATCACTATAATTAAACTGTAAATTTGCTCTGTCATACTAACTGGATTCCATAGTTTAGTACCAGTCTTTTCTTTTCTTTTCTTTTCTTTTCTTTTCTTTTCTTTTCTTTTCTTTTCTTTTCTTTTCTTTTCTTTTCTTTTCTTTTCTTTTCTTTTTTCTTTTTCTTTTCTGATGTTTGCTAAACAAGCAGTTTGAATATGCCAAACAGTCTGTCACTGTACATCAATCAGTCAGTGATCACTGTTTTTAAATGCACTGACACTTTGCTTCACCATTGTTAAATTACTTAATAAATTGCTAAATCTTTTGTGATTACTGCACTAATGTACCGTATGGTAGTATTTCCCTGGATGCTCTAATCATTTCATTTCCTGCTTGTTTCAATGAGCAGAAGACTCCGACACCAGCAAAAGACTCCAAAAGCTAATGCAAATGTTAAATCAGGACCAGACACTGAAAGCTCACTTGTGCATGAATTAACAATGCAAACAAACAATCTTCCTGATGAGAAACAGCTGGGAAAACAATTGCACTAATGCATTTGGTGCTCTATAATGGGGAACAGTGAATTAAAAGTAAATTAAGTGTTTTCTAAATCCTATGTAAACGGATGATGATACACTTAAAAAGAACAATCAGTGTTTTGACCCCAGCATCAATAAATTATTGTAAAAACAGCAGAGACGACTCAAATACAATGGCTCCGGCTTAATTATTATTTTTTCAATTCCCTTACAAAAATAAACCATGGTACAAAAATGTCAGTGTAGTTAAACCACGATAACCTAAAATTACCCATGGTTCTGCAACACTAACCATAGATTTTAGTGACCGTTGACAAGTGAGTGAATCTTTGAATCATTCAGTCAACCGATTCGCTCAAACACATTGATTCATTTGCAACAACACACGTGAATTTCTTAACGAATGAATCATTGAATCACTGAAACTACAGAACGCCGCTATTGGCCGTTTCTCAAACGGAAGGCTGCATCCTCCGGAGGTCGCATTTGTAGGCTGAATACGTCATAAAGAATTTGACCATTATTCTTAGTTAAGTGTAAATTGCTGTAATATGCTTTTGAGTCGTGGATTTACTGCTCAGTTAACTGAAATAAACCAGGCTTGATTACATATGCAGCCTACAAATGCGACCTACGGAGGATAATAATAATAATGCTAATAATAATAAGTTTAATTTGTATAGCGCCTTTCCCAAGCAGTTTAAGAAGAAACAGATAATGACGGATAATGTTGGTTAGGACATTACATGAACAGATTCGTTTTGAGTTTGAATTTGTGCAGTGTGGTTATTGACCGGAGACACAGGGGCAATGAGTTCCATCATTTAGGAGCCATAACAGAGACAGATCTCCCTCCCATAGATGAAAGGCGATATCTTGGAACACAAAGAAGTTCCCCTCCAGATGATCGAAGTAGACGAGAAGGAGTATATGGAAAACATTAGGTCAGAGAGATAAGTAGGTGCAAGACCGTGCAGTGACTATAAGCAGAATAATTGTATAAATGATATGAGAGGACACAGGTAGCCAGTGGAGGTTAAAAGGAATAGAGGGATATGAGCTGACCGTTTGGTGTACGTTAACATTCTTGCAGCAGTTTTGAATATATTGCAAGCAGGAGATGGAGCGTGCTTGTAATCCAGAATAAAGAGCGTTACAGTAGTCAAGGCGAGATATGATAAATGCATTTACTAGTGATTCAGCATCTTTTGGGTTCAAGAAGGAACTGAGTTTGGCAATACGTCGAAGTTGAAAAAATGCAGCTTTGGAGAGTTTGCTAATATAAGCATCTAGATTTAGTGAAGAGTCAAGAATGATACCTAAGTTTTTGATGGTGGCAGTTGGAAAAATTGATGTAGCTTCAAGGTCAATTTTAAGGGGGTTAAGTTATGTTTTTTGTTACATTGGGGGGCCGACAATTAAAACTTCTGTTTTTGTCAAGTTCAAACTGAGAGAGTTGGAGTTAAGCCAGGTTTTTAACTCGTTGACACATGCCAATAGAGTAGCAGTCTGGTGAATAGAGTCAGGTCGGCAAGAAGTATATATCTGAATATCATCGGCATGATACTGAAAACCATGGGCAAATAATTTGTCCAAAGGGCATAATATAAATGATAAATAATAATGGCCCTAGAACTGAGCCCTGTGGCACACCCTCTTTAAGAGGGACAGTGGGAGATTTGTAGTTATGCATGGTGATGTAGTATTGTCTGTCCGTCAAATAGGAGGAAAACCAGGCTAACACAGCTCCCGAGATTCCAATCTCTGAGAGGCGCATGAGTAGTAGATTATGAGACACAGTGTCAAAAGCTGAGCTAAGGTCGAGTAATAAGAGCATGGAAAGGTTACCTGAATCACCAGAAAGAAGGAGGTTGTTTGTAACCCTTACTAAAGCAGTTTCTGTACAGTGTTGCGAACGAAAACCTGACTGAAATATATCAAAGTGTTTGCTGTGAGCTAGAAATGACTGCAACTGAGTGGCAACAACCTTTACCATGATTTTAGAAACAAATGGTAGGTTAGAGATTGGACGATAATTAGCGTAGTCAGCTAGGTCCAGAGTTAGCTTTTCAAGAATAGGAGTTATAGCAGCAGTTTTGAGTGAAACTGGAACAGTAGCAGAAACAAGAGACATGTTTACAAGATGTGAAATAGAACCAGAAATAGCAGAGGTACAGTGTTTTAAAAGGAATGTAGGCGTCACCTACATGTAGGTAAAGGTACTAACATAATTGGAAGTATAAACTCATTAAAGGGGTTTGTCAAGGAAAAGCTATCAAGCAATTGAATAGGACACGCTAGCTCACAAGTAGGAGTGGTCAATTCTGCACAAAAGTCCCACATAAAGCATCCAGCTTACCCTGGAAGTAGCGTAAAAAAGAACAACATAAGTCATCAGATTCTCGTAGAGAGGCATTACATACAGGAGGCTGAAGTAGCCGGTTCACCAAGCTAAAAAGTGATTTAGGCTTATTGTTTGATATGGTAATAGTTTTGAATAGTTAAAACTTTATTTGTGTTCAAGTTGTCTACCTTTGGCTTTCAGAGCACGTAGCTCATTGTTGTACCATGGAGCAGAGCGGATGCAGTCTTCCATTTGAGAAACGGTCATTGTGTGTTGTTTGGGTATTCGCAACAGGCGAATCTGCTTAGACTTTGTATGGAACTATTTTGTTTCAGTGGCAGAGAGAGCTCAACATGCTGCAAATAGAAAAAACAACTGCAAATTAAGAAAACAACTTCATCAATTTGAAAACACATGCACTGCAAATGCTCACAACGCAATCAAATAAAGAAACGCAATGCAAATACTTACAGCATAACCAAACAAAGAAACATAAATTAATTTATTTGATTCCCTGTCTCTTGTGAGCATTTGAACCACCTGCTGTCAAACCGATGAAGAAGTTTTCTTGATTTGCTGGTGTTTTTCTATTTGCATGTGTTTTCTGTGTTTTCTGAACGTTGCAGTGCACTTCGTTGTCTCAGCATCATCTCGATTGGTTCCCACTGTATCATTTGCCCACTTGGTATTAAAAATACTACAAAGTAACGATCAGTCTGTGTGTGTCCTAACGCCCCATGTAGTGAAGACACTATACTTACTCAGATGTTCACTTCTTGTTTATTGTAGGGGTGTAGTCATTGGCCCTTGTGGTCTCATGGCATCATAACTGGCGCCGTTGTCCTGTGGCAGCCGTCGCATCATCCAAGTGGATGCTGCACACTGGTGATGGTTGAGGAGAGACCCCCCACATGATTGTAAAGTGCTTTAGGTGTACAACAATACACTAGAAAGCGCTGTATAAATGCATAATTAATTCATTATATAAATGACTATGTTCTCAATAAATCAGTGGTTGGTTCTATTGGTTACCGAATTCACGCAGTATTGCTTTTGTTATGACACTAAAAGGATTTACTGGTCTGTTACGATTACATTGTTTTGTATCCTTCACACCACTGTAAGATTTTCACACAAACTCTCTGGGATTCTTGATCTCGATAACCTCTCTCTGTCTGCTAAACTCTCCAGGCCTGATCCCACTGAGAGTAAATCTGTTCTGCCCAATGAGGTCAGGAATGGATGCCTTCACAGCAACGTTACTGTCCTGACAATAGCATGATGCAGAACACCCTACAAACACAAGGTGGTTCAGCTTGCACACACAGTCATAATGGGGCGGTACCACCAAAAATTAATCATGAATACAGACCCTTTTCTTCTTCAGGTTGTATTAAATCAGCAGGCTACCAGAGGCCTGAGGCTGCCCCTGGTTGTTTGAACCACTTTCTGGACTCCATTATAGCTACTGGAAGCTTAATTCAACTTTGTCTGCTGTGGCTTTTAGAGCTGCGTATCTTGAGGCTATGTTACTGCTGTGCTTTCTTTTATACACTCTATACACATACTTGCAAGTGGGTGAGCTTGAAAACAGTGGGTAAGCTTGAAAACAACCTCAAGGCAACTCACATACCTTAGCTCTTAAGGATGTGACGTGTGGCCAAAAATGGTGTCCCATACTCAGAATTTGTGTTCTGCATTTAGCCCATTCAAGTGCACACACAGTGAGTAGTGAACACACACACACACACACACACACACACACACACACACACACACACACACACACACACACACACACACACACACACACACACACACACACACACACACACACACACACACACACACACACACACACACACACACACACACACACACACACACACACACACACACACACACACACAGCACGGAGTACACTATTATAATGTGAACGTAATAGAATTACACACACACACACACACATGATTTTGAAAAATGTAAAATACAGGAGCATTATGATATAACACTATTGAAACACACACTTTTTAAACACTGGCAATATGATAATTATGTTGATGTTCATGTTAACTAAGACTAAACTTAAAAACATTTTTTCATTACTAGTTGAAATATAACATAAACTCATTTTATTTCAGCTGTTGCAAGGAAACGTTTCTCATTTTCATTTATTTTAACCTACTAAAACAACCAAAACTAAACTAAAAACCATAACCTAACAAAAACAACATATTGGAACAAATCTAATAAAATTCAAAACAAAACAAAATGACAAAAAAAAAATATATAAATATTAAATATAAAAACAAAACTTACATTTAAAATTTAAACAAAAAACTATAATAGTATGTCAATACTGAAATAAATATATATAATTTATTTATTTTGTGATATATTTACATAATTATTTTCATATAAGTTCCATCTAAGTAAAAACAGCTTATAGATATCAGAAGTAAATCTGGTATCGCCTGAACAAGAGAACAGCTTAGAGGGAGAGAAAAGTGAGAGGAAAAAGCGATAGAGCTTGAGGTGAAGAAAATCATGAGGGTGAGAGGAGGGACAGAAAGTGAGGATGTCACTCCATCTCTGCCTAAGCAATGGAGAAAGACGGTACACAGTTTTTTGTTGTGTGTGTGCTGTTGATCTAAATATAGCTTTTCTTCTGCTGGGTGCATGCAGAAAGCTGCCTGGATGTAAAGTGATGACCCGTGAGGAATAGAAGGGTGGGCTGGGTAAGGTAGAAGCCCTCACAGGGGCTAAACTCTGCTACCGTATGCAAATATCCTTGACAAAATTGACATATTAAGTATTATATATTTTGACTATACTTAGTTCATTTATTCGCTCTCAAGTTTTTCCAAACTTGTATGGGCTTATTTTTTCTGCTGAACATAAAAGAAGATATTTTTGGTAACCAAACAGCTGATGGTACCCATTGACCCATTGCATTTTTTCCGATACTATGGATTTCAATAGCCACTGTCAGCTGTTTGATTACAAACATTCTTCAAAATATGTTCTTTACAGGTTTGGAACAACTTTGGGTGAACTATCCCTGTAAGCTCACTAACTGTTTAGTTCACTATAGCAGCTGAAACGAGTTCATGTGTGGTTGATCATACTTTATGAAAACCAGTTCCAGCGAGGACTTAAATTCGGTAAACTCTTGTGTCTATTCCAGATTACAACAGGATAAATGAATACTAGCAGCAAATAGACTGATACCTCATCCTATCCGGGTGAGAACTTCCTGTCCTCGTGTTATCTTGCAAAGTTTCATCTTTCTATTTTTAAATAAGAGCTCACTGCTTATCTAACTCAGTCTCTCTTAATTACACAGTATATCCTGAATTCCCACACATCTTGTTATTGTTCCAAGGACACAATTCCTATCAAAGATGAGTTCCTGCTTATATCTGCGCAAGGTGATAAAAATAGAAACGGCATCTTGTATTTCAACCACAAGCAGTGAAAGTGGAATATGGACACCAGAATGACGCAAGTCACCAAAATGAGATGACCGAAGCATATGAGAGTTATAGATGTACTTTGGCCACACAGCACACAGTATAGCAGCACCATGGCATTGACCCCTACTGATCAAATGGCATGACTGAGAAACTATATAAAGACAGTAAGAAAAGTAATAAAAGGCAACTTGATCTACAATACCCATGCTTACATTTACATTTATTCATTTAGCACATGCTAGTCTATATATTCCAACTGTACCAAATTTCAAGGGAGTGATATAATTGCACAGCGGTAAAGCATAAGAGTACTGTAAGTGCTGAAGAGTGGAGAAAGATGTGTAATTAAATGAGGCTAAATGAGTTCATTTATAAGTGCAAAAACAATAAAGCAGGATGCTAGCAATGGCAATAGCAATAGCAACAAAACACACACCCACACAATCACTTTTAGCATTCTTAACCTTTTGTAGCTGATCATGTAATTTCTGGTTTAAAAATGCATAATATGTTTAACAAAGTAATTAATTTTTTATATTTTTTATTTATTTACTATATTATTATTGTATACAATTTTATATTTATTTAAAGCCTTTCTGGGGGCCGGAGTTGTATGTCTATGTACAATGGTTGTAAGTTCAAATTATGTTTTTGTACTGTCACTATACAGATAAACTCATAATAATACAAACAGAAATGTTCAGTACATGTATCATTTGTCTGATAATTACAAACTTCAGAAATTATTATACAAAAATATACTGCACATTGTACTATACTGTACCAAACAACACTGCTAGGTTATTCCATGCCACTTCATTCTAACTGTTATTCCTGCTTCCTGTTAAATAAAAACAAGCATCAGTTTCTATAAAACTGATTAAAGGAAATGTCTTCACCTCTAAAATCTTTGCTGGTTTATCAAATTTAATCAAGGCTTTGTGCATTGATGCTCCACTGCACACACAGACACACACTAAGCACTCTTCTCCTCACGGGACAGGCTTTTAGTGCTCTAGTCTCATGCAGTATTTAATTGACCCACACAGGAAGCCCAGCGGTTCCAAATGCACTCCTTCCCCCAACACAAAAGAAACACCATGAGTGCCTGCAAGTATGCCAACAGCGCCACAGACACCACGATAAAACAGAAACCTATGCATATTCCACATGAATCTGCACGATAACAGCATAACGCACATATTTTCTTTGGATGGAGAGACTGAGAGAAAGAGTTACAACCTCAGCAGAGTCAAAATAACAGTCTGGCCTCAATAAGTGACATGTGAAGCTGCTTAATTCCTGCTAAAACCAGCTGTTATTTATCCACTTGTGTGAGATTCAGTTTTTATTGCATTTAATATTTCATATTTAAAGGTTTTTTTCAGACCACACTGCTAAACCAAACGTAATATTCATCCCAAAGTCTGTGAAACATCCACAAAACACACACTTTAAGCAGTTTTGGTTGTGCTAAAGGTTATAGAAGTGGCTGTACTCACTCAGTTGGAGGTGTGGAGAGAGTGCACACTCTCACAGCTAGCTGGTCATGGTGCGCTCCCTCTCCAGGGCAGAAGTGAAGTGTACTGTAGCGTCAAACTCTGGTTCCCTCTCTTATTCCCCCTCCCCCTGCACATTAGGCAGTATCTATCGCATATTCTTTCTGTCTTATTCCTATCTCAACTCCCTCCCCTTCTCTCTCTCTCTCTCTCTCTCTCTCTCTCTCTCTCTCTCTCTCTCTCTCTCTCTCTCTCTCTCTCTCTCTCTCTCTCTCTCTCTCTCTCTCTCTCTCTCTCTCTCTCTCTCTCACCCCACTTGGTCCTTCATGCTTCTGTGTTCTCTCATTTTTCTCGCACCACACTGACTCAGAGTTCATTCATGTTATGGAAGTTATATATCAGATCTATGCCATTGTATTTTTTTTTTGGATTCTCCAAGAAATTAAAGTTTATAATAAAAAAATCAGATATGAACCAGTCAAATATATCCAAGAACACATTAATTTTGTAGCTCTATAGCAAGTGTTTTCTACCTTTTTAAGGCCAAGGACCCCTTGGTGAATAGAGACAGACTATAATAATACATTATAATGATTATATTTCAAAGCTATTCAAATTTCATTTTTGATATGTAAAGTCATATTCATGTACATTTACATATTAATACTCAAATCTTATTTTTTTATATTTTGAATGAAAAAGGGACAATGTGACATTTATTGGAAATGTAGGTTATTTAATGTTGTATTTTTGTTTAACATATATTTTCTCTTTTTTTATACACAACAATAAGTATAATTGACCGACCTCTTGTTAAAGACTCCTGCTACTCACTCATACTGTATGTCAACAAACTGACATTTGTGTTTATTTATCCTCCTACATAAGTTATGTTGAAACATCTTAGATAAACCTTATGTCTCTTTAGCCGTGAAAGAGTAATTGTTTCATATTTTTATTGTTTAGAAATACGTTTTTATTTTGCAATACAAAATGTCTCTTGAATGCAGTTTATTTTTCTAACCCAGATTTTCTTGTTTGAAACATCAGCTTCACATTTTTGTTAGATTTATACATAAAACACACTGTATTAAAAATGTACTGCTAATTTTGCATTAACTTTACGGACATTTCTGTAAACTCTAAAAGACAATGCAGTGAAGTGCAAAATAAAAAATATGGGTAAAAAACACCTGTAAAAACTCAATATGGAAAATTCCTTCATATTAATACATTGTGTCCTTTTCTGGATTGCAGGAAGAATCAATGGGATAAGAAAATATGTTTTCCTAAAAGTTTTGTTATCTTTAACAATTCCGCTTACAGCAAATTTGTCTAGCTTTACAATTGCTGAGATATTTCTTTACTGGAAAACAGGTCTGATCCAGTGACAGTGCTGTGGTTTGGGAGAGAATACTGGGCTGTCAGGTGTCTCTTTTTTCTGTGTTTATGTCAAAGATTTGAACATGTCCCATGTGTGGTATTGCATGAGACTAGAAATTACTGATCAAATTACTGAATCTACACAGCTCAGGAATTCAGAGCTCTGTTGATTGAGAGAATACAGCTGTCATCAAACACACTCACAGTCAAGTGAACACACACCACAGGCAGTCAGAGCACACACACTGTCAATGTCACACACTGTACAGTGTACAGCTGTCTGACACAGGCTGTGCTTCTTTTACTCAGAAAGCACAGGTCGCAATTTAATCAGAGAAACACACACACAACACACACACACACACACACACACACACACACATGTCACACACACACACACACACACGCACGCACACACACACACACACACACACACACACACACACACACACACACACACACACACACACACACACGACACACACACTCACACACACACACACCACACACACACACACACACACACACACACACACACACACACACACACACACACACACACACACACACACAAAGAGAGAGTTTTGGAAAATATTTAGGCAAGCACTGCAGTTACAAAAAAATCACATTATTGTCCTGGACAATAAATACAAGAAGGAATGAAGGAATGAATGAACAAATTAAATATAAAAATAACATACGGAAAATTATATTATTAAATCTGAAAATAAACAGAAAATGTGTTTTTTTTTATAATTTCAAACAATGTAATGAGACAATTTATGAGGAATTCTACACTATTTACAAGACAAAATGTTAAATCAGTAATGATTATTAAAAATACTTACATATTTTACACTAATTTTAAAGACGGATGGATAATGAAGCACATGTCTTATAAAAATGAACCCTATATAAAACATATAACATAAAAAACACATGTATCAAATATATACAAAATATAAACAAAACAAATATATCAACTTATCCAATGACAATAGTGACCTATAACGAGAAGCAGTGGATAGCAGATGGTGGTTCTCATATAACTTTTAATTTCCACTGTCCAGTAGATCTAAGATCCATAATAGATGAGGACGTGTTGCTCTGAACAGTCAGGGATGGAGAGCCAAGGAGGGGGCCGTCAATTTGAGTTCCATATGAGTGGTGCATGTGAATAAAACATGAATAGAGGCTTGAAATCCACAATGTTATCAGAGCAGAGACGGAAGAGAGAGAAGGCTACATTTCTGGCAGGATGTTGGCAGCCCTATAAGCTCATTCAGTCCTTGTGTCTGTCAGTCTGTCCATGGACTTGCTCACTGGGTTGAACCCTCTGGCATGCATTATGTATGAAACCTCTTAAGAGCTTGACTTTGGAGCTTAAAAGTTTTTTGAAATTGTGGGCTATGGCAACTGTTTTCCTTAGTCATTGTAAAAGCCATAAGACCACAAAGAAAAGAAAAAATATATTTGTAAATCCATTTAAAATGATGAGAATGAATTAATGAATGAATAAACAAATATTCAGCAATAATGGGTTTGAGCAATATAAAATGAATATGCTGCTGTCTCAAATAAAACACACACATAGAGAGTGAGAGAGAGTAAAATAAAGATAAATATATGTTCATACTGTAATCTCAAACTATAGAAAATGGAAAGATGATTTTTATACCCTTTAGAGTAATATCAAGAGAAACACTGCTGTCTAAACTAAAATAAACTCTACAAAGAAGCAGAAGACATAATGTGGACTGAGTCAGGGGTTGCATAACGTGTTTGTGTTGTTCTACTGTCTCTCTAGGGAGCAAACACACCGTGAACAGTTGGGAATCAACAGTGAGCACTACACAAAAAGCAATGACTGGACTGTTCTTTCTCAGTGGAAGGTAATTACAGAAAGCCTCTACAACTTAACACTGTTCATGTTCTAAACACTCACTGTTTATGGATGAGGCACTAACAGGTGAATTAGTCTCAGTTACATCTTTTCAGTAGCCTACACTCTAGTGTCTGGACAGAAGTGTGATGATGGGGATGCTGATAAAAATATCGATAAACAGACAATGATTTTAAATCTGATTTTAGTGATAAAAATCACCAAACTTTACTACTAAACAGCTCGGCTGTATCTCTACCCACACGGCCTACATAGACACTTGGTTTGCTGCATTGCGAGCTTCGTGGCCGTGCATTCATTCTTTCCAAATAAACGCCATAGGTCACCTGCATTTTTAATGTTACAGGTTTGAATCGGACTCGTGTGAATTCATCATTGACAGCAAAAACAATGCACTGGTGAAAGGAAGGATTAGATTACCCTATTCCTCATAAATAATGAAACAGCACTTTTCATATTGTCCTTTAAAAAATGGTTTGATCTAATATGAGCTGATCCAGTTCAACTTACAATGCAGCGTACATAGGAACACATTAGATCCACACCACCTCTATCTATCTATCTATCTATCTATCTATCTATCTATCTATCTATCTATCTATCTATCTATCTATCTGTCTATCTATCTATCTGTCTGTCTGTCTATCTGTCTGTCTATCTGTCTGTCTATCTGTCTGTCTGTCTATTCTTCTGTCTGTCTGTTGTTGTCTGTTCTGTCTATCTGTCTGTCTGTCTGTCTGTATCTATCTATCTGTCTGTCTGTATCTATCTATCTATCTATCTATCTATCTATCTATCTAATCTGTTTAGTTTGTTTTTTCATCAGAACAGTCGATTATCCACTGTCATATTGGTTAAGAATGATTTTGGACTGTTTTTTTTAGCTTGTAAATGATGCTTGGTCTGTGCATATTTCTCTTCTAATTCAGAAAAGACAACTTTGTAGTATATTATGGTAGGACTTTAAAATGGATAATGGATATTATCTGAAAGAAGAAATTTGAAATAACAACATATCTTAAAGATGGAGTTGTTCCTTACAAACACGCAACTTTTTGCTTAAGAAAAAAGATAAGATGTTAACTGATGGACTGTAGTCATGTGGATTACTTATGAATTATTGTGATGTTTTTGAGAATGAGAGATGACTCTCATTCTGACGGCTCCCAGTCACTTCAGAGGAAATTTAACATTACAAGCAAATTATTAAGATAGAAACTCATTTACATTTTGTATGGCCTGCTGCCTGAGGGTGAGTACTTTTTATTTATTTGTTATTATTATTATTATTATTATTATAGCAATTTTTCATTTTTGGGTGGACTATTCAGTGTAAAGTTAAGTGTATATTTTTGGTCTCCGTTTATTTTAACTAAACATCCTTTTTCCTGTAGGCGTCAAGTGCATTTTAAAAAAGCCATATATTTTAAATGTAGTCTCTCAATTAATATGAAATCATAAATAACGGCATGCAGAATAATCACACACAAATTAGAAAAATGTTTAATGGTGTAACATGTCACTCTGTGGTTGTTTCAGCATTTTATGTTAGCTACAAAAGAACAAAGAGCAATAATGTACAACATCTTCCAGTCTGTTTCCCACAATGCTTCAGTGACAGATAGAGTAAGCATCTTTGGTTGTGCGGGCACAAGGATACTGTAGCTCCTCTTGTTTTTCACTGATCTGGCACTTTGAATGGGAAGAGGACTTGCATGTCTATTTTAGATTGAACGATTGACTTTTGAAGGAGGTTATATCAATGTCAAATAGACAAAGGAGTTTTGCAAGCTCTCTCTTTCTCTCTCTCACACACACACAAACACACACACACACACACACACACACACACACACACACACACACACACACACACACACACACACACACACACACACACACACACACACACACACACACACACACACACACACACACACACACACACACACACACACACACACACACACACACACACACACACACACACACACACACACACACACACACACACACACACACACACACACACACACACACACACACACACACAGAGAGAGAGAGAGAGACTCTATATTCCTTTTTACCAATTTTCAGATGGACTTTTATGACAAACAAACAAACAAACAAAAAACCCTGCAGCCTATATATTTGACATATTTACATTTGGATCATACTGTATTATGTGAGGAAAACTCTCTTCCAAGGAAATCAGGGTAAGCTAGAACAGATTTTTCATGACCCCATGAACACCAGGCAAAATTTCGTTATTGCTGCCCTCTGGCGAATATTTTGAAACACTGCAAATGTACAATTACAGTTTTTCTCAATTGCTTTGGCACATTTTTCGAAACAGTCTTAACGTTCTCTAAACTGTGAGTAAAAATGTCACAACTGTTTGCTGGAACTTCAGAACTTTATTACATGTCTGAAAAATGTAGTTACTCACCCAAAACTTTTCATTCATGCTTCAAAACCTAGTTATCGTGTCAGTAATTTGGCAAAGGCCACCAAAATATAAAGTATTTTTATAAAGCCACACCGGTCAACATTTTTAGTAGTTTTTTCACCATGACAGTCAAGCATGGAAATTAAGGTTTTATAAAAAAAATCTGATATTTGTTGAAAAGAGTCAATAGTACATAGAAAAAAAGTATATGGAACATTTGTATTTTTACAGTACATTTATTTGTGTACGAATTTATTACATGTAAAGTTAAATCTTGCTTGTCCAATTACTGTACATTTCATATTTCTTATGTTACCATAAATACACAAAAATACAAAATAACATTCATGACAAAAAAAATTATTGGTGGACATCCTGTCGCTCGTGTTGGTCAGGCCAAAGACTTTCATCAACATCACATCTGATGTTTTCCATTGCCATGCAGCGGGTAAGAAATCTCCTTGAATTCCGCACCGATCTTCTGCAATGATCAGCTGTGATGTCCTCACATGCAGCGTTCATGGCATCCAACAGAGACATCTGCTCTTGTGGTCTATGATCTACATGCTCCCAAACTTGATTGGTTAAATGGTTGAATGGTTTATTCAAATTGTGTTGCAATTAGAGGACATTTGCCAATTCATCAGACATTACAAACTGATAATTGAATGGATCGTTTTGAATGTGATGGCTTACACAATGAAAACTGATTAAGAAGTTGTGAAGAGTTTGACAGTTTAAGTGAGAATCGACTCATCGGTTTTGATCAACAAGTCATATGCAATGAGTTGTTGTGCAAACTGCAGACAATTGTACTTACTGTTTGCACACATGTGCCAAAGCATTTTCAATTTGCTCAAACCAATAAGAAATTCCAATCTGATATGAACAAGAAGCTAATTGTTCAGAGATCTGAACTTATTGTTTCGAGAGAAAAAAAAATATTCGAGAATTGAGCCAAAGCAATTGATAAAAACTGTAATACACAAAATCGATTTAGATTGATTATTAATAATTAAATGGAAAGCCATGTCATTAATTTATTTATTTATTTGCACAAATAATAACCTCAAACTCTACTCTCTATTTGCTTGTCGAAGAAAGGTTTCATGAAACTTGTGGGAAAACTTAAATCAAATTCACAAACACTGAATCAAATCATGAAGCAAATGAATCGATTAAATTAATAAAATCCTACTTATGTATAAAACAGACTGCGTTTAACTTGAGAGGAGCAAACTATAAATAATTATTATATAGTGAATTAATTTAGACAAGTCCGAAGTTATTGCATTTTGCATTTTTATTAACTCTAGATGGCAGTACACTGCAATAAATTATTTTTCCAGGTTGAAAATAAAACAAATATCATTAAAGTTCTACAATAAATACTATTTCAGATTTTCTACTTCACAATGCCATGTATTATTCAATGTGGTATAAGTCTATACATTTATTATAAAAGTTTTGTCTCTTGGTAAATTTAATAATGATGTATAATCAAATCTGCTAAATAAAACTGCATTTCCTTTGTTGCATTGCCCCCATGGAATGCTGATTTATCATCTTTAGATGTTAAATATTGTTGGACGAACATGTAGTATGCCATCACAGTGTGGCATGAATCACTGGAAAATTCACCAGTAAAAGACAAGCATTGACTATTTAATAGCAACACAAATGGGTGAGAGGAGGCGTGTGATAAGATGTGTGGTTATTGTAAGACAAACCATTAAATGTCACCTAGACTACTGATGAAACAGAGACAAAATACACATAAAACACTGGAAGAAGACCGTTTTAAAGCTGATGCTTTGTCATCGATAGAATCTGTAGAAAGACAAGAGTAGTTTTTCCTCTAACCTCCAATTTCTGCTTTGCTTGGGGCTGCTGAAGATTTAAGACAGGAAATTAAAACTTCAGACAGAACCGAGGCAGAACAGAGGCTTGCAGGAGGTAAATGTTCTGGAAGGAAGAGTGGGAGGAAAACAAAGTGCAGGGAAACTAGTGTGGGAGTTGGTGTGGAAGGCCAAAGTTCATATCCTAAAATATTTTCATTCTTGTTGTAAAAGTGGTATAAAGGTTTATCTGAAAGGTAAAGTGTGTGCTTGTGTGAGCAGTTATTGATGTGGGCGGTCGGCACTTTACTGTTATGGGAGGAAGTGTTTATTTAAAGGGACATTATGTTTGGAGTATTTGCGCACTCAAACATGCAGAGGGGGGTATTTTTGTCATATGTTTGCTTATATTGTGGAGTATTAGAATAATATTTTAGTGTCGAATTTGACACATTTTGGACTTTGTCTCTAATTATTATCATATGTCTAATTTTTTTTTGCTTGTAATGTCATATGAAATGACACTGAGGAAAATATAGTTTAGATTTCCTTCATCTTTTAACCAATGAACTCTTATGCTATAAAGATTGTTATATAGACTGAATTCACAAAATTCTGTTCTATTCTATTAATCAATCTCCATTTTTATCCCAGGCCAGCTAATCTGTATTTCCTGGATATTTAAAAATTTTCCATGATTGTAGGAAGCCAGGTATGTGTTTATGTGATTGTAGGATGGCCAGACCCTCTCACAAAAGGTGGTAGTTTTCATTTAAATCATGAAAATCAGTGTTGTAAATGAAAACCAGGGTAGTAAGAATGTTTTTCAACACCTGGTTGCTGCTGTCAATGCATAAGGTCATGCAATCTGTGCACTTTTCTGTCCAACAGGGGGAAAAAAGTTGAATGTGTTTAGATTTTTCTCTTGTCCGTTTATGAGCCTGATTCAAATAAATCAGCTTATGATTGTAAATTAAATATTTTAACATGAAAGTGGGATTTGCTGTGTGAAATCTGCCTCAGTAAAAACAGATAAAACCCTAAAGCACGACCACAGAGGACACTCGTCACAGCTCTGACAAGGAGACTAAACTGCACTCAAAGGTTGTGTGTTCTGTAAGCAGAGCAAATAAAGCTTTATTTGCATAGTGGGGCCACTAACCAGTCACCACACACACACACACACACACACACACACACACACACCACACACACACACACACACACACACACACACACACACACACACACACACTTTCCATACGTAATTTTTATACTGTACAAACTGTATGTGCTATTGCCCTACACCTACCCTACACCACTTAGCCCTCACACGCACGCACACGCACGCACGCACACACAACGCACACACACACACACACACACACACACACACACACACACACACACACACACACACACACACACACACACACACACACACAACACACACACACACACACACACACACACACACACACACACACACACACACACACACACACACACACACACACACACACACACACACACACACACACACACACACACACACACACACACACACACACACACACACACACACACACACACACACACACACACACACACACACACACACACACATGCACACACACACGTAGAATCCTCACACACAACTTCAAAAAGCAAAACAGAAAGAAAACACTGTCCAGAACAACCACTTTAAAAGGTAGTGAAGCCACAAGTCTGCTTTATCATGTACTGTCATGTAATTATTCTGATGAAAAACATACACTACCAGTCAACCGTTGGGACACACCTACTCATTCTTTATTTGTACTATTTTTAACCTTAGAATAATACCATAAAAACACAAATGGAAGTATGGGACTTTATGTTGTGAGCTGAACAATGTTAAACAAATCCAAACTACTTAGATTTTAGCTTCATAAACATCGCCACCCTTTACCTAGATTGTAGTTCTGCATACTCTTGCCTCCCCAGTCAACTTTTAAACCGTATTAAATTAATCTCTATATATGTTGAACACCTGTTGTCTGCTTTTCTTTCACAAGAAATAATATTTATTATTTCAGATTTTATTTAAAATTATACATTTGTGAAATAATTAATATACAAACAAAAGGATATCCTACAATATTTTATTTATTTTATTTTATTTATTTATTTATGAGAACCATGAAGTCAGTCAAGTGTGTCCAAACCTGTGGCTGGTAGTGTGTGTTTACACAACATAGAGCAATTACACATCTTTAGTGTCAGCAGGGGGATGTGTGAAACATCCTGTATGTATGATATTCCTTCATCTGTTTTAGCACAAACACATACAGTAGAAAACTTAGAAGCTACATTAGTGATGACCTCTTATAGGTGCAATGCTTATTTATTTATATTACTGGTTTACTGTAGCTTATACCTCTAAACCCTATAACCTAAACCAGAAACCTGTTGACATTTTAGATTTGAGGCAAAACATTTTTGGCTATATTTCCAACTAGTTATGAGCACGTCAGTTGGCCTCATAATTGTTTCTATATGTTTGAATAAATCTATAGTGTACAATCTGTACAAACACCAAAACTGAAAAAGATGAATTATGAACACATTTCTATTGCTAATAGCAATAGCATTAGTTCAAACCTCACATGACTTAAAAATTCAAGTATTAAAGTATTAATTAAAGTATTATGTAAAATTAAGTATTTTCCTGCTGCTGCTGGTTCGTTTTTTTCATGTTAAAATCACACTTATTTCAAGTCGTACAAATATAACTTGTATTTCCTTTGAATTTCAATTTATTTTAATTCTAATTTTCTAAATCTAGATGCAAAATTCTCAGTTCAATCTTGCAACTGTAGTACAACCCTTCGTTTTTCATAGTGGGGACTTTCCATTAAATGTTAATACTTTTTACACTAAACTCACAACTTATGTCTATCTATTCAGCATGTTTATTAAGTCTGCCCTCGTGGTATTTGGGCTGGTCACCCCAATGTCAAAAAATGTAGCTGGTTTTACTGTCTATGTGGAGACATTTGCTCCCCACAACGTAGACAACACCAAACACACACACACACACACACACACACACACACACACACACACACACACACACACACACACACACACACACACACACACACACACACACACACACACAGAGCACCTCTAGGGGGACTCCAGACTTCATTGGATAGCAGCGGCGCGAGAAGAAGCATGAAGACGAACGTGACTGTATCAGTAGCGTGCGCGAG
The DNA here is from genome assembly GCA_027422405.1 of Ptychobarbus kaznakovi. Classification (NCBI taxonomy): domain Eukaryota; kingdom Metazoa; phylum Chordata; class Actinopteri; order Cypriniformes; family Cyprinidae; genus Ptychobarbus; species Ptychobarbus kaznakovi. The sequence continues at coordinate 9,455,554 of CM049794.1, forward strand.
ATTGTAACCATCGCCCAGTCAGTCACTCGCCGTTAAACACGCTCTCGGTCAAGCGACAGTTCCACTCCGTGATTTTGCGATTGAAGCACGTTGCGCTGCTGATTCATGGGGGCTTTCGGTGAGTGCTGCTTGCCCTACGGATGTGCTTTCGCTTACTCTTGAAATGTGTTTGTTTTGCTGTGTGTTGTGGGGCTTGTTAGCAGCGGCAGCGGCGTAAGAACCTCGGGCAGCATGTTATAGTTGCAGCAGTCGTTGCTGAAAGCGAATTAACAGTAGAGTAATGATATGTAGCTGCGTATTGTCTTTTAAGATCAGTCTCTTCACGATCATGTATGTTTAGACTCCATAATGAACTGCACTAGAAACCAGACACATTCTCCACATTTCTGAGTTTGTTTATGGTGATTACTTGTTTGCAACCGTGGCAGCATTTAAATGTAGTGTGACTAAATCATGCCATTGCACTGGATAGGTCAGGAGATTGTCTAGTCTTTCAGTGTTACGCTTTAAGATTCTCATGGTATTGCTTTTGAGGTATAGACACATTCTAAGTGGGTTACACTGTCTTATTTGATCTTATCGCTCTGTTTTTCTATGGATTATTGGGTGTGAGGTGTTAAGGCTTTTTTCCTCTGTCATAGACATTACTGTATATAGTTAAACTGCAGCAATTTAAATGTTTTTATCGTCCCTTACTTTTTTCTCCTGTCTGTACTGAATGATTGGTTGAATCTTCCTGTCAAGTTAAATTAGTGCTTGCAATCGAATGTGAAGCCACAATGTCTCTAGAGTGGGATCCATTAAGGAAAAACCAGCCCGTGTTTGCCACAGACCACCATAACTTTATTTAGATAGCTGTGTTTCATTTTGATCAATGATACACATTTTGCCTTTCAAGCTTCCACATTAAAGCGGAGTAGAATTTTGACATGTAGATGTTTTTTTCCAACACATTTACAAGATTGTTGGCTAAAAATACGTTTTAGACAAAGTGTTTATCTTGGAACTGTTAAAGGGATAGTTTAATTTTTCACAACTAACACAGTTTTGACTAGTTCATTTGAATGAATTAGAAAGACGATGTATAAATTGTGCGTGTATATATATAAAATTGGAAAAAAGTAAAAAAAAAAAACACATTTTTTAGATGAATTGCATGCTAAAACTTCTTGATGTAATTGTGTCTAAAATTTGTAGGCCTATTTCAGAGTTATATTGGATTTGGTTACTTCTTATTTTATTTCCAGACAGTTAGTCCTTAAAAAAAATTGTTTGAATTCACTAATGCCGGTGACATGAGTTAAAGTGGTGACTCATCTGAGCAAATTTGGGAAAGCATGGACAATTTAATCTGAATTACAGAGCATTGACTTATAATGACACATGGGTAAGTCCTTTGTTGTCAGACAGCAAGCTAGAAACTGGCCTGTGTTTATATTTTGGGAAAACTTTCCTGTCCTAAAACACACAGTTTTTGTGGTTAGCTTTGAAAGTCAAATCCTAGGCATTTGGAAAGTCGGATTAACCCAAGTCTTTGCAAACGTTTGTATTTGTGATGCTCTTTTTTTCTTTCTTGTGCATTCATAGGTTTACTGTGAGATTGATTGGACACTTTTAGCATCAGTCAATTCTAGCTATAGAGTATTTCCTCTTTTTATTTTATTTTCAGCTCTTTTAATTTGCTCTCGTGTGAATTAACATTTCAGAGAAAGCAGAATAGCTGGTTAATTACAGCTTTAAATCAATTCTCTTTACTAACCTATTGAGGCATAAACATAAGCGCATATTAATGCCAACAGCGAATACAGCAACAGCTATTAGCAAAAGTTATTAGGGGTAATCAGTCACTGATAATCTCAGAGAGGTTTGACTTGTGGCTTTTTAATTTTCTCACGCTTCACTCATGCTGCATGTGCTCTATTTGTATTGTACCAGCAGACTCCGGTGGCTGAGAGATGCAGAAATCGTGGCGCTATACAAGGATTTTCTGTTGACCCTGTGCTTAAGTCAGTGTCGTGGAACTTGACAAACCCTGTGCTCAGAAAAATGCTGGTAATATTAGCTCTCTACACTAGAGTAAATGCAGTGCCTTGTTAAAAAGAGCAGTGCCACCACACAAAGGAGAAGCCACACAGGTAAGTCGACCTCGCTAAACAACTTGGCAGCTTTCACTGTGTAAATACGCTACCAGTTAAAAGTTTAAAACAGTTGACCGACTTTGCTTCTCATGATTCTGAAAACCCGTTTTTTTTTAAATTCATGCTTAAATGCTTGGAGTTAATTGTTTAGGCAAATATAAATTGCAGTTATGTAGGAATTTAGTTGTCTAAAAAAAGTGGGTAATAAGTGGAATGGCCAACAATTATAGTGTCAGTTATATTTTTAGAAATTCTGTTATGTTTTTTAAGAATGGGCTTAAGTTTTCAAGAAAAGATTTTGTATAGTTGGTTTATAGTAATATTTTTGACATGAATATAGCCTTTGATGCTGATATGACTAGTTAAATAAATACAATTTAAAATATTTATTTATTTATATTTAAGCAGATTTTCTGTTTTTATGGACCATTTTTTGCTTTCAGAATGTCTTGGGTCAATGGCTTTAAAGCTGCAAGAGTGGACAACCATAAAACGGCATGGGGTGAGCGCAATGGCAGGAAGTCAAGGTGTAAAAGGGGCTCGTCCCTGTGCAACCCACGCTACATGAGCTGTCTACGGGACCCTGAGTCTATTGGACCCCCTTCGCCACACTACTCCCGTGCAGCAGGGGGCACCACGAGCAGCAACTTCAGCTCACGCTGCGTTTGGCAGGAAGACCATTATGGCAGGAAGGGTGATGTGGGTCTGAGAGCCGTGGACCTGGCATTTGAAGATTCTAAGACGAGGCAATTGAAAGATGGCGAGGACCCCGATGACGGCGGAGAGGAGAGGAAGGGTCCCGACAGGTGTTTTTTGACTTGGTTGTCGCGTCTGGCTCACGTTTTTCAGTCCAAGAAGTTTAAGTCGGCCAAGCTCGAGCGACTATATCAACGGTACTTCTTCAGGCTCAACCAGAGCTCTCTTACAATGCTCATGGGGGTCCTGGTTGTGGTTTGCGGGGTTATGTTGGCGTTCCACTGCGTCCAAGGTCCACCAGATGTGGCGTTCGCCTCGGTGCTCTCAGTAGCCATGGGCCTGTTCTTAGCCTTGATGGTGGTGTGTAACAGAAACTGCTTCCACCAGGACTACATGTGGATCGTGAGCTATTTGGTTATGGCGGTGTTAGTGGTGGTGCAGGTGTTTGGCTTGTTGATGGTGGATCCACCCAGTGCATCTGAAGGGATATGGTGGACAGTGTTCTTCATCTACATCATCTACACGCTGCTACCGGTGCGAATGAGAGCAGCTGTGGTGACTGGAGCTGTGCTGTCCACCATTCATATGATTATGGCATGGAGACTCAACCTTGAGGATCACTTCCTTAATAAACAGGTATGTGTATGCTTCTGATACAATTCAAATTAAAAGAGGAATAACAAAATTTGAAAGACAGTTAGGGCTTGTTTACACCTGGTCACTTTGTGTGTTGTGTGCATTTTGTGTTTTTCAGTTGAATAAATGACTGTTTTTCCCTATATATTGTCTAAAAATCTCGTCTCGTTCTCGTGAACTCAGTCTCGTGTCTCGTCTCATTCTCGTGAACTCCGTCTCGTGTCTCGTCTCGTGGGATAAGTGGCTCGTCACACCCCTAAAAGATAAGTTACTTTACTTTGGGTTTAATTCGCGGCAGTTTGCGCGTCAGCTTGCTGGCTATATCCATGGTGATGCGTGTAGCTTTAGCACTGACATATCTGACTATTACATGTCATATAGCCTATAACATGCTCTCACGCGTTTGTTTTTTAACATTTTGGTAGGAGTAAAATGTACATTTGTGATTTCAACAAGCAGATGCATTTACACTTGTCCAGTTTCGTCTGGAATACGTCCCAGACATAAGTGGTTTGAGCGATCAGATTTAAATCCGTTTCGAATTTGGAGGACTGGTCTTTTCACGATCAGATAGCTGTCTGACCAGAGCAAACGCATGAAGTGACCAGGTGTAAACGAGCCCAGAGAGAGAGAGCGTGGGGAAGGCTCTCTGCTCTTTCTCCCTCAGTTAACATGCGCGCTACCACAAGCGCAGCAGTCATTTACATCACTCATAAATCACATGAACCGATCAAAAACTGCTTTGGCGGGACGAAAATTTGTTCTGGAGGCCGCCAAAAAATGTTCAATGCAGGAAAAACCCTGCCTGTTGTAAGCTGCTGTTTTTTTGTTCAGTGAAACGCAAAAGTGTTTTTTTTTATGAATCATTAACCAGCTCTTGCTATACAACATAATTTCCCCATTAGTATGTATGTCAAGCTCCAAAAAGGACAAAAAAGACCATAAATGCACCATTAAAGTGCTCCATATGACTTATGGACTATATTCCAATTATTCTGAAACCATATGAATGAAAAGCAGGAAAATGTGTTAATTTAATTATTAGTAATTTTAAAAATAGGCTAATTATAATTATTATTGATTGCTGATTGCTCATCCTCAAAGCTTGCATTTTTCCTCTTTATTCGTTTATTTATTTTATTTTTACAATTTTGACACCATGTAAATAAGGCTACTAAATAGGATGCTGCATTTTTACAGTTTATTCTCAACTGAGATTTAAAGGTAAGCTTCAATTGCATATACAATTGTATGATAGTTTATTGGTGCTTTTTTGATGATTTTGTCCTTTTTAAGCTTGTCAGTTCTGGTCTGTGTAAAAATGCATCAACAATGTTCCACAGGAAATAATAACAGCATATGAATTTAAAACGGCATGAGGGTGAGTTAATAAAGACAGAATATTTATTGTGGGTGAATTATTCCTTTATTATACAGGAAAATGTCCAGCATGAGAGATTTGTATCCTTGGTACATGTGTATTAGTACTAGAACTCTTTGAAGAAAAGAATTGCACATTATTTACAACACCTGTTGCAAAGCCACAGTGGTGGAGAATAAGCACCAAGTAACTGATCAGTTGAAGGCACAATCTTTCACATCTCCAAATTCTTTGGAGTCACAGAGTTCAGTGGATAATTGGTTATTGTTTGAAAGCTTTGATTGTTTCAGTACTTTTAAAAGAATGCCTGGCACGACAGTTTCAGACTGCAGTGTAGATGGATCCTAGTTAACAAAATTCTCTTCCCTTTTCAAACTTTGCCTAGTCCTTCACTGCTCTTAATATGATGCATTTAACATGCAATGTTTCCATGCAGGAGCTAAAATGCATCTATTGTGTCAGCTCCGTGTTCAATGTGATCTAGTGCTGACACTGTTAATACTGGTTCAGTGGGCTTGGGCATTTGTGTGTTTGCTCCTTAGACAGCTGGGCTGTGGGCTCTCTACTTGGCACTCAGCATGATAGAAATAGATTGGGATAATGGCTGCTGATTGACTCAGGCCATGGCCCAGAGCATGTACTTGTAGATTCTCGTTATAGACATTTGGGATAGGTTCCAGCCCTGTGGGAAATCAATGCAGGCCAAAAGTCCATTGGTTGTGTAGCTGCTTAGTGCTTTATATAAATGCTCTCTCGCAAAGAGCGAGTAAGTTATACTTCCATGTTTGCTCTGCAATCTTTTATTCTTACAGTACATTGATGAGAAATGTCTTGGGTTGAGGATAGGAGTTGTTCAGTATTTGTGTAGTTTACAAATATAGAGTGACCGGTCAGTTTGATTACAAGAACTGCATAATATCCCATATAATATACACTACAGTTCAAAAGTTTGGGAGTCAGTAAGATATAAATATCTTATTTTATCTATAAATAGATAAAAATACAGTTTTTAAATATCTATAACTTTTCTGTTTAAATGTGATATAAACCCAAATATTATTGGTGTATATTTAACAAGAAAATACTAATTCATTTTTTACTTCAAACTTTCATGTTTTATTCATTGTTACTTGCCATTTCTTTGTATTTGTTTCTGCAATTTCTACACCAATTTATTTTTCATTTATCACAGACATCATGAAAAATGATGTATAATAATGGGATTTTAATTTACAGCAGGTAATTTGAGATTTACCGGTCAATGTCTTGGGATGTATTATTATTTAATACTCTGTTTTTGGGTGTTGAAACTAAGTAATGCATGCTAAAATGTGACTTTTTAAACCCTTGCTCAGAAGTTGTGTGTCTAAATTCATCACTAGTGCTATAAGAAGTCTAGATAAAGTATCCACTAGTTAGTTGCTGGATGACTAGTATGGCTAAGAATGGTTTTCTTCTTCATCCTTTGGCCAAACAGGCTAATCTGAGAAATTCAGCTATACCTCTCAAAGCTCATCTACTGTTCATTCCCTTTATCTCTCTCGGTTCTCCATTCTGTCTGTCCCCCACCATCCCTCTCACACCCCTGCACTCCTTCTCGCTGTGCTGTTTGCGTGTCCCTCAGAGATGACCAGCAGTGCAGTGCAGATAGAGCAGGTCTGTGGGCGATCACCAGCGGGACAATGGCTGTCTTTGTGAAGATACACACTGATGGGGTGGTGTGGGGTGGAATGTGGTGACAGGAATGGCTGGGGATCGACAGTATGAAATGGCGCCGGACTGACGTGCTGGGCTGAAAAAAGACAGCCAGCCCAGGCCTTTCTTTCGCTTGCTCTCTCTGTCTCTCTCACTCACTTGTAGTCACGAATTCCCTTTTCATAACAGGGCTCATGAGATGGACCTCAGTCATGGAAGCCGCAGAGGCTTTATGTGCGTGGCATGCCACTGTGTGGGTGAAAAGCTCCATACTGCTGCTCCCTTAAAGTTTTGGGCTGATTGCTGGGAGGGAAGTATTTAATTGATTTTGCTTTGTAGATCTTGGTAATTGACATGAAGTAATTTTGGCAAGTTGCTACGTCCTGCGGTGTGCCATACTGTAACTCATCTAAAAAGCTATTTTATAATTATTGTTTTTATATAAAATAAATATAATGCAATTCAAGACGATTATAAGGCAAATCAAGAACTTTTCTGAAGTGAATGAGCCAAATGTATTGCCATACTGCTCTGAAATCCACTTAAACCTTAAATGGGAGATTACACATAATATTTTGTACTTAAAAAAAACACATCACAAGACATTTTAAATGAACTAGGAAATGCAAAAAGTATGTGTACTATTTCATAATCATAGTCTTATTGTAAATGATTAAACATTGTTTCAAATGAAAAAAAGAGATTTTTTTTATAAAAATTTTATGACTTACATTTATGCGATTTGTGCAGCTTTTCCTATTTGATGACATTACTTAGGTCACACAGGCTATTGATAATGTTATTCATTAACAAAATAATGTTAATAGCATTAATGTTTTTGATTTGGTATGTAATGCTCAGTTTTCACAATTTATTAAATTCCCAATAGATATAAAATTGATAAAGTTAAAACAAATTGATGTTAATAATAAAAAAAATCATGTTATGGACAGTTGCCCACTTGCAGCTGTGTATGGATACGAATGTAAGGCAGAAGCTGTTGTTCAAATGGAAAATATGTTTGGTCACTTGGTCCAACTGCTTATTGGCAGGTGTGGGACTGTTTATGTCCAGAATTTTGGCTTTGGTTTGTAATGGACAGTTTTCACTTCAATCAGTTTCCAAACATGTAAATATAAAATCAATAAAAACAGTTAATAAAAAAAAAATCACATTATAGAGAACTGCCCGCTTGCAGCTTTTATATGGATACAAATATAAAGCCAAGCCCGCCGTTCAAATGGAAAATACGTTTGGTCACCTGGTCTGACTGCTTATCTGCAGGCGTGGGACTGTTTATGTCCCAAGATGCAAGTTTTTTGGTTGTCATATAGAGAGGCGGCAGACACTGTTATTTCACTGGCACTTTGTGACTCCAGTCTTTGAGAGCACATGTTCTGTGGATTTTGTTCCAACATTGTCCCTTGGGGTTAAACTAGGCTCATGAAGAGACCAGCAAATTAGAGACATAAATGTAACACCTTTTTCAGAGACACCAATCTAAATGTGTTATTTTTAGCCCAAGACCTGGTTACAGGCTTGTGTATTGTAGCTAAATTAACTGATGCATAGCTGGATACACTAAATATATAGACTCCATGGATTCCTGAAAACTGATTTAATTCATGGTGATGAAAATAAACATTGACATTATTCTGTATGAAATTGTTCTTAAATATATTTTTGATTTTCAACTTAATACCTGTTATTGTGTGAACCGAAAAGAGCAGTTTTAGCCAGATGCCCGTAGCATGTATGATAGCTAGCTCAGGGGAAAAACCTGTTTGTACAATGCTATGCTGAGTTGTTTGGAGATGAGCTAATGGTCATTCCACTGTGGCAGAGAAACAGATAACTGCACTTGAGTGTTTGAGTATCACATGTTTTAGCAGTACATCAAGGTCTTAAGAACAATGCATTTGTTGATGAAGAATGCATGTCTGTAGATACACTCGTGAGATCAGTGCTGGTCTATATGCGTGTGGTTTCTGAATTATGAAAAAAATGTGCTGCTAGAGAAGAATCAAATGGCAGTCTTTGAAGAGTATAGAAATTATTTTGACTCACTAGTTGTTGGTGCTCCAATGTCTGATATAATAATTGTATAGCCTTCAGTTTTCATTCAGAAAATGCTTCTTTATTTTATTTTTTATTATATTTGGAGTTAGTTTCAAACTTAGCTTTATAAAAATGATCAAAATATTATTCTATTTTTATAGGATATATTATTATATTCTCAAAAATATTTTTATTTATTTAAAATTAAGAAAAAATGCTGTCCATTAGGGATGTGACGAGATCTCGTGGCACGAAATCCGACTGGTCTCGCGAGAATGTGACGATATCCTCGTAAAACATTTTGCAGTGTGTACATTAGAGCTGCACCATTAATTGTTAAAAAGATAGCGATCTTACGATCTTGATTCAAACAACCACGCGATCTTATTCCTGAAGGACAACGATTCAGCTATGTCTATTAAGACTGTTTCACATGGCGAGTTTTAGTGGAGCGTGAGAAGCATGTTTTGTAGCTGCACATGATATATATATATATATATATATTTAATAAGTGCTGGGACGTGGCTTTTGGGCGTGACTTGGGGCATGGTCAGATTTTCCTTTTTTGTCTCTAGCTGATATATACAGTTTTATTTGTCCCTATATAACAATATAAATATGCAGCTTTTTTAACTTTATAACAGCAACAAAATAAAGGTCACATGCAACACCTTTTGAAATGGAAACATTATTGTTATTTACTAACGCTCATGTCATTCTAAACTCGTATAACTTTCTTTCGGGATAACAAAAGGTTTTTTGATGTCCCATTGATTTATTTTTTAGTGAGGTCCAGTGTTATTTTGGATCCCATTGACTTTCATTGTATGAATATAAGCAGTTGCAACATTCTTCAAAATATCTTCTTTTCTGTTCCCCTGAAGTAAGATGGGTTTATAACAAAATGAGGGTAAGTAAATGATGACAGAACATTCATTTTCGGGTGAACTGTCACTTTAAGGAACAGGAATGTCGAATGTCTTCAATCTTTTAAAATCAAATTTCATTTTAGAGATGCCTAACAACATTGCCATTTAAGTGTAAAGCTAACAAACACAAGCCTCAAAATTGTAGTGCCAACAGCTGTTTTGCCTGCTGAGCGATCAATCAAAACTTCTGGCTGACCTCGGGTCAACCTCAAGATTAGCGCTTGCTTTGCCCTCAGCAGTGTGTCCACCATGCCTGACTAATCCGTGCGGGAGGTGTCATAAATGAGGATTTAATGATAAGTGCAATGTTGTACTCGAGATGCCTGTGATGATAAAGGTAATAATAATAGCGTGGCTAATAATAACATTTCAAGTGGCGGATCACATCAAGGCCTGTAATAGCAGACACTCTATTGTTTCCTAATGACCGGGGCTTTCTCACTCAGAACAAATACTGGGTTGTAGCACTGTGACTGCCAAATGTCATGTATTAGGATTCCAATAATGGTGGTAAACTTTAATTAACATGGCACACAGGCTGTAGTTATTTTTCGTCTTTATTTATTTAGTGTTTCACTGTGTATGTTTTTTTCTGCTTTTAAGAGACAAAAACTGGAAAAGGGTTTGAAAAACCAATTAAGGAGAGAATAATATGGTGAGTCTTAACATTTCACCAAAGTTTACCCCCTTCAAAAAATGTAATTAAAACTGTTATGCTCTGCAGCAAAGGCCATTGAGTTCTCTATGCCTGCTTACTTGAGAACAGAAAAATGTATGCAAAAAAGCACAAAAGTAATTCATAATGACAAACTTATTTTTTCTTATTCAAAACTATAATTTGGATTCAAATATAGAGCACAAGTTGACTACGTTAATGATGCTTTATCTTGCTTTTATGTCATTCTTTTATTTGTTATTTCATGGAAAAGAGCAGCCTGAACAGTTGTCAAAATCTCTTCTTTTGTGTTTCACAAGTCATACAGGTTTTTAATGACATGGGAGTGATTAAATCCTTTTATAATTATAGAATGGGGGTTGTTACAATGTTTTATCAGGTTTATTTTCACACTCCTTTGACATCTACATCTAATTATATCAGATTTTTCAAGTATTGATGTGCTTTTAAAGTGCTGTCTTATTCTTGTCTTTTCGTCTGAGGAAACTATTGATTTCCACTCTTCTTCGTCTCCTCTGTTTTCCACCTTTGTACCTTTAGGTCCGTCTCTTTCAGTGTATGTTTCATTGCACAGGGACCAATTGATGTTTTGTGGGATTTCAGGCCATCTTTTTTTGGATTCAGGCCATTGTGGCGACCTATGTGCTTTTGCTGTGCATTGGAGAATTGGGGGCTCTAAAAGGTTTAGGTGGATTTTAGAGTAGTATGACATTGCAATTGGCTCATTTTTTTGTAGAGAATTGCATGATTTGCCTCGGCAAATGTCATCACAGCTGCCAAGCTCAAATTCTGTGACTTAGAGCTCGGTGTCTATAATCCTTAGATTAGGATAGCTTCACTTTCCTGCCATATTTATTTTGGATGACTTGTGTATTTGTGTGAAGGAACGATGTGTTTGCTGTTTGACTTGAATTTGTCGAGCTCAACCCAGTGTCATTTTGCCCTTTTCAAGTTCATCATCATAAAGATAAAAAATTCCTGACAAGGTGCTTTGTGGTCTCTCAGGAACATGGCGGTTCTCTGTGAGAACTTTCTCTTAAACCAGTTTCTCGCCGTGTATTTATGTAAATTATGCATAATGTCCATGCCGGAGGAGGAGGAGGCGGCTGTCATGTGCCTGTCACGTGCGTCACTGTGCTTGTCTGACCTTGTGTGCTTGTGACAGACAAGCTCAGTGTAGTCCTGGAGCACATTAGTACAGTGCTTCGAATAGAAATGAGGGACACATTTATTTATTTTTTTACTTCAGATGTAACATCAACGAGACACTTTTTTCATTTGTGTTTTTGTCATGAACTTTCGGTTAACCCAAAATTAAATTGAGTTATTTACTTATCCTTATGTTGTTCCAAACTCATTTTGTTATTTTCTTTTTGTAAGAGCAAAGGAGATTTTGAAAAGATTTTACAATGTATACAGTTACAGTTTACAGTAACCACAGGATTTTGAAGCCATACAATACCTTGAATTGTACAACCCGAATTCTGGAAATGTTGGGACGTTTTTTTTTATTTGAATAAAATTAAATCTAAAACAATTTAAAATCACATGAGCCAATATTTTATTCACAATCGTACATAGATAACATAACACGTGTTTAAACTGAGAAATTTAAAAATGTTATGCTCAAAATGAGCTCATTTCAAATTTGATGGCTGCTACAAAATAATCTAAAAAATAGTTGGGACGATGTCATCATTATCATGGTGTAGCATCTCCTCTTCTTTCAAAACAGTTTGAAGACATTTGGGCATCGAGGTTACGAGTTTCTGGAGTTTTAGCGTTGGAATTGTTTGAAACCTGATATAGGTTTTGTTTTTCGTTTAATGATGCACCAAATGTTCTCTTTTTGCATGATAGAGCTTTAGTTGGCATCTGCAGATGGCACGGCGGATTGTGTTTCCTGACAGTGGTTTCTGGAAGTATTCCTGGGCCCGTTTAGTAATGTGAATGACAGAATCATGCCGATGAGTGATTCAGTGTCGTCTGAGGACCCGAAGACCATGGGCATCCAACAAAGATCTTCGGCCTTTTTCCTTACGCACAGAGATTTCTCCAGATTCTTTGAATCTTTTGATGATATTATGGACTATAGTCTTTTAGTTTTTATGTTATTCAAATTTTAAAAAACGTCCCAACATTTCCAGAATTCGGGTTGTATAATGATATAATTGATTCATATAACTGTAAAATTTTGGATGATCTTGCACTCTGGCTGATAGACACTACTGTTTTTGAAAGAAGTGTCTCATGTTCACCAAGTCTGTATTTGTCATAAAAAAACTCTATCATTTGTGAAAATAATTACAATTTCAAATAACTTTTTTCTATTTTTAAATGTAGTTTATTCCTGTGATTGCAAAGCAGTAATTTCTCATGTCCTCAGTGACAAAGGATCCTTCACAAATCATTCTAATATGCTAATTTGGTGCTCGAGAAACATTGATTATTCTTATTGATATTAGCTGCACTCCTTATTTTGTGGAAATTGTGCAAATTTTCATATCCACAGGCAGCATTTGTTTGAAATCTTTTATGTATTTACTGTCACATTTGATCAATTTAATAATAATAATTAATTACATTTATATAGCGCTTTTCCAAGCACTCAAAGCGCTTTACATTGTCAGGGGGTATCTCCTTGTCCACCACCAGTGTGCAAAATCCACCTGGATGATGCTATGGCAGCCATAGTGCGCCAGAACGCCCACCACACACAAGCTTATTGGTGGAGAGGAGACAGAGTGATGAAGCCAATCAGCAGATATGGGTATTGTTAGGAGGCCATGATGATCAGAGGACAATGGGCAAACTTGGCCAAGATGCCGAGGTCACACCTCTACACACTTCTAATTTAATACATTTAATTTATTTCCGTTTATCTATTTTCTCATCCCAAACATTTGGAAGGTAGTGTGTACACCAGTCATTTATTTTCATGTTATGGCCAATATTAAACTTATATACTATTTTGTCTAAATAAATGTAAAAAATAAACACAAAAAATTCACTGTGACAAGTAAATTTAGGCATCATAACATTATAATGTACACTTTTATGAAATATATTTGTGTTCCACTTTAAATCATTACAGCATGAGGGTGAGTAAATAATGAAAAAACGAATATTTTTGGGAGAACGTTTCCTTTAATTATTAGGCTTAAATAAATTTAAAACTAATTTGTGGGTTGTTTGGATGCTGGTTTGTTTTCCCTTGACTTTCTGTTTGTGATCATTTGTATACAGCTGTCATATGTCCTGAGCCCAAAGGCATCAAGCCTATTGTACTATCGCTGAATATGTCTAGTTCGCAGCTATTTGGTTTGATTAGATAGTTATTGTGCTATAATAGGCGAATGCATCTTTTGCCATACTGAGGGCACTTTTCATAATCTAGAATCACATGACTGACTCTGTGGCCTATTTGTAAATTTGCTCTTTCTTCAGGCTGACATGATGATTTATCAGGGGCCCGGGGCCTCAAATTGTTATGAATGATAAAGAAATAAACCATCCCTTAGTAGAAACTAAAGGAAACGACTTTGATTCTTCATGACCTGCATAGTGGGCTTCATATTCCTACCTAGATTTGAGCAAACTTTAACCTTAACCTCATTTCGCTTGCACAACAAATGCTTTTTCAAATGTTTATGAGTGGACTTTAAATCCTCATAAACTACACTTTATTTGTCATAAATTATAGCTTTAAAAGCCTTGTTCTAAAGTTGAATTTTATATGCCTACTTTTGACCACTGTAGGGATGAGACCTCAGTAGATATGACAAGTTCATCTGAGGTCAAAGATGTTTTTTTTTTATTTGCCTTTCCAGGAATTTTCTTGGTAAGGCAGTTCACAGACCACCCTTAAACCTTAAAAGCCTTCTCATTCATGCTGAAAACACTCCAGCAGCATCTGACATTCCCTTCAAATAAACCTAATGATTAAATTCTGGATATAGGTCTCAATGGACCTTTAACTAAATCCTAGCGTATGGTCCTGCGCGTATATGTGTGTATATAACATTGCGTTTCTAGGCCGAGTTCCAGTGCGAGTAGGGCTTTGGCTTTCTTATGTAACAGCCCTGTGAAACCAGAGCTTATGCTCAACAGCGACTTCCCAGAAATGTACTGTTTTGCCTACTTATCTATTCATTTAGATGTTCTGCCTCCTCTTTTTTTTCATTCTCACTCATTTTCCACCACTCCTCCTGCTCTAATTCTCTCTGATCTTGTTTGTTTGCTCTGTGCAATGGCCCCTGAGATCAGAACTGGAAGATAGAGAGTAGGGATGCAGCGATTAACCGGTTTTACTATTAACCGCGCTTTAAAACATCACGGTTAATTAATCGTAAAGGTTCCGCTAAACCGAGTGTTTCTGTTGCACGGAACGGAACTGTTGTAACTGGCGCAAAACGAAAACAAAGTTACACTAGCGGTGCACCAGCTTAAAATTACGTGCTTAACCGAGACACGGAGGCTACTGCACACACTAGATTAACTATGACAGAGAGGAATCAAACAACGATCCTTTATTTCCACCAGAGAATGTCTGAAGTCGATAGTGTGGAACCATTTTGGGTTACCGCCTATTAACGTTTACAAATTATAGTAACGTGCATCCGCATCACTACAAACAATGAAGATTTGCCATTTTACCCCCTCTTTGCTGATTAATATAATGTAGCAATCCAGTATCTAAGTCATTTTATTAATGAAAGTCTGGGCAGCGTTGACAACAGCTTTCTGTCCTCTTAAATGTTTGTGTGGGCATCTCGAGACATGATTTTCTCAGGCCATATTTAAAATCAGATGAATAAAGATTATTAATAAGTATGGATGACAGTTGATTACAATAATAGTTCAGTTTATTCCCTCATTAGTAACAATGTCCTCTGTGGGATAAATAAAGTTAATATTAATATTAATAATAATTATTAATATTAATAATACTTAATTAACATTGTGATTTATCATCCCTGTTATAGTATTATTCATAAGTCTTTTTTTCACCATCTTTCCAAGTTCTGTAACTCAGGTCCAAAAGAAATGTAGAAAGAATATACAAAATGAAAACACCAATTACATTTGTGATCTATTTCCATTTGTTATTTTCAAAAGGGAAATACTGACATGAATGTTTACTGAGCAGAGGTCACCTTTTTTAATTCCAATAGGAGAGATGGACTTTTTTTTCTTTAGTATTATTTATTTTGTGCGTTATTTCGGTTTCAAAATGCAACAATAAATAACACTTTAATATCTAAAGATTGTTTATGTAATTTTATGTTGTGAAATGAATAAATGCATAATAATTGTGAAACCGTGATTATTGCTCAGACTATAATTGTACCAACAAAATCTATAATCGTTGCATCCCGAATAGAGAATTGATCCTTATGGTATAGCAGCTGTATATACAGGGCTTCTGTGGATTTTGACCCATAGAATAGGTAAGTACTTTTTAAAGGAACAGTTCACCTATAACATTAAAAAAATCTGTCATCGTTTACAAAAAATGACTGTTTCTTCTGTGAAACGCACAAAAAAAGATGTTTGGCAGAATGTCCAAGCTGCTCTTTTCCATACTGTGAAAATGGTGACCTATTAGTTTCAGTAAATAACCACTTAAATTTCATTCAGAATGACATGAGAGTAAGTATGTGAAGACAATTTTCATTTTGAGGAGAACAATCCCTTTAAGGTTTTTTTTTTTAGGTTATCTCTGTGTCATTCAATTCTCTGCACTTATGAGGTGTATTCACAATGAATCAGTTTGCAGAATTAGTCACACCTGGGACCCTCAGAGGGCCGTAAGGGAGTGCAATGGAGATCTGTGGAGAAGTTTAAAGAAGTACAGTTAAAATAATTGAATAAATAACACAATTTCATTTTATAATTAAATGAAACATTTTGATTTAAATTAATAAATACATTTAAAATAAATAAATAGAAATGGATATTAATAAAGAAAAATATTAAAATAATAACATTTATGTACATAAACCGACATCTAACAGTACAATAAATACAATGTTTTTATTGAGAAAGAGAAAAAAACAATGCAACATAATTGAAAAAAAAAAAATCACATAATATTTTAAAACATTTAAAATAAATAAGCAAGCAAACAAACAATACATCTAACAGTACAGTACTACAGTGAACAAAATATAAATTATTTTTCAAATCATATTTAACACAGTTATAATGTTATTTTTTATATTATAAGTTGGGCATTTTTACATAAATATTTGTTTACATTTTTGGATGGCTGTCCCTTGCACAAGAAAGAATCCATGGAATCTAAAAGACCTAAAACTCCTGATGTAGGCAATCCTGAGGAGCCATGATGCCATGAAATTAATAACACCGTTAAATGTAAATCTTTAGCAATTCCCTAAAATGAATATGCATTGTTCATGCTTGTTTGACAATACAGAAACATAAAGCACACAACTAAGAACCTTCCATGCATTCCATGTTATGTCCATTTCACACTGCATGTTTAAACGAAGTGAAAGTAGTTCACATGTGTCTAGTGTGAAACAGGCCTTAGTGGGGCATTTGAAGTGCTGACATGGCATAGAAGCAGGTCAAGTGCTGGTAATCAGTGTTTCTGTCTCCGAGAGCGTGTTAAGGGGCCCTATAGCTCGAGGGCTTTCAGGACTCTAGCTCACAGCACTGAATGTCAAGACATCACACCCTTCCCTGAGGAAGCTCCGTGCCAGGACTGAGATGCTATATGGGTGGGGTTCATAGAAAGAAAAAAAACATTGAAATCTCCCAGTGATTGTTTTCCAGATTATCCTGTTAGAGAAGATGGTTGATGAAGAGGGCTATTAGCATAAAGCTTTGTTTAGAAAATCTCCCTTTGTCTCTGAGAGATATGCATTTATGTTTTAAAAATCATGTTTCAGAAGTATTTCTTTCTTTATCTATTGCAAGGGGTCCAGATTTGCTGAGCCCATTGTGTTTGGTGCCCTTTCTCTCAAAGGCATTATTTTATTTTCTTGCTTTCTTTCTTTTTCCATTCTATCTTTGCATAGTTTCCTTTGCTTATATCTTCCTATCTTCCTTGATTTCACTCTTTATTTTATTTTCTCCTTTCCTTTCAGCCAATTTTCCTTCCTCCTTTGCTTCCTTCCCTCTCTTTTTAATTTTTTTTTCTTTTGTTTTCTCCCTTCCTTTTCCCTTTTTCTCTCTCTTTCGTCCATTTACATTTTTTTCTTTTTATTTATTTTCTCTTTCTTCCATTCTTCATTACGTCCTTTGTTCCAACAAAGTGAACAGAGTAAATCCACCCTAGCAAGCACAAGTCATGTTTGACAAAGTTAATCGCCTGGAAGTGACACCACTCCCCATATAACTTGATGTTTTCAACTTGTGATTGCCAAGACAGCAACAACATCTGGATGAATTTCTGCTCTAGTCTTGAATCATGTGATCCCACAGCACATTTAAATCGTAAATGACGGCATTATTTCATAGTAATGAAACATGTAATAACTTCATAGTCAGTGAAATATATCTGCATCATTGAGAGGAGATGATGAGAGCTTCTCTTGATCACACACGGTGTGTAAATATTTATTTTGTTAGTCTAGATTTCTTAGTTTCTCAAACTTTCCTGTATCTCCTTCACATTTGCTAACCTTGTGGCACAGCTAAATTGTGCTATAAGTAGAAGAAAGTTCGGTTTATCACCTTATTAGACAATGTTTAGACTCATTGAAAGGAAGAATCCCTGTTAAAGAGGAAGGCACTACGTGTTTCTATGAATACAATACTATCATACCTCACTCTTGCCACACCAGCCCTGCTCCATACAATGTGTGTCAACAACGCTATGAGCGGTATGTTTTGGGGAAAATGCAGAAATTGTGTGTACTGTATACAAATTTTTACTCCCGAGCAGAAATGTTCTTGCTTGAGTGTAAGAAAAGGTTTCACATGTTCATGTAATGAATACAAAGGATTTGGAAAGGCTCTGTCTTGTTTGGCTTTATGCTTAGAAACTACGTTTTCCAGTCCTTGTCAGTTCAGGTCAGCTTTATTATGAGGATTAAATAAAACAGCAGTGTCTTTATTCTCTGACATTTCTAAACACACAGTCATCTAACACCGAGGCTGACTGCTCCATGTGTGGCTCATTGTCACACACACACACACACACACACACACACACACACACACACACACACACTCGCTCAGTGAGTGATCTGACAGTCTCATTTAATCAGTGTTGCTGTGAGGTAAAAGTATGTGACATTTGTTCTGTCAGATCTGTCGGCTCAAATGTCAACCGCTTTTTTATATTTACTGATATGATCTACTCTGTCAGTGTGATATAGATGAATTGAGGAGGGGGCTGCTGTATTTGGATGTTACACGAATAAAACACGAGCTTTTTGCAGCGTATGCTCATGCTAACTGTTGATGGTGTTTCTGGTCAAAAAAAGCTGTTCTTTTGAACTTTCTATTCATCAAATAATCCTGAAAAGTATCACAGTTTCCACATAATATTGGGCAGCACAACTGTTGTCAGCATAATAATAATAATAATAATGATAAAGTGTTTGAGCAGCAAATCAGCTTATTATTATGATTTTTGAAGGATCAAGTGACACTGGACTAATGGATGCCGATAATTCAGTTTTGCCATCACAGTAATAAATTACATTTAATAATATATTAAATAGAATCAAATATATTAAAAAGGCTGTTTTTAATGGTTTTGCTGAGTGTTTATTAAGAATCCTTTAAATGGTAGTGTATAGGAAATGTATATTGTGTATTCTCAAATGCAACATCACTGATAGTGTTTTCAAAAACATCAGCCTATGCTTTCCTTTTGTTATTGTTCTTTTAAATTAATGAACAATATGCATTTAATTAAAACAAGATTAAAAGTAATTACTCACCAAGTGCTTACGTGGAATCACATTAGAAAATTAAACCGCCACCCTTAGGATAATCCACACATGCAACTGTTGTCTATGTAAAGACCATCTCATTTTTATAATTTCACATGTTCCTATCCATAAAATCAACCGACAGTCTAACAACATGCTCCGCTGTGGAGAAAATGCAGTTTGCCAGCACACTGATACTGGTCTGATATGAAATATGACTGTAATACGAATCAGATATATTTTATGAATCAAAATATTGCAAATCATGAAAGCTGAAAGCTTATGAAACATCCACAGATTCACCCAATGCATTTTGTTGTAACGTCAGTTTAGGCGAGGAGTTCGGTGGCAGATTGATCAAAGAGGAATCAAATATTCTAGTAGTACTTTGCTAGTTGACTAGTTAAGTTACTTGCCTGGTTTATTACTTTCTGCACATCTTTTGCAGGCTTTTTCTGGCCACACATTGAGAACTTGCAATCTGTTGTGTTTGTGGCCATATCTCCCCACATTTTCCATGTCTAATCAGCTCGGTGGATTGGACCGTTGGTGTTAGTGTGTCCCTTGAATAGAACTGCCTTTTTTAGTTTTAGAACGTTTGTACGAATGGACCACCCAACCCACCTTAATGCTAAAGTTACGCAAACCGATAACGTCATCTGAGCAAATGGATGCCTGATGGGCCTGGCTTTTCTTCCTGAACTCTAAAATCTGAAGATGTTTGCACATTCACTCTAGGGGCACAAAGAGGGAGTGGAGCTATTTTTCTGAAGCTCTTCTGTGCCATTTCTTGTCAAGTGGATAAATAAAGACCGTTCTTCTTCGGCAAAGAAGAAAACACTTGTTGCAGACTGCAGAGAAATGGGCCTCAACAAATTCTCTCAGGCAAACCGTTTCTGACTGACTGAAAATGATGACTGTTTGCTTGGGTTGTCGATAGTAGAAGCTTACTCTTGCACGTGATAATCACGTATTGACCTTGTGTGTTCACTGTCATATTCAGTATTTCAACTCATGTTATGACCATGTAAACCAGATAACATATCTATATCAGGATACCAGGAAGAAAGAGGACATGACATAATCTCTGGAGCATTGTCCACATGAAGCAGAACTCAAGGAACAGGAATTACAATTTAATAAATGGGGTAAAAATATACTGTTTCTGTGGCTTAGTGGTAGAGGATTGCATTAGCAGCGCATAAGGTTGTGGGTTCAATTCCCAGGGAACACACATACTGATAAAAAAAAATTATTGCCTGAATGCACTGTAAGTCGCTTTGGATAAAAGCGTCTGCTAAATGCATAAATGTAAATAGAATTAAAGGTTCTAAAATACGCTTGACTTTATTTATGCAAAATATAATTTATTTTAATTTGTTGTAACGTGACCTCACCTGGATATGTTTTTGTAAGATTAACTTGCGCAGAAATGCTGTTCATAATATACCTGTTACTAGGGTTGCAACAACTAATCGATAAAATCGATTATTATCGATTATGAAAATAATCAACAAAGATTCTCATTATCGATTAGTTGGGTCTGCCCACAGTGCACATCCAACTTCAGCCGGTTGCTCAAATTACAGCACTGAATAACTAATTTCTATGGACAAAATGCCTATAAAATAGTGGAGGAAACCGAGATGCTGCGGGAGAAGTACGTGATCCAAGCTGCCCAAAACGTGAGAATTCTTTATTTTAAACTTTGAGTTAATGCGTTAGCGTAATGGCTTTACCTGTCAGGCGCTTTGACACATGCGTGTGCGTCCTCAGTGCAAAAACGTTCAGTTTACAGTCATATCCTTATCTATAAATGTCACAAATTCACGTGAGCATTTCCATTTTTGCATAAAGGTCCGTCCTGACAGCCTGTGTTAAGTTTAAAATACCGAATGAGCACCGGCGCGGTGGGCGCGTGCACGCGTGCAGACAGACGAAACACAGTGGGAGACAATTAATAGGCTATTCAGCGCAAAAATATCCATTGTGCTGAAATATCTGTTATCTGTTGTTGAAACTTAATTTAAGGTTTAAAAGTCAACATGCAGTGCGAATATTTTATGAGAGTAGGAACTTTAAAGGGATAACAGTGTGATTTAAAATATATTCACTATATACAATGCTTAACAAATTTATTAAAACAAATTGTTAAAGGTTTGTGCCACGGCTACTCTAACAGCATTGGTGATAAAAATAGCCTAAAATATTTGTGTTTTCTCTTTATGACAGGTGGTATAATAAATTAAGCACTGCATGTTTTCATAGTATTCAGTTGGCACGTTTGTTTGAAGGACATTGGGCAGAATGTGGAATAGTGTTTTTTTGTCAATAAAATGTAAAAAAAAAAAATATTCCAAAGAATAATCGACCAACTAATCGACTATCAGAATAATCGTTAGTTGCAGCCCTACCTGTTACGCAATTCTCAGAAACCATTTGCAGTAAAACCACAAACCATCTTCAGTTCTCTTAAACAAACAGGTTTGACCGCATGCCATCTAATCCCCAGATACTTGTACTGATGTACAGATAAAAGATCTGAAACACAAAGCTGGTTTCTGGATGCTTTTCATATTACTGCAGAAAGTATGCCTAACAACTTACATTATTACATGAATTGGTCTTCAGCTGTTTGGAACATTTCTGTGTCCTTTTTGTTGTGTTTGTTTAAATTCAGCTGCCGATGGCACTGAAATGCTGAATAATGATTGAAAATGATAAGCAGCTTCAGTGATTGGCTGGCAAGAATCAATATTTATTTTTCCCCCTGATTAACGCGCAGGAAACTGGCTGTTGCTGGAGGACGAGGGATGAAGTGTTTTGACTTTTACTTGTGGACAAAAAACTTTTTCCACTGTTCACTTTTCAAAGATATGGATTTCCAGGTGTTTATTTTCAGTGAAGGGGAAGTAGCTAGATTCATGCAGTATGTCTTTTTGATACAGAATCTTTCCACACTCTGTTGGATTTCAAATTTCTTCTCTTTTAAATCACTGACATTGATTTTATCTTGAATGCTGTAATACAGGCATTAAGTACTAAGGTAAGACAGCCCTCAGTAAAGTTCAAGGCTGTTTCGTTGTGGTTTTGA
Source organism: Ptychobarbus kaznakovi (assembly GCA_027422405.1). Taxonomy (NCBI): domain Eukaryota; kingdom Metazoa; phylum Chordata; class Actinopteri; order Cypriniformes; family Cyprinidae; genus Ptychobarbus; species Ptychobarbus kaznakovi. Next base: position 9,477,769 of record CM049794.1, read on the forward strand.
TGTTCTGTTTATTCCTGATTGATGCTCATAGATCAAGTGTATTGAAGAGAATGTGTGAGCACATTTAGGACATGAGTCACCTTTTTGCCATTAAATAAGGCCGAAATATGTTTGTGATATGTAGCCAGACATGGTTAAATTAGAAAGACATCAATCTTTCTTGGTTTCCCTCTGGACTAGAAAAGATTTACTAGGCTTACTGAGTCTGTCTTCCCCCCCCCCCCCCAAACAGATGTGCAGAGCATAGGCATATTTATTTATCATCAATAAGTGTATGTTTATATTTTATATATATATATATATATATATATATATATATATATGTGTGTTTAACATACACAAAAAATCAAGTCCTAACAAAATATATTCTTATTCTTAAATATTAAAAAAATATATTAAAATGTTGTTCAAATTATTAAATTAATTCAAATTATGAAAAAAAATATTTATTTTCTTTTGCTCACAGATCACATCCAAAATTCCTAATTGTATTCCTCTTTTTCTCTGTGCAGTTATGTGCCAATGCGATGATTTTCCTGTGCACCAACACCATTGGTATCTGCACACACTACCCAGCAGAGGTGTCTCAGAGACAGGCCTTCAAGGAGACCAGAGGATACATCCAAGCCAGAATACACCTTCAGAGAGAGAACCAGCAGCAGGTTGGCAAGCGCTCGAGTAAACAAGCACACCTACCCGCCTGACACTTGTTCACCTCATGAATGTGCATGAAGCATGCTGATAACATGCTGTGCTTTACCTCTTAGTTAAACCTTGTGAGAAAAGTTACAACTTTAAATTCATCCTTTAAAGCACTGCTGCTTCAGCCATACACAAATCTTTAAAACATTGTCAAGTTAATAATAGTAGTATAACTATAAAAACAAGTCTTAAAAAATTTACATTTTCTAGTCCTAGATATTTGTTTTCAAAAATAGTCTAAATTATAGTATAGATGTGAGTGTATATATGTACATAAATTTGACATTAAATATACATTTTTCTAGTGTGAAATATTGCATTGGCTAGATATTGTTCAGTATCTATATCTCTATAAAATGATTATAATAGTCCTTATCAAGTGTCCAGTGATTGTAAAATATAGAGAAAAGTAATTGGAAATTAATTGGTGAAAATATATACATAAAGGAAAAATAAAAAATGCTATATATATATATATATATATAAAAATAAAAAATTGTATACTAAAATACTATTTCAGTGTTTCTACTTCAAAATGTATTGTTAAAATTAGTGTTACTTGCTATTTCTTATGTGAAATGTATATACAAATACATTTTATATCATACAAATAAAAACATATATATATTTTTTTTATTTTAAGATACAAAATGTATTTGTATATATAGATTCGTTTTTTATATTTGTATATAAATGTCATTTATCAGTAGTTTTTCAGTTTTATTTATACAGTATTGTGTGTGTGTGTGTGTGTGTGTGTGTGTGTGTGTGTGTGTGTGTGTGTGTGTGTGTGTGTGTGTGTGTGTGTGTGTGTGTGTGTGTGTGTGTGTGTGTGTGTGTGTGTGTGTGTGTGTGTGTGTGTGTGTGTGTGTGTGTGTGTGTGTGTGTGTGTGTGTGTTTTTGTGTATTTTATCCTCTAAAATTTTGAAAGTTCATCAAAAAAATCAAAAAGTTATGTCAACTACCCATGTGTACATATACATACACATGCTCACTGGTGTCATCTCAAACCCGATCCAGGAGCGCCTGCTGCTCTCTGTGTTGCCAAGGCACGTTGCCATGGAGATGAAGGCAGACATCAACGCCAAGAAAGAAGATATGATGTTCCACAAGATCTACATCCAGAAGCACGACAACGTCAGGTACACAAATGCTAAGACCAGCACATGGTGTCATACAGATACGGTTGCCAATGTTGTCCTCACACCTCCAGTATGAGAACCGACAGTGTTATAACACTCAGTCCCCACGTGATTGAAGCAGGCGACAAGTCTGGATAAAACACAGGCACATTAGACACTGATACCACTTAAGGTTATCTTTCCCAAGGCTGAAGCGATGTTGAATGCTTAAATGCAGATTAGTCCTTGAGACGTGACTTTTCTGTCTTTTTTTTTCTCTGAGGGTTGGGTTATGGCTGCTTGTTATGATGTACCAGAAGTTACACAATCAATTAAAGGAAAGCTGCGTGAAATGATAGCAAGCCACTTTAGTAATGCAGTTACAAGTTTGGAGCGTGTGGAATTCAACACGTTGTCCTGCATAATCCCAGCCAGCTTGAAGCATTTGTGCTAGGAAAACTTGGACGTGTGAAAATGCTAAATGACACAGACTGTGTAGGGATCCTGCTTTCCAAATGTTGTGAATTTTATCAGCCGTTTATGAAGGCAACAGCGCCATCTGTTGTCGCACGATGATGCATCCGTACCGTGTGTCCATTCTGTCATGTCTCAAAATTGTTGTTGATGACCATCTAACCTCTTCATGGCTAGGAGGCCTTTAAGGACACCAGCCGAGTCCTGTTTTTCTAATTGAAGGATAGACTGAAGTAATGAGAGTGGCCACCCTCTATTCAGAAAGTGAACTGAATCAATATTTTTTCTCGGTTAGCCCATCAAACTAACTTCAGTGACCCAGACAAGGTGCTCTGTGATTATTGATCTCATTTTCTCTGTCTGTCTGTCTTTGTCTTCTGTCTGTTCTCGCAACAGTATCCTGTTTGCGGACATTGAGGGCTTCACCAGTTTGGCGTCTCAGTGCACGGCTCAGGAGCTTGTGATGACCCTTAATGAGCTTTTTGCTCGCTTTGATAAATTGGCTTGGGTAAGTGGACAACATGAATTAATTTTTTTGTGTTACTATTTTATTTTTATTTTTTAAATACTTTTATTTTACAATAATTTCACATTAAATCTTCAAATGAATGTACAAACAACATAGAGACAGTATATATATTTAATATTTGTTGAAAGCCAGTATCACTGATACCAATACTACTAATGTCTCTATAAAATAGATTTTCCCCTTATGTTTAACCATTGACTAATAGCCATTCCACATTACAGTATAACTGAGAGCTATCAATTTTAGCATTTATTAGACTTTAAAAAATAACTTCTAATTTAAGTGAACTTGAAAAAAGTCTTCACATAAACCCATTATAATAAATGATATTCAGCTACTGCCCTTCAGCAGAAATATACAGAAACTGAATAAAGTTATCAAACACTAAATTCCAAATTAAATAAAGCAGAATTCTTATAGCTATAAAAGTTATTGATTTCCTTTTTTTTCTTTGATTAACAGACACAGCAGCTGGGTTGTTTTGGCTGCTTTAAGAGCTGCCTCTGCTTAATGTGATGCGGATCTGACACACATTGTATTTTCTCTCAACTCTCTTTCTGACCCACTTTATCTCGTAAAGTCAGCTTGAAGCCGAATCCCTATTCTATTGTATACCCCTTCCCCACCCCTCCGCCTACCCCTTCTGTCAAGGGGTAGGGGGAAAATATTCCCCTAAGAATTGGGACACCACTACTAGACCGACATGATCATACGTCATCTAGCTCCTACAATACACACATACTGGTGTGCTTTAGAGGCTTACCGCTCTATATTAATGCGCTGCTTACTGACACACACACACACACACACACACACACACACACACACACACACATCGGAGATCGTGCAGCTCACACATCCAGGAGCAAAGGAACTTTTCAACGCTGCCACACGACTTTTATTAATAACAATTTAATAGTGAATCACTACATTATATTTTCCAGAAACAAGAGGATAAAATAGTTTTTTGAAGTAAGTTAAACTCGCTCATTGTAAAGAGAGCCGCGCATACATACACGCAAATTTCATTCATCTGTAATATAAAAATATTTGACGTTTAGCATACTTTATTAATTGCATTAATTGCGTTAAATATGACCAGGTGGTTTATAAGATGTCAAATTATACATTCAAGATTCATCCAATCAGATTTTTTTTGTGTAAAATATATTTTAATAGAATGTCCAATTTTAAATTATATTAGACAAAGTTTTTACTCAAGAAATATATTAAAAGACACTTTTTAAATGGTATTTCACAGATTTTTTTAGAATTTATCGATTAAACTGAAAGACTATATATGATTTTTATCAGTACTATGGTTACTTAGTATGTATGTTTTTATATTGTGTTTGTTTCTTAAGAAAATGTTACGTTATTGTAAACAATGTATTGAAATGATACTTTTAATGTTGCCATGAATATAGCCATTGTTGCTGATATGGCATTAAAACAAACAAACGAACAAACATGAAGGAATAAATGACTTTATGTGCCTTTTTTCATAAATACAATTTCTAATATTTATACAGTTTTGTTTCAAGAAATAAAAAATAAAGCAAGTTAAATATCAGTTGTTTTAAATTCTAGAAGTGAATTTAGGCATCATTACATGTAAATTATGGATATTTATTTTGACATTTGCACATTATTTTGACATTAACAGTTATTAATTATTCATCAGTGTTTTTAAAGATTAACTTTGTCAGTGTGAGATGACTGCTAATGTAATCTTTTATGTACAAACTGGCAATGAACATGCACAATTAAATATGTAATATCTACTGATTCTCAAGAAACAGCCAATATGTTAATAAAAACCTCCAAACATTTTAACAAGCATATAGCCAGCCCTGGCAGCCACCCACAAGGATGCTAACATCATAACATCCTATTAGTGAGGATTTCCGCAATAAAAGTTGGATAAATGTGCTGTGTTATGTCTGAATTCTTAGGAAAACCACTGTCTGCGGATCAAGATCTTGGGGGACTGTTATTACTGTGTGTCTGGACTTCCGGAGGCAAGGGCAGATCACGCGCACTGCTGTGTGGAGATGGGAGTGGACATGATTGAGGCCATCTCGTACGTTGTTCTTCACATCATTTTCTATATCAATCTGTCTCTTCCTCATCAACACATTTTTCAATTAAAACACATGCGTGTTGCTACATGTGCAGATTGGTGCGAGAGGTCACAGGAGTAAATGTGAACATGCGCGTGGGAATACATAGTGGCCGTGTGCACTGCGGGGTGCTCGGCCTACGCAAATGGCAGTTTGATGTCTGGTCCAATGATGTCACACTGGCCAACAAGATGGAGGCGGGAGGTCAAGCAGGGTAAAAGTGAACACCACCCATCAAAAATGTGATCAGTAAAAATTGTGTTGGCTTTAAAAGATGTAGAGATTTGTGCTAAAGGAGTAGTTCACCCAAACATGAAAACTTGCTGAGAATGTGTTCACCCTCAGGCCTTCCAAAATGTTGATGCATTTGTATTTTGAGATTTGGAGAAATTTAGCATTTCATCACTTGCTCACCTTGCTCTGTATTGAATGGGTGCCGTCAGAATGAGACCAAACACTTGATACATTTACATTTAGTCATTTTGCTGACGCTTTTATACAAAGTGACTTACAATTGGGGAATACATAAAGCAATTCATCTTGCAGAGGCAAACAGACAGAGGATGTGTTTGTAACACCAAGTCTCAGGCATTGTTCAAATAAGTACGAGCTAGCAAGGGAAGGAGAGAAAGATAAAGATAAAAATGACGTTTTTTTTTTTTTAGGATGAAGTCAAGTAGTGTCGAAAGAGATGAGTTTTCAGTTGTTGCTTGAAGATTGACAGGGATCCAGCATTCCGGATGGGGGTGGGAAGATCATTCCACCAGCCAGGAATGGTGAAAGAAAATGTGTTCTGGAGAGTGATTTTGAGCCTCTCTGTGATGGTACCACGAGGCGTCGCTCACTAGCAGATCTCAGACTTCTGGAGGGGATGTAGATTCGTAATAGTGAGTGGAAGTAGGAGGGTGCTGAGCCTGTGGTTGTACTATATGCAAGCATCAGTGCCTTGAAATTGATACGAGCTGCAACTGGTAGCCAGTGCAAGGAGACAAAGAGAGGTGTAACATGGGCTCTTTTGGGCTCGTTGAAGACCAGTCGTGCCGCTGCATTCTGAATCATTTGTAGAGGTTTGATTGTGTTTGATGGAAGTCCAGCCAGAAGAGCATTGCAGTAGTCCAGCCTAGAAATGACAAGGGCCTGGAAAAGAAGTAGTGCAGCATGCTCTGTCAGAAAGGGCCTGATCTTTCTGATGTTGTGAAGTGCAAACCTGCAAGATCGAGCAGTCTTTGCAATGTGCTCTTTGAAGGTCAGCTGATCATCAAAGATTACACCAAGATTTCTGACCGAAGTTGGTGTAATTCTTGATGAACCTAACTGAATCGTGAAGTCATGCTGTAGAGTTGGAGTGGCAGGGAAGACAAAGAAGCTCAGTCTTTGCCAGGTTGATCTGTAGGTGATGTTCTTTCATCCATGCCGAGATGTCTGCCAAGCAGCCTGAGATCCGTGCAGCTACCTTTGGATCATCTGGTTGGAAAGAGAGATAGAGCTGTGTGTCATCTGTGTATCAATGGTAGGAGAAGCCATGCGCCTGTATGATGGGACCCAGTGATGTAGTGTATGTGGAGAAGAGGAGGGGTCCAAGAACCGATCCCTGGGGAACCCCAGTGACCAATTGATGTGCTTTGGCTACCTCCCCTCCCCAGGCCACCCTGAAAAACCGACCAGTGAGATAGGATTCAAACCAGCGAAGTGGAATCCCAGTGATGTCCAGTGATGAGAGGGTGGACAGGAGGATCTGATGATTGACAGTGTCAAAAGCGGCAGACAGATCCAGCAGAATGAGGACTGATGATTTGGAATCGGCTTTTGCAATTCGCAGGGCTTCAGTGACTGAGAGTAGCGCAGTCTCAGTTGAATGGCCACTCCTGAAACCTGACTGTTTAGCGTCCAGTTTGTTGTTCTGTGAAAGAAACAATGAGACCTGGTTGAAGAAAACTCGTTCAAGTGTTTTTGCCATGAATGGAAGGAGAGAGACAGGTCTGTAGTTTTCTATAAGAGAAGTGTTTAATGTAGGTTTTTTGAGCAGTGGGGTAACCCGAGCCTGCTTGAATGCAGTGGGGAAGATGCCTGTGAGGAGAGATGTGTTGATAATGTGTGTGAGTGCTGGTAAGAGTGTGGGAGAGATTGCTTGGAGAAGGTGTGAGGGGATTGGGTCTAGAGGACATGTTGTAGGATGGCTGGAGAGGAGAAGCTTGGATACTTCCGCCTCAGTGAGGTGACAGAAGGAGAAGATGGGAGTTTGAGCAGTGGATCTAGTTGGTTGGAGGTCTTGTGTGTGTGAAGGAGAAAACTGACTACTGATTGTACTAGTTTTGTCTGAAAAAAGTGGCAAAGTCATCAGCTGTTATAAAAGTTGTGGGAGGTGGTGAAGGAGGACAGAGGAGATAATTAAATGTTATGAAGAGATTACGCATGTCTGGAGCGCTGTTGATCTTATTGTTGTGAAAATGTGAGGATTTGGCAGTGTGGACTTCAGCGGAGAAAGATGAAAGCAACGATTGATACCTTCTAAGGTCTGACAGATCGTTTGATTTGCGCAATTTTCTCTCTGCCGCTCAGAGTCTGGTTCGATGTTCACGAAGAACATCAGATAACCGGGGGTTAGAAGGGGCAGTCCGTGCTGGCCTGGAGGAGAGAGAACAAATGTCGTCTAGACAAGAGTACTACATGACACATGATAGAGGTGGAAGGATAGAGGATAGCAAAGGTGAGTGTGTGAGGGAAGATAGAAATGATACTTAAGTGTGTTGCTCGGTTGAAGTCGTGCAGGAAAAAGTCGTCGGTCTTTACACTCGTCGGTCTTTACATGAGGAGGCTGAACGCTTCCGCAGACGCTTCTGCGTCAGCGCTCGGACATCAAATAAATACACAGTCTAATTAAGAGAATAGAGTGAAAACAGCTGTGGCCGGCTTCTGATTAGCCCAGCCAATAGCCTAAAGGAGTGCTAATAGCTCAAGAAGAAACTAACAGTTTTCCCAAGGAGCAATGGAGGCGCAAATTATTATAATTACCAGTAAGTGCAATCAAAACATAAACCTCAACGAAAATGCAGAATAGAAATAGGTAGGAAACAAAGTATTCCTTCCTAGCAGCAAGTCAATAATTTAAACAACAGATCTACAAACAAGTATTACAACACTTACACGTGCGCTGCCGTCCGTTTCTTCTGGTGACTAATCGGCTTCTCCCGCATTATAATAATTATAATAATCCACTCGACTTTATTACATCAGTTAATATCTTGTGAAGGGAAAAGCTGAGTGTTTATAATAAACAAATCCATCATTAAAACGTTTTTAACTTTAAACCTTCACTTTCGGCTAAAATAAGAGTCCTCTATCTGTAATATTGCTTTCTCCAGTGAAAATAGTCATCTTGTCTGAATCAGAAGAGAAATATGCACAGATTAAGCACCGTTTACAGGCAAAAACAGTTTGAAATATTTCTTAAAACATGTTGGTGGATTTTGAAGGACTTTTTCACTGGAGGAAGCGTTATTGGGGATTAGGCATTCGTATTTTGGCCAGAAGAGATAATTGAAGGTTAAAATGTCTTGATGGATTTGTTTCTTACAAACACACACCTTTTCACTTCACAAGACAGACTGAGTAATGTGGATTACTTGTGAATTATTATGTTTTTATTAGCTCTTTGGGCTCTCATTCTGACGGCACCCATTCACTGCAGAGGATCCATTGGTGGGCAAATTATGTAATGCTAAATTTTAACAAATGTTTCTATGAAAAACAAACTCATCTATGTCTTGGATGTCTTGAGGGTAAGTCAATTTGCAGCAAGATTTCATTTATTTGGTGAAATAGTTGGTAAAACTCCTACTGTTGTGAATGTTTTCAGGCGGATCCACATCACCAAAGCCACACTGCAGTATTTAAATGGTGACTATGAAGTGGAACCAGGTTTTGGAGGGGAGAGAAATGCATATTTGAAAGACAACAACATAGAAACGTTTCTTGTCCTGGGCTGCAGTCAAAAAAGGGTCAGTCAAATGTAATCATATGGACATTGTTTATACAAAAACTCATTGCAAAAGTCTGTGCCGATCCTTGCAAATTCACAAACAGGGGATCTCGATTGCATAATATTTGGAGGTGAGGGCTGTGTTTTGTTGTGCTTTGATACAAATGACTCAATTTCCCTTTGGAGATCAATAAAGTTTCTATTTATTTGAGTTTGCTGGAGTACAGTTTAATTTCCTGTGTGTGTCCTTGTGCCAAATTTCTCTTGCAGAAAGAGGAAAAAGCAATGATGGCTAAGATGCAGCGTGCTAGAGCCAACACTTCAGAGGGTCTGATATCGCGGTGGGTTCCTGACAGATCTTACTCCAGGACTAAAGATTCCAAAGTCTTCAGACAGATGGTGAGGTCCGCTCCATCCACTCTCGCTCCGCCTCTGACAGTTCACGCCATCTGATCTCCCCTGCAATTCTTTATGAGTGTAGCAACAAGTCATAATTGAAGCAATTTTCTCCGGAGCTTGGCAGTGCATATGTGTGAATTGCTTTTTCCCCTTTCCAAGCCATGACTTTTCTGATTTCCATCAGTGTCACACAAAAAAAAAAGCAGGCACAGTAATAGTGTGACAAATAAATATTGCGTCAGACAGTTTTAATAGGAAAAGAACAAGTGCACAATATGGACAAAGATTATTTTCAAATAGAAGTTAATTTGTAGAAAATTAAGTAGTTTATTAATAAGATTTGGTTAAAAATAGGGTGAGGAATCTTGAATTAAAAATAATTTAAATGTATATATTTTTAAATATCTAAAATTCAAAATGTATGTTAAAAATAACAGGATTGTTTGTAACTTAAAACTTAACTTAATTATATTAAAACACCTTTCAATTTATATTCTTTAAAATAATTTGTAAAATAATGTTAAATTGTAAATTAAAAACATTTTATGTGTGTTTATATGTAATATATTGAAAGTATACTATAAACTAAAATGCAATGTATTATCTTAGTTTTGCTTTGCAAGTAAATTTATGTAGTTTATAATCAGTATTTTTGTGTAAAAAATACATAAACATTCTTAAAATGATTAATGCAACATTTTGTTTTGAATTAATGAGGTTCATACGAAAAAAATTGTCACTGGGGTAAGGAAACGAAATTAAAACGTATTTCAATATATTATTTTAAATACTATGTATGCAAATATACTGTTAATTAAACATTGTTATATTTATTTATTTATATATACTATAATAACTATACTATATTAATAGACAGAATTGTTTTAAAGTAAGTTTATCTTGTTTTTTGAATGTTTAGATATTTTTCTGGAGAACAAGAACATGATTATTTGCCTTGTAAGACCCATTCCTTGTCTCTGTCAAGTTCTCACTCTCTCGCTCTGAATGTAATTTGAAGTCCCTGAGTGTTAATTAAAGCAGCAGTGGCTCTGTGGGGTTGGCTTCGGAGCTGTCTTGAGATGAAACCCAGATTGTGATTTTCTACTTCCACTGTGTATTTACTGCCCACTGTAACTAATCTATATGTTTGTTTTCAGGGCATAGATGAAGCCTCCAGCAAAGATAAGTGAGTTCTGCTTTTATTAGGACACAAATCCATTCTCTCTGGCTCTGTAGGGGCTTACGGGTTAGATTTCACAGGCTGTTTTCACAATCTGCGAGTCACTTTAGAATAGAGCCAACATAAAATGTATGGTCTAGATTAGGTTTCAAGCAAGTTTGGCCAACAATAATGCTTATTTTTTCATAATGGATCAATAATAGTAGCTTGTTATGAGGATAGAACAGAGATATTCTTAATATCAAAAGATAAATTTTATGCCATCACCTTTTTATGCAGTACTTTAATGATTTATAGTAATGTAACCTTTTTGCTCTCACCAGCCGCTGTGGCCAAGAGGCCCTGAACCCAGAGGACGAGGTCGATGAGTTTTTAGGACGTGCCATCGATGCTCGAAGCATTGACCAGCTGCGGAAAGACCACGTCAAGAAGTTTCTGCTCACATTCCAAACACCTTTTCTGGAGAAAAAGGTCAGTAGACAGCTTGTAAAATGTGTTTAACACTGTACAGCACTGACACAACATTCATAAACTTTGAGTACTGAAAAAAAAATGTCTGAACCGCTAACAGTAACAAATTTTTGTGCTTTTAGTATTCAAAAAAGGTGGATGATCGTTTTGGTGGTTACGTGGCCTGTACACTCGTTGTCTTCTGCTTTATTTTTTTTATACAGATCATCATATTTCCACAGTGAGTGATGAAGTATTTTTTATACTGTAATAATGAATTTGAATTTATGTTAAGATATACATAGATGCAAACTGCTCACCTTTCGGTGAAAACTCACCTTTTTGAGATCATAATAGATCACTTACGAGATTTTTGAAGATCAGGTGAGAAAGTGTTTTGATGGGGGGGGTCTTTTTTAAAGTAACAATTCTATAGCCGCTTATAGTCAACCGATTTTAAACACTCCTGTGTGTTTTTGTGTGCGTGCTTTGGTTTCGAATTACAGAACCACACGTTTATTTACAATGTGCTTGTGCAGTGTTGAGTATTGTAGCCAATCACAGGCATCTCTGTTGAAAGCAATGGCCAGTCAGAGGTGTTTTCTGTAGGTAAAGGCCTAAGTATACTTCTTTTTTTACACGTACGTTAGCGTATACGCAGTCGTACGCGCAGCCTTACAAAGTATACATCATTTATACACTCGTACGCATACACAGATATTCAACGCATGCGCTTTGCTCCAAATTGCAATACCTCTCCTGGCCTAGTGGGGCCCATAGGGAGCAGTTATGAAGATTACAGTGTGTCGAAGGACACAGAAATAAAAACTCATAGAAGTCCGGTAAGCACAGCGGAAATGCTAGCCGTGACCAAGTATTGCTGCAAGCTACCGTTTGGGAAGCTGGACAGTGTCTAAGCTTATTCCGGAGGTGTGTGACGCCATATGTTTATGCAGTTTTTCTTCGGCTACCTTGTGAATCAATACCCCCATGGCAGCGTTTCCACCTTGTGGATAAACTAATTACTGCAAGAGAGTTTAATGCGCATGTGCGACCTGCACGTACAAAGTACGCACGTTTACAAATTTGCATCACGCGCACTGTACGCTGTCCCTTGCGTACGCGTACAAAGTGAAGTATACTTTGGCCTTTAGTCAGAATCCGTTCTGAGCTCATTTTTGTTTTCGCAAGTATGGTTCTACACGCTCGCAGATCTACTTATTAGAATGGGAGAGAGAGAAAAGCATACACATGGTGTAAATAAGATATTGAATGTGTAGTTAGTCATTGATCATATCATTGAGTTTTTGCGTGATAAAGCTCAGTCAGTTGCGCTATAAGAGAAGCCCTTTGCTCGGTTTCTGAACATATGGGACTGAACATTCACGTGTACAGTTTCAGGAGTGACAAACGCGAGTGTAAAATATTATGCGCATGAATCCACTAAATTGTTGCGCCAGTCATTGTTATGATTGACAGTGTTAACCGTAGCAACGGACAGAACAAACTATCTCACAAACTGATGTCAAAAATAGACCTGTGCAGTAAGTGATGCAGAGTAACATAACTACAGCAGTAACAAGTCTGTGTTGGCTGAATATATTAAGGATAGTTAAAGATAACTTAAAACACTCTTTTTGATGTGTCCTTTTTAAGGCAATATTTAAAAAATTTTAAGATTTTAAATGAAATCTAAAGATATTTAATGCATTATTATTTAATTGTACTTGCTATACTACTTAAGCACAGTACTAAAATTTGTTACAATAGTCATTTAATAATAAATCCAAAAGCAAGAAGTCAAAACTAGGGAGTGGAAATGGCAACTGAGCTAATGAGTGATCCTCTACTGCCATCTACTGTATATAATGGTAAATTTATGTAATTATCATCTTAAAAGTCTTTGTTTTCCTCCAAGATTTTTTCATGTCATCTCCATGAATGAAAAGTGAATATTTAAAGTGAATTTTACAGCTCAATTGCATGTCTTTGTCATCTTTTTCATCCATGATGTGTTTGCATCCCTGATATATTTGTTATATTATATATTGAATTGGTGTCGTGTATTTTGTCTTGCAGTACACCGTTAATGCTGGGCATGTTCATCAGCATCTTTATTATTCTCGCCCATGTCCTCTTTATATGTGCCATTTACTCCTGTGTTAAGGTCAGTTACTGCCTCCCTCGATCCTTAACATTTATGCATCTGAAATCTAGACTACATTTTCATATAAATAGCTAATGTGCAATCAATGATTTTCTGATATATACACAATCTTTGTCTCTTTCAGCTTTTCCCAGTTACTTTGCAGACAGTGTCAAAGAGGATTGTTCAGTCCCGTGTCAACAGCACGCTCGTCGGAGTCTTTACAATTCTGCTTCTTTTCATCTCTGCTTTTGTTAATATGGTAGGAATTTGATCTGAGTCTGTTGCCGGCTAAAAAAAATCCTTTGTCAGTTTTTTCCCCCTGTATGTCAGGGTAATTCTACGCTAGCATGAGCACTAATTTCACAAGTTGAGCTGATCTTTCAAACTCAATTCAGTGTCACTTTGAGTAATTTTGGTTTATTTATTTATTTAAACAGGTGGAGATGACACCACTCTCCCAGATCTAAAATGAGCAGTGCATTTGAAAGATTATTATTTTGTGTATTTGGTATAACAGAATGTTGACATGCTTTAATGTTCAAAAAACATAATTTTTCAAATACTGTACATTATTGTAGTTCCTCTATGCCCCGCCTCTCTCAAATGCGTTGTTTTCTACAAAGCCCCTCCTTCCAACAAGAGCAGTCTGCTCTGATTGGCCAACTGACCCAGTGCATTGTGATTGGCCGAACACCACAAGCACGGGTCGGAAATGTAACTCCCCTTTCCATAATCGCGAACTTCAGCTTTCAAGTTAGTTTTATCAGTACATGCCCAAGAGGGGAACAGAGTTGCATGACAGGACACAGTGATGATGCTCGTATGTATTTGCAGTACACAAGCCACGGTTAAGATGATTTCTGACGGGCTGTACACTCCGCTGTGATGTGACCCTATTCCCCTCACACACACACATGAACACGTTACACGCAAAACTCTGCATTTGAACAGTCAATAGCAAATACTTGAACTAATAGCAAAACATGCTTACAGTCGCTGATTCTGAAGCGCCAGATTGTCATAGCAAAGACGGATGTTTTTTTTTTTAATCGTCTTCGTTTATAGCCAGCCTTTTACTCTACTAGGTTCACGAAACTGTCGTCCATAAAATGCATTTCACAAATTCGAACATTTGTGTTGTGCTGTTGTGTTGTAAACCAATCTTAACCAATGATTCCTAATTGCATCTACTTTCGGAAGGCAAAATAAAGTGCTTTTGCTTTTGCCTAGAAACACACAGCGTCTCCCTGACATAGCTTCATCAACACTACTGCGTTTACTGAAACCAAGCCTTCTTGCTTTGCGTGAACATTTAGGCGGCATTATGCAAATATTTCCACATCATGACGTAGACGTGGGGGCGTGTTTAAAGAGATAAAAAATTATTTTACGATTAAAAATAGACAATAAAAAATGTATTTGACGGCGCTCAAACTCAAAACCTGCATCAGCAACAAACAATATAGTCGGCACTTCATCGTCTTTTAGTCAATCTTTTTGAAAATCCCTGGTTGAATTGTGCCTTGTTTGTAAACGAATGCGCAGTGAAATGATGTGAACAAAGGACCAAGTTCTTACTGACACGGTCTGGATCTTCAATAAAGTAAAATTCACTCTTTCCTAACATTGGGATGAGGAGGAAGGCAAAGACTGTTTTTCCACAACTTGGTTTACACAGCATCTCGATGTCTTCAGAGCCATCTTTATCATTTGATTTCTGCGTAGACCTGCGCGTTCGCCCTCTTTTGTAAACACTACATGCGCAAGTTGGTGGGCGGGGCTAAACAGGCAGTAATGTCAAAGCAGGCGTTGATCATCTTCTGCGGAGGCGGTGCTTATCCAAACTATTACATAGAGTAGAACTTTCCAAAAGCTGTCGTTTTGGCAGATTGACTTCATTTATAAGCTGTTTTTAGACTAATGGAACATTTTGAGTTCTGAAACTTACAGGATCTTATGTCAAAAAAATCCATGGAATGTTGGTTTCTCAGTTCATGACCCCTTTATGTAAACAAATAATGTACACCTTTTCTATTACTTTTGCACTTCAAATGTTTTTAATTTTTTATTTCTCTGTCAGTTTAACTGTGACCGGGAGGATCTGCTAAAATGTGTGGCTGGACAGTTGAATATTTCTGATTCAGTCACGCTGTGTCTGCTGCATAATCTGACTGGACTAGTTGAGGACCCCTTCCTCCTCTGTCCCAGGCAGCCTTCAGCATGTCCTTTACCCGAGGTCAGTGCGTGTGACCATCTGTACATATTTGATGTGTGCACTGTGCATATATTCTCATATGTCTCCCTACTGCATCAACAGTTTCTTGAGTAATCATTTTTATTTTTTTAATGCAAACTTAATGTAAACTCAATTATTTATTTTGAAACTTTTATGATTTGGCCCCTGTTTTCATGGTAACAGTATGAAGCCATGTTGTATGATGGTGTTGTCCCTGTGCTTCTAGTATTTCACATACAGTGTGCTGCTGACTCTGCTGTGCTGCTCTGTGTACCTGCACATCAGCAGTATAGGCAAGCTGGTACTCATGCTTTTCATCCAGGTCTGCTTCCTGCTTCTAGTGGAGTGGCCTCTGGTCACGCTGCTAGACAACGCTGACCTGCTGGTCACCGCCAATGCAATGTGAGTGTTATTCTCTGCAAATATATAGAGTGGGTATGTAAAAGTCATCTTGTAAGTCAATGGTATTAGGTCAATACTAAAATGACAAAAAAAACTACAGCATCATCAATACACGGTACAGATATGCATATATGCATATCTACTTATTAATAAAATGTGTCTAATAAAATCAAACAGTATTGACAACAAAAAGAGTACTGACTGCTTTTAATTTATTTCTTCATTCTTTTTTAAAAAGTTTATTTGGAAAAAAAACGTTTTAAATCTTTATGAATTAATATTTAACTCTTTAAATAATGTAGTGTATTCTGTAGCATATACCTTTTTTGCTGTGGCATTGGTTTCGATTTTGAGTTAAACATTATAATATAAAAAATATTATAATCCAAGACAGTTCTGTGTCAAAACACATTTTGTGCCTTTTTTGGGGTTTAAGAAGTGCTAAAATGGCTAGTGAGTGTAACACATTATTCACAATCATTATTTGTTTTATACAATAATTTATACAATATATAAGTTACTTATTAAAAAATGTAATGGCATTTAAAACAAGATTTATTTTAAATTACTCTGTCAACAGATTTAAATGTATTAAATGAAATAATGTATATGTGGGGACACAAATGTGGTACACATAACCTTTTAATGTGAATGACCCATATTTTTCTGGGTGTTTATTTTTAGTGGGTCATGTTGGTCACTAATATAAATATGTCTGTTTTTATACAGGTATTCTTTCAATGAAACAAATTATTGGTGAGTTTTTGTACAATGATTGTAAGAGAGATGGCAGAAGGAACTTTAGAATATGAGCACAAATTAGGTTCCAATTTTTGTATGTAGTGTGTATTTGTCTCCTATTTTCAATTCTGTTAACATACTTCAAAAACGATTTACTGTATATGCAAATATATGAGATTTGTGAGATTTATGAGATAGATTACTGTAGTATTAACTACAACACAGAAATTTTACTCTACTACTCGTCATGTTTTTTCTCAGTCTCTGACAAACTCCAATCTGTATGTGTTGTTGTTTTCCCACATAGTCAAGAAACGGTGACTAAAGTGTCTCTGAGGGTGTCGATTCCAGTCATCCTCATTGTATTTGTACTGGCTCTCTATCTGCATGCACAGCAGGTCGAGTCCACCGCACGCCTTGACTTCCTGTGGAAGCTACAGGTGTGTAGTCCGTCTCCGAATTGATCACTCAGTGAAAATCCATTTCCAGTAGGATCCCAGCTTCGTCGATGACTTACTCGCTGTCATTCTTTACCAGGCCACTGAAGAGAAAGAGGAGATGGAGGATCTCCAGGCCTACAACCGCCGTCTCCTTCATAACATCCTGCCCAAAGATGTGGCTGCCCACTTCCTCGCGCGAGAACGTCGAAACGATGAGCTCTACTATCAGTCATGTGAATGTGTGGCAGTTATGTTTGCCTCCATTAGCAACTTCTCAGAGTTTTACACTGAACTGGAGGCCAACAATGAGGGTGTGGAGTGCCTGAGACTGCTCAATGAGATCATCGCTGACTTTGATGAGGTAAGAACGTTGTGTCACTTGCTTCTGAAATGGAAGTATAATTTTGTGATGTCAGAATTTCAGAAGAGTATTTCATTTTACAGTAGTCTTTGGCTTTATACTGACACCTACTGGTTTGGAGACAAAAGTTCCATGCAAAAGCAAACGTTTTTGGTTACCAATGCGACTGTATAAATGTTAGTATTCTTCATGCATGATTAATTTACTCCATGATTACAAATGTGTTTTACAGTTTGGAGATTACCAAGACAAAGCAAATAAAACATGGCTGCCACCAAAAGGGGTGACCATCTTTATGTAGAAAATAGCTTTTATAAATCTTATGTTCTTTACTGTTAATAGATCATTTCTGAAGAGAAATATAAGCAGTTGGAGAAGATCAAAACTATTGGTAGTACTTACATGGCAGCATCTGGATTAAACGACTCGACGTACGACAAAGAGGGCCGCACACACATTCTAGCTCTTGCTGACTATACCATGAGGCTACGAGAACAGATGAAGTACATCAACGAACACTCATTCAACAACTTTCAGATGAAGATAGGTAAGTAGGTCTTCACCGTGAACTTTGCTTGATATATTTAACTTAGAAAGTGCAAAGACAGTGTTTATGAATTGGCTTGCGGACTCGGGTCGGGTTTGTTAGAGCAGAAAATGACAAATGTATTTTCACCACAGGTTTGAACATTGGACCAGTGGTTGCTGGTGTGATTGGAGCCAGAAAGCCTCAGTATGACATATGGGGCAACACAGTGAATGTGGCCAGTCGCATGGACAGCACAGGTGTTCCTGATCGTATCCAGGTAACTACAACATAATAAACTCTTTGCTTATACAAGACTATTTTTGACAAATCACAGCTTATAATCCCCCATTCATTTCCTTCTTCAAAAGTGCAACACTATGCATCAATTACTACGTGCAACATTGTATTTATAAAGATAGTGCTGCCCTCTCTCTTCATGTTACTGCAAGGTTTGCAGGAGCTTTTTTGAATTTTTAGCTACTTAGTTATTACTTAAAGCGGTCATATGACCTTGTTAAAAAGAACATTATTTTGTGTATTTGGTGTAATGCAATGTGTTTATGCGGTTTAAGGTTAAAAAAACACATTATTTTCCACATATTTTACATTATTGTTGCTCCTCTATGCTCCGCCTTTCTGAAATGCATCGATATGTACAAAGTTCATCGTTCTTAGAAGCGAGGCGTGATCTGATTGGCCAGCTATCCAGTAGGGGTGTAACGATTCATCGATATGGATCAATACATCGATACGATGTCTGATGGTACGATGCATCGATGCCACGCGCAAAATATCGATATCTGTAGTATAAAAAGGCACCTTTATTTTGGCACTGTCCACATTTGCGCATAATGTCCGTCTATGCATTACAGCGAACATGTGCATTCTCATTCAAACTCAAGTATCAGGACTCGATATAAGGACTGCCCGAAGGCACACGGTGGAGCATGAAAAACGTACGGGATTGTTGGCGGAACAGTCGAGAGCTGTGTGAGAAGTTTTCGGTGCACAAACACAGACAGCCATGTCTACACCGCGCAGATACTAAATTTAGTTCTCTTGTTTGTGCATGGATGAATAAAAACAAACAATTACATCAAAATGCGCGTTTTGGAGAATATCCTAGTAAACGCAGTCGGTTAGGCATATGTCTTAACATAAACAGTTGAGAAAGAAAACGCATATGTATCAGTATATTAAATCCGTGCTTTTGTTTTTAAAGTGAAAGCAAACTAATAATAAATCTGATGCTGTCAAAAGAAAAATAGTACTCACTGCTCCTGACTAAATAACCTTTGTTAAATCAAACATGATTAATATATATATTTATAAATATATATTTAATTTATACTATATTTCATTTATACAGTGAAGACTATGCAGTTATTTTACAGTTTATTATTACATTTCTGTATAGCGTATCTGAAAATGTATTTTAGACTGAGCTGAAAAACCTGAAAAGTACTGTTTATTGAACTTGTCGTTGTTCTATTGTATTTATTTTCTACTATTGCTTGTAATTTGGTTATCTGTAGAAAAGATTTTTAGCACTGAGCCCATAGTAGCAGCCATATTTGTTTTTCCAATTGTTTATTTTCTTTATTATAAAAAGTGTAGGCCTATTTTTTTGTTGTGAATGTCCCAATTGAGGTACATGATGTGAAAATTTCAAATAAAAGTTTATATATTTTGGTTGCATTTGTGAGTTAATAAAACTATAGATGTTTGTTTAAAGTAGGTATATAATATCACATCAATATATTGATCAATATACTCCTGAATTGAATCGTTGTCATATAATTTTTTGAGGTATCGGCAAATATCGTATCACTGGGTATGAGAATCAATATCGCATCGTATCATGATGAACCATCCGATTTATACCCCTACTATCCAGTGCGTTGTGATTGGCCGAATACCTAAAGCGTGAGACGGAAATGTTACGCCCCTTACCGTATTGTTATGCCATGTCCCGGCGCGATGACACAAAAACTATACATTTGGGTGGTGTTTTGCAAATCTTCCCACACCATGACGTAGACATGTGGAGGCGTGTTTGAATGAGCCGTTTTAGGAGGACGTGGTCAAGTCTTAACTTTTATAAAGAATATCTCTTTGGTTTTTAAACTTTAGTTTTTGCGACTTCGGGGATCTTGTCTATTCACAAACAGCTTGTAACACTCCAAAGAGAAAGGAACACTTGAAATTGCATCATATGACCCCTTTAAAGTGAAATGAGACATTTAAAATTAACTTACATTTCTAAATACTTTCTTCGCCAGTTAAATGTGTAGAATTAACGATAATTTTGTTAATTGATTCCCCTGAAAAGTGTAAACACTGACTGTGGTTGTTTAAAAACATTGCTCTGTTTGTTTGAGCATATAGACCAGCCTGGCATGGCAACAATGTTTTAACCAATGGCCTGAGTTTGGGGCGTGGCTATCTGTTTATCAATGGATAAACCAATGGAAGACAATTGAATTGGCCATTTGAAAACCAAATTTATTTTTGCAGTTCCCTTTGGTGCTGCAGAAATTGCACACCACAACTTCAGTTCTTGGCTAATTAGAATTCAGTGTGTAATGTTTATGATGTTTTTCTTTATTCCTATAGGTGACCACTGACTTATACCATGTACTAGAAAGTAAGGGCTACCAGCTGGAGTGCCGTGGACTGGTGAAAGTGAAGGGGAAAGGGGATATGACCACTTACTTCCTCAACAGCGGTCCTGTCTGCAGTTAACACTGACCAAATGCCTCTCAATGCACTGAAACAAAGGAAGGACAACAAAAGGCTCTGAATGGGATTTGAGCAGATCCAAATATAACCACTCACTCAAGTTCTCTAGCTCACAAGCATTAGTGGGCATGTGTGGTATTTATATATGCACCTATTGGGAATAATGAGGTACGCTCTACCTGAAAGATATGATGAAGAACCGTTGCCTTAGATGTAGAAGACTTTGAAGAAAGTTTGGTTTTATTTTTTATTTTGTGGTAAAGACTCCTTCCATACCAAAATTTAAATTCTTTATTTATTTTGACAGGTTTTAAACCATGTAAATAAAAAAATATTATATATGCAAGCATCAAGAAGCAAGAAGAAACTGACCAAAGAACAAAGTATTTGATATAGGAACACTACACACGCCTGGTAAACTGTTTGAAATGTCGAACAAGTGTTATTCATTTCTCTGGTTTTCCTTTTTTGGCCCCCTGTCACGCTATACCACATTGTATTCTATTATAAACAGTAAAGCAAAAAACATCTGTCTTCATTGAAGGCCTTAGAAACAGGAATCCTAATACAAGTGACTTGTATTTATAGTTTGTATGATTTATGAGTGATCAACATGTTTTTCCCTTTTAATATTTGTGTACAAATGAGGTAAATGAAGGATGAGAATGGTACTCGACACAATTTCCTTGGTCATTTGTTCATGTGTGTGGACGGTGTGTAAATGTATGTCTGTTATCTTTAAAAGGGCATATTAGATCACTGTGAGGTTTATACGGTTAATTTCAAATAGCTTTTTTTTGCCAGATTAAGCAAGAGGTCCTCGCTGCAGCCTGTAGCATGATGACGTACTGGACTATATATCCACAACATAGTGGATGTTTTACACTCATGCGCTGTATAGGTCTCGAATAAATTAAGATTTTATTTACATTTAATAATTTTGCAGATACTTTTATCCAAAGCGACTTAGTCTAACCACTTAGTCTAAGACAAGTGAAGTCTAACGCAGTACATGTAGCAAGGGTTTTTGACCTACATTACATTACAATGTAAACACTTTAATGTCTAAAATTTATCCATGATGTTTTGTCTTTATTGGCGACTTCAAAATAGTTTTTTTTATTATTATTTCATGTTATCGCCAGGATGCCCACATCAGTGCTGTATCCATTATTATACGGATACAATAAGCACTTTAACATGATGAAGTGTTTTATCTGCAAAAACAGATAACTGCATTTTTAATTCAAAAATCATGTTTTTTTATGTTATTATTGTGTTTTGTTGTTAATTAGCAGTGTTTTTAACCTAGTCAAAATAATCCAACTGCAGTTTGATTGAGATTAATTGGAATGCACAATGAAGAAACATGATTTCTGACAATTGTTAAAAACGGAGTTATCTGGTTTTGCAAATTGAACTCCATATGCAGACGTTGCACTGTAAATAGCTAATTATAAAGATATGCTTCAAATGTTATCATTCGATTGAATGGGTGTTATCAGCTCATCGATATGGGCCAGAAGAGGGCTGTGCCTACTGGTAGACTGATATATAATTTACATAAAATACAATATATTGGACAGCATATTTTGACAGCACTGCCAAATACATACCCACCCCCCCCCCCCACACACACACACACACTTTTTTAGGGAGTAACGCAATATTGTAATGCATTACTTTTAAAAGTAACTTTCCCCAACACTGGATTCAATAATACACATTTAATATAGGGGGTCTGATTTTAGCAGCACTGCCAAATTCATACCCCTCATATTCATACACATCTCATCCTGTAGAATACCTGAAAAAAGCACAAGTGTTTAGATTCAATCAGTGTTGGGGGTAACGCATTACAAATTAACGCGAGTTACGTAATAATATTACTTTTTTCAACTAACTAGTAAAGTAACGCATTACTTTTTAATTTACTAGAAAATATCTGAGTTACTTTTTCAAAAAAGTACCTTATTTAAGGTCCATTTATTGATTGACAGTTTGCTGTGTGAACATGATCTTACTGTAGTTCTTATCTAGACTAAATGTGAATGTGTATTAATTCATCCCACTCGCAAAAAAACAGATTCAGTATTCATCAAAATGAATTAAAACAGTGAAATGCAAACTCAGAATATGACGCAAACCTGCAATAATTAAATATGTTAAACAACACAAATATGTCTAATCTCGTTTTATTAACCAGTGTGTTTGCTGCTGACTTTCTGATGATCCAGTTCAACCATACTAATAAGCAAAAATGACTTTAGATAAACTAACAATTGTGCTTCGTTGTTGTTTTTTTATTGCTGAAGAGTGTTGAACCTTCTTTTTCTGCGTTCTACTTTACAGACGTGAATTTACATTTCCTTCAGCCTGAGGTTTATTTTTTACACTTTTTGGTGTGAAAGGGCTTTTACATTTGCTATAAATAGAACTTCTTGTATTAAAAACAAACAATCAAGCCCAGCTCATATTTAAAAAGTAACGCAAAAGTAATGTAACGCATTACTTTCCATAAAAAGTAACTAAGTAACGTAATTAGTTACTTTTTTAGGGAGTAACGCAATATTGTAATGCATTACTTTTAAAAGTAACTTTCCCCAACACTGGATTCAATTATACACATTTAATATAGGGGGTCTGGTTTTAGCAGCACTGCCAAATTCATACCCCCACCCACCCACCCCCCATGGTTTCAAGTTTGCTGGGTCAGAGACCCATAAAACTCATTCTGGAGACACATCTCATCCTGTAGAATACCTGCAAAAAAGCACAAGTGTTTAGATTTAATTTAATATTTAATATAGAGAGGTATAATTTGTATTAGACCTGCTGAATTCATATGCCATTATATTGATATGCTCAATGTAAAACTATAAGCACAAGGTCTTCAGGTCACAGCTTTTCTGTGTGGTATCAGCATAAGTGCAGAGTAATTTAGGCAGATTTAACAAAACTGCTGAAATTGTTCTGCTCCCTAACAAACACATTTTATGATAAGGAATATTGCAATAGAGAAAATGAGCAATGACAATAAAGTCCAATGACAAATTTTTCTGCATTCCTTTAGTAATGAAGGTCAGATTTAGGAGTAGGCTACCCTTACGAAAACTAAAGCATTGTTTTACTACAAAAAAAATTAAAATAAATAATTACTGTAGTAAAAACACACAAACGATAAAAGTACAGCTAGACAGTCCCAGTTGTAAATCATACAAGTTTAGTTAAATACATGATCAAAGACAAATACACAAATAAATACACGATCAAAAACCAACACACAGAAATCGCAATGTAGGGCCTATTACTTACGCCGTCTAATGTCTGTCTGTTTTCGCACCTGGCGGCATCGTATGACGTCATGCGCGTGCACGCGAGGGGAGTCAAATCCTGGCAGGGAGTCCGAATTCGGCACGACACCGGCTTTAGGACCCAGACGACTTTCAATCATTTGAACGAATGGCACCTGTTGCGTTTAAAGGGAAGCCGGGAGGCTAGTGCTGCTGGTCGCGTGGAACCATCGCGCGTTTAGTGAACCAAATATCTGTAAAACACGAAGTTACAGAGTAACAACATCCGTCCATCGTTAGACGAGGAACCGCATATCTTCTATATAATCTGCCTCTGGGAGAAGCACATGATTGACTAAAATTATTATAGGTAAGTTTTGAAGATTTCATCAAATTAGTCCTTTATTTATCTGAAAAGACGCTCAGGACAGTTGACGGGCCACTGCTGTAGGCCTACATCATCACGAAAGCTTATCATTTGCATGTGTTTTAAGCCTTGCCAATTTAAACATTCAAAAGAGTGTAAAGCATTCAAACACAAGAACCGGAATTGCTGAACGGTGTTCTCGCGTCTCACGAACAGCAACACCGAACCGAGCTCTCCTTCGCCTCCTCCTGCTCCTGAACGAACAAATATAAATCGCAGTTGAAACATGCAAACAGAAAAAAATGTGATAGTGCCCAATTCAGCACAGGGCGCACGAAGAGAGACGCGTCTCAAAACGCTTAAACACCGAATTTGCCTCTTTTACAAAATTGTCAAAATGCCTGTCTTGGAGAGTATCCTCGAAAAAACTGTCAGTTATGTCTTAAGTGAAAGTAAACAGTGGAGAAAGAAATCGGATGTGTTGCATTATAATGGAATTGTCTCTTAAAGTGACCACGCATAATTTACTAACTGCTGTCCGCAATGCTAGTATAAGAAAATGAAAGCGTAAATCACTCCCTGCTCTTGACTGAATTACTTCGTAGTTTTAACAATAATTAATCAAGTCAAACCAAAAATTATTCAGACACCAGATATGCAGGGTGAAGGACTATAGTTAATTTATGTAAGTGAGTATAGCAAAATAAAGTAAACCGTAATATATTATACACAAAATTGTTCATATAGTGGACTAACAGTAAAATGTATACAATATTTGGGACCAAAAATTTGACCTGACCACGTTTTGCTTAAGTGTTTTGTTCTTTAATTGCTATAGAGTGGTGGCACTATGATGACACTTTGTAGGCGAAAACCGGGTGTATCTCACTCGTCCTTCAAAGTGAAGCTGCGGGCTCTTTGATCGCCCCCTGGTGGCTGGCTGCACCAGCTGAATGTTTACAGGTCATAAACCCCACCCTTTCCAAGTAAATGAACGGGACTTCAGCAATACAACCATTTAAGGTAGTTGTTCTCATGCTGATATATGTTCAATTGTTATTTTTTGTGATAAGTTTGATTTTAGCTAGTAATTTGATGCTATAAAAACGGGGCGTGTCGTTATGGCTGATTGGGTCTGCGGGAGTTTGGGCGGGAGTTTGATTCCGTGGCTTCACCTCGCGACACTACTGCGCAGACTCTGGCTCCAAACGAATCTCTACTTGGGATTTTAGTTAAATCCCTTAAATAAGGTCCGTGGTTCACACAAGCTCAATATACTTTCACGTTTTATTCTACGACATAAAACACACCAGTTACACCACACTCAGCTGTTACGTTTCTTAAAAAAGACTGTTGCTAAATGGGACTACAGGCGCTATCGGAGACATTCAACCTCATCACGCTAAACAGTTTATCAATTTACAGTATTTTCCAGTTGTAGTATAATTTGTAATACAAATCATTTTAGAAGAACCAATGAATAGTATCCCGCATTTTATATTGTTGTTCGACAACGAAATGCGACACAAGGCTTCGGATGGAACATGCTCGTTTTATCACTTATGCAAAGACTCTGGGTTCGTACCATAAGGTAAACTCATATTACGATTATTACATGCAAACACCACATTTACCGGCTTTACGTGGTGAAAGTGAAATTTTAATTATGCATAGTGCTTAAAGCCATGTTAAAATTAAATGTTTACGGCCACATGAAGCTGTTAGAAAGCATATAGATTGAGGATTTCCTAGAAGCAAGGATAAAATAACCTATTGTGTACCCACCCTAACAAAATGAGATGAAATGTGGTGCTTAGTTCACTAAAATAACCTTTACATATCTAAAAACTTGCTCACTACTGTTATTTAAAAGATTAAATATGCGGTGATACGTTTTTAATTCATATTAATCAAGGAATTATTGACTTTTAATGCACCTTATTTCGAAATGTACAGAAATACGTGCTTTCATATGTCCTTCTGTTATGATTATTTCATTTATTCACTATACTATTTATAACTAATGTCTCATTTAAGTTTTAGTTTGGCTCTATAGTTTTGTATTTACTCCAGTTTATATGAAACGCTTCATGTAGCGTGGATTAAAATTCATATACAGTGAAAATCCTTTTCACTGAACATGTTAAAAATAAGTTTGAGAAAGGTGTCGGGAGCGCGCTGCTGGTGACGTTGAAGGCGAGCGACCGTGGTGCAGTAGTTCGTTTATAGCCTAAGTTTCAGTTCTGGCGCTTTTATTTAGGCTTCAAAATTCGTCAAAGTTAAATTATTTTGTGAAGATTATCTTGATGTACAAAACATGCAAGTTTCATAAACTATGATTGAACACAGAGCTTATGTTTTGCGATAATCCAAAAGCCTATGGAAAAATCCTATTGGCTTTTTGTCGAGGGAACCAGTTTCATGCTAGCAGTCGATCCGCCTACAGAGTGACGTCATAGTTCTCCCACTCTATTACGACCTTTTTACACCACAGACTGAACAAAATTAAGCATTGCTTGGTACTTGGTCAACAAAGTATTGATAGTTGTGTAAATATTGTCATACTAACAGTCAGGGGGCACGTGCCCCTTGGTATTTTTGAACCAAGTGGATTTTGAATGCAGCTTCCAAAAGACAAAAAATGGCCAAATAATATTTTTTTATATTTAATACAATTAGAATGTTCAGTGTGTCATATCATCAGGTGCTAAATTCAAATCTGCATTCACTGGTTGGTGCTGAGCCAGAGACCAATGCGTTTTTACAGCACTGCGCATTATAACCAATCACACACGATTCTGTTGAGCTTTGAATGCAATGACCAATCAGAGGAGTTCAGATCATGGGCGTAAATTTCATTTAACAGTAAGGGGGGGGACAATAAATATAAAATTTCTCATGAGCAATTTTTGAAGGGGACACAAATAATAGTCAAATTGTACTTATAAAGATATGTCCCCACAGTGAAAAACTTTGCTTCTATCATTATTATTGTAGCACGGAGACTGCGTCATTATGGTTATTTTCAAAGTTTTTCTCAGGTTCAATGACAAAGCAGATCAGCACATTTCAAACAGCCACAAACCAAGGGAAATAATAAAATCCCTTTTATTTCATCCATGCTGACGATTGTAATGATGCCAGGTTGTTTACCTCAGCTTAGAGCGCTCTGCTCGTGCTGCTTCTCAGAATGTTTGGTCGCTATAGCAACCAGTTGTAGTGGAAAACTGTAGGTCCGAAACAGAGCAGAACCGAACTGAACGAACCGAGCTGGTACCAGTCAGTGGAAAACCCCCATAAGTTGCAGTGCACTATGCAACAAGCTATTGTAAACAAGCTAACGTTAACTAGATAAGTAATATTTTAATCGCTAATATAGCAGATTCATGGAAAATTACATCGGTAACGTTAATCAGCATTTTTGCCGCAACTAATTTATGAATGAGTCTGCTGCATCAACTACATTAAAGAGAATCGCTTTATTTAAAGTGAATAAAGTACCCTACTTACTGGAGTTCAACTTTAACTGAGCCGCAGCCACACACCTGACTCGTGTGTGGAGTAGGTGAGATGAACTGGGAAAGCAGGCAGTCTGTGAGGAAGGGGAGGGGGAACTCAACTGTTTCTAAAAGCATTTTTTTTTCTACTTACACAATTATTTTAGGTATACATACATATATTTTTCACAATAGAGAGTGCAATTTTTTTTAAATATTTTTTTTGGATTTACGCCCATGGTTCAGATTAGTCATTTTTAAAATGCCAGTTTTTTCACTAGCTGAATACCTCTTTCTGGCGAAGAAACAACAGTTAAAATGTGCAAATTTGTGTACGAATCTGTAAGTTATTAATTTCATAGTGTAAATGGCTTCAGTGATTTTAATGGGAGTTTTTGGGTGCTTGAACTACTAGACTGTCAGTGAAAATTTTCTTTCATAATGTAAATGTTATTTGCTCTCTTTCTGTTAGTACTATTAGTAGCCTAACTTGCAATGTTTTATTCACATTAACTTTCAATGTTAAATTCCCATTAAATATAAAGTCAGTCGCATTAAAATGTTTGTCATGACACCCATAAATGGACAGGTTTTTATTAATAGATTACGTTATTAGATAACTTTGACCATCGCCCACTATATATCAACATAATCTATAAAGGTGAGAGAATCAAGATATTTCATGATATAGTTAATGCATTTGGGAATGTTAACAATAAAAATGAAAAAATAAATGAAACATAAGTGCTGCTGTGTTGGGCAACTTGGGGGGCACGAATTGCGCACATTGTGCAACAGGGCCGGCTCTAGGCATGGGCAGGGGTGGGCTAAGCCCACCCAAACGTCTGTCTTGCCCACCCAATCAGAATGTAGGTAAAGACACCGTGACTAATTTTTACGATTTGTGTATTGATTAAAAGCAATCTGAGGCGGGCTCTGTGTTGAGAAGTTCGAGTAAGGGCTGTAGAATGCCCCGACCAATCACAAAATAACACTAGTAAAATTGCAGTATTTTGATTGGCTGAAAGCAACGGCGTGGTTTACACTCACGAAGCGGGCGGCTTCAGTGACAGTCACGGAGAAGCAGACGCTGACAGTCTCGCAAGCGATAAAGAGCGTTAAAAAGTCATAGTATTTGCGTGTAAATGCAATGCATAGATTTTTGGTGCCTATAAAGAAGCCTAGTGGCTCCAGCAGCAGTGACCATGGTGTGGCTGCTGTTGCTTCACAAACTCCAACTTCCCCAGCTCCCGCTTCAGAAACACGTCCGACTCCTTCCACCTCAGTCCCCCAAAATCTGTATAATATAAATGTTATAAAAAATATCTATCTATCATGATACCAAAGTGTAAAAATACTGTATGATATAAATATTATAAAAAAATATCTATCTACTACCACCACCACAACCCCCCCCCCAACAACAATTGCCCACCCAGGATATCTGTCCGCCCACCTATTTATAGCTGGCAAGAACCGGGCCTCTGTGCAAATAGCACAAATAAATAAACAGAACGAATGTACAAATTAAACTATTTCAAACAGGGCCAACTGGTAAAACCTGCGCCGGGGCCCCACAAACCCCAGCTACGGCCCTGGTCATAGCCTACTCTTAAAGGGGTCATCGGATGCAAAATTCACTCTCAAATCAGGCTGTTCTGAGATTCCTGTCACAATGAGGTAGTTCTGTACAGGCCTCTCCCACGAGAGTTGATTGACAAGATCATCTTACCTTAGACCCACCCTGAGTGAGCTGTCATCCGTCCGCCATTGTGTCGACTTCCGGTGCAGGGGAAGACAAGATGTCTCAGATTAAGCGATTGAGGTGTTTTGTTGTTGGATGTAATAATGAATATAGCAGTCGTCAGTTACTTCTGACATCTGAGCTGCTGAAGAGGCAGAGGATTAACGTTACTTTTGCCTTGAAGTAAATGCACCGATCCCAGATCTACATAAATGCGCCTATGTTTGTCCGAATCATTCGTGATCCATCTTCATCTACAGAGGAAGCGAGTATAAGGGTTTTTATTAGGTTTTTTGAGTCTTTGAAAATCGCTTTTCCTAATAATGTGCAAGTTAGCCAGTTTCACAGCTGAAGTTTAGTATGCTCCAAAGATGTATATACGTAGATGCCTCATTATCGACTGTTTCTATGGGCCGCCATATGTAAGCCATCCGCCATTTTTCTCACAGTCTGCGAATCTTTGAGCGCATTGACTGTGTGCGTCTACAACAGAAAGTTATTCGCTTGTATGTCTTTGAATATTCATTTATTATTATGGTAAATGCAAGATGGCTGACGCGTCAACGTATCTGGAGCGGTTGAATAGGGAATCTAGCTGGAGGCAAAACAAAGAGAAAACTGGAGGCGGCCAATTCCAAACCGTGCAGATTCGGCTACACAAGGAGCTTAAAATATCTTGTTGTGGTGATGGGTGCCAGAATCGATGTTGTAGAGGCTCCAATTTGAAATTAAGGCATACTCTCTGCCGCTGCCAGACAAAAAACCTAGTTAAACGAGATAAAACGAGCAGACTGGACCGAAACCATAGTCAAAAATGCTCTCGTTTGCAGCGCACACTTCTTATCAGAAAAGGTTAAATAAAGTATTGTCTTTTGTCGTTATGGGCATGTCTAAAGATTTTTTATGCATCTCACCATGTCATGTATGAAATGTCTGAGCATGTGTATAAAACAACAAACTGACGTTTTATATGCTTGATCATATATGTAATTGTTGTGATTAATTGTGGCTGGAAAATTAATATAGCTGTAAAAACAGTTGCCTGCTGATATTGAAATGTGTATATACATCTATACTTCATGACTAGATAGATACAGTGAGTTTGTCTTTTACTATACAGCTTAGATGTGAATCACTTGACCGGAGGTAATCCTGTCAGATCGTCCATCCTTTGAGTAAAAGCGTATGTAGGTTGGCCAATCTGGTTTCGTCCGGTAAAGTTAACATTTTCAAATAACAATCGCGGTCCCGGACAGTGAGTGACCATACACATGCAGGTTAAATTGGAATTTCTCCAGTTATTGTCAAAAACAAGTTAACCGACTTCATAGCTAGCGTTAATGAAGCGGTCAGGGGAATCTTTCTGCCTCCAGCTAAGCTCCGCCCACAGAAAAACGTCACAATGTTTACTAACAGAAAAAGGGTCTATAGAATTTTCATTAAGACCCTAAAGAATCATATTAATTTGTGTAAAAGAGGCATTCGACGACCCCTTTAATATTTTAACATTCATATATTCTTCACTGACTTAAGATAAGATAAGATTCGCTTGGTTGTCATGTTGTGTGCCATTCATTTTTGGTTGAAACTAAGTAATAATGTCCATTTGAGCTCATAACTATTCAACTGACTCCGTATTAATGCAGGAGAACCTGTTTGAGTGATCGGGTAAGTCTGAACACCTACGCAGAAGAATAGCAGAAGTCGGCCTGATTGTCTCTGTTGGCCATTACACGTCTTGGGATTTGTGATGTAGATGTTTTTAAATAGACTGGTTCCATGGGCACTGAGGTTACTGATTCATTTAACACCATAAGTTCCACTGTCCTGACATTTCCTATTTTGAAAGTAATTACTTGAGGTTGAAATGCATAAAAAATTGTGCTTTAAATGCACCAGTCCTCAAAATGACCATTCAACTCATTCCAAGCAGTTGGTGAGATCCAGTTTTTTGTTTGTCCTGTTCAGTTAGTCAGATCTCAGGCGACATGTCAGAGTTTTGAAGTGTATTTATGCAAAAGCTTCCAACGACACCCATTAAGTGTAGTGGGAGTGTGCGGTGAGCCACCTGCTGCCACGTGGATCTAGCAGGGCGAAGGAAGGATCAGGTGCAGAGGGTGTTTGTTGTCAGGTGAGGTTTGTTTGCTGTGATAAGTTTGAGAGTCCACATTGCAGGCTTTTTTGCTAATTAAAAGTGGGGCATGGCTTACTTTGATGTGGAGTTTGTGAACATAAACTGTAATTTTCCTTAAGTGATTATTGTGGTCGGTTTTCACAGTTTGGTGATCGAGATTGGCCAACAGAATGCGTCTGAGACGTCATCTCTCCCTGAAGCTTACTGTTCTGGGTGGCACAATTTTTATGGTCATTCTGGTGGTGCTCCAGAGGGACGTTGGCAGTGGTTCACTTCAGGACCCCTGGCTACAAGATCTCTCTAACAAAAAGGAGCGGGTTTTCGAGATGGTCCGTGGGGCGGTCAATAACTTCGCCTTCCAGATCGGAGCCCCACAGCCCCCGTCAGTGGGAGTGCTGCCCACTCTGGACCTAGACTGCCCCCCGGGTTTCTACACTCAGGCGGATCTTAAACCGTGGATTGAGAGACCTCCTCTGGATCCTCAAGCACCGGGAGCCAATGGCGCAGCCTTCCAGAAAGCCAGCATGACTGCGGAGGAGGAGAAGGAAAAGCAGGAGGGCATGACCAGGCACTGCTTTAACCAGTTTGCCAGCGACCGAATCTCCTTGCACCGCAGTCTTGGAGATGACACCCGTCCACCCGAGTAAGAATGGCACATTGTTTGGCACCATGAGAAAATGTGGAATACAAACAAACAATTAATTAAATTCGGCAACCATTCCGCATAATGATTCCCTTCATAGGTTAAAGTAAGGCAGCACTCATGTGTTGTAATCTTTGCTGGTATTTTAGATGCCTTTTAATTTACGTTGACTCATTTGATCTGTTTACACGTACATAAGGGTGCAGATTTATCTGTTGATTTAAGGGCTGGGGCTAAAGCCATATAAATGCTCCCCAAACACTCATTGTAGATTAGAGTCTTTACTGTTTTGCTGCTTTGGCAGTTTCTAATCACACCTTCACCTGTTACATCGCTGAACAATAGGGTGACGTGTTATGTTTCCCTTGGAATCATATTATAGTTAAACACTGTGTTAAGCAACAGGCCTTGAGCAATTTGCATACGTCCTCCTATTTATAGTACTGATAATTACAATGTTTAAACGTGTATTTTGGGAATTGTTTTAGAATATTACCTTCGACTTATTGAGGCGTGTATGTTTATCAGGGTTATTATAGTTAACTAAAAATAAACCATTAAAATACTTTCATTATTTGGGGAAAAAAACTGAAGTGACCTAAAACAATGAAAAATGATTTTATTTATGCTAGAAGGCAAGGTGACATTCCTCATTTTACATTGTTTAACATGATATACCTAAAATACCAAAAAAACTGAAATAAAAATTATATTGACATAATTAAACTAAAACTGTGAATACACACACACACACACACGTGTACATATATGTGTGTGTGTTTTGTAAAAATGCATTTATATATTATTTATTTTTTATTTGATTTTACATGTGTGTGTGTATGTATGTGTATATATATATTTAGTACACGCATATATAATTTGTTTCATACGTCCTTTATAGGTGTGTTGAGCGGAAGTTTCGCCGATGTCCTCCACTCCCCACCACGAGTGTGATCATTGTGTTTCATAACGAGGCATGGTCAACACTTCTGCGCACCGTGTACAGTGTGCTGCACACCTCCCCGGCGGCCTTCCTCAAAGAAATCATACTGGTGGATGACGCCAGCATGGCAGGTGAGCCCGGCCTTATCAGTTCACGCTCTAAAAATTAACTACCTGTAGAAGAAATGTCTATGTTCTTGGCTTAGTGGCAAACAGTTTTATTTAGTGGAATGTTACTTGTATGAGTGCATCTTCAGGTGAATGAAAAATGTCACAAACATACAGTAGAAACTAGAAAGATCAAGGAACCAGTTAATGATGCCAAAATATGTCTGAGGGTACATAAATGAAAATCATATTGCATTGTAGAGAAAGTATTAATATAAAATTACTGGCAATGAAATATTAATTTGTATTATTAATCTGCAAGTAAGAACTTTTTCTCATTAGTTTAATTGTTCTCATTAATCTCCTCATTGGTTTTAGGTTACTTTATTAGTGCTGTAAGTGATAAGATAAAGGAAGTGTGTAAGTTTCGTTTGAAGTGTTACCACAGGAAGCAACATGCTCTGAATCTATTTTTAGACATTGAAAAATGCCAAGTTGAACAATTGACAGTGTCTTATGCTCTACAGCATGGGCGGAGTTTCCGTATGGCAGAGTATGGCAGTTGCCATACCCTAGTCCAGTCAGGTGTGCCGTGAAAAATTATCCAAACTTCATATCTCTATTATAATTCGTTATTATTATTTTAAATCGGAGGGTTTTAAAAACGTTTCACCAATGATAAGCATTAAAAAGAGCTTGTCAGTAACTTCATAACACCATCTCTCAGCGAAACCTCGTAACTTCACCCTGCCTCCATTCAGATTTACATGCCGCGCACAGCCTGGAGGAGACAGGTCTCCGCTTTTTTGCAATGAAAGTGTAAATAAACAATTTGTTTAAATAGTGCAGAGTTTTCTTTACTCAATCATTATGTTTTTGTGTGTTTGATGAGCGGAGAAGTAGGAGGTTATTTGCCATCTAGCCAACATACTTTTGTACGTTTTAAATATCCTGTGCATAAGCGCTTAATTTGAGATTTTGACCAAGTGTATTAAACGACAAGAAAAACGAAGCGCCCATATAGCTACAATAAACGCTATATATAAATACAAATATTTACTTTAATGTACCCTTGCTGGAAAAAAATCTCAAACCAGGTATTATTGTTATTGTTATTATTGGTAGTTTACAATACAGAAGAAACAAAAAACAAGATTACACTAATGTCTGTCTTATACATTTGTTCTTGCAGAAAACCACCATGAGAAGCTGGAGGAGTATGTGAAGTCACTGAAGATCGTGAAGGTAGTGCGTCAGCCGGAGAGGAAGGGCCTCATCACCGCGAGGCTTCTCGGAGCCAGCAAAGCTCAGGGAGAAATCCTCACCTTCCTAGATGCTCACTGTACGTATGTCATCACCAGGGGTGGATTTGCCCATTAGGCAAAGGTGCCTTGGGGCCCCCAAAAGCCAAGGGCCCCCTAAAATGCTTTTCATAAATGAGATGCCCATTAAGTGCGGACGGTTGCGGTTTATGGTGTTTATTACCACGACAACCGTCTGCGTGTCCGAGTTGAATGTGCTTTTTGTGTATCCTGCTTGTAGCAAATTAAAGTATTGTGCATCTGAAGCTGACTGCCGCACAAAGTCTCTATTTCAGTGCGTGCGTGCGTGTGTGTCGCTCGCTGTCTCTTGCTTGCTCACTCTCTCTCACACTCTCGCGCTCTTAGTCTAGCTTTATTATCATGACTGTAACACAATGTTGCCAAAGCATTAGCATATATATGCACACATGCACGCACACACACACACACACACACACACACAACTAAATAAATAAAATCCATCTAAATAAACGAAAAGATAAAGTTCAAGTTAATCATGTTTAACATCTAACATTGGGAGTGATTCATACATATTTAGCAGCTAGTGCAGCTGTGTTATCATCTTATCCAAGTAAGAAGGGCATTTTCTCAGAATCATTGGGATCAGGGCTTCAAATCTGGGAAGAAATGTTTCCCTCACATTGAGATATTCGGGACAAATCATCAGAAAGTGTTTCTCGTCCTCTATTTGCTGTAGATCAGTGTCTACAGATCATCTGCTCTCACTCTGTCCATGTTTGTCTGTCTTCCTCTCTCTATTTCTAAATCATGGTCACTTAATCTGTATTTGAAGAGAATTTGTCTTTCTTTAAATGGTTGTATTAATAAATAATTGGCAAATTTAGTGGTTTTGTTTAGGGTTGAGTAGCATTGCAGTTTATTTTGATGGTCAAATTGTATTTTTAGAGATTCATCATGAGTGTCTTTTTTAGATTTTTGTCAATTTCTTTAATAATGGTTTTGGGGTTGTAGCTGTAGTCAGTGAGGAGCTGGGTTTTATGGACTAGCTGACGAGCGAGTGTGTTTCATTGGCGAGGAGGGCTTTATATCGGATTGAATCAGGATCAAATTGATGGAGGTGATGCCAGAACTGAACGCATCTCTTCTGGATCTCAATCTTCAGTGAGTATAAGCCTAATTCAGCTCTGTAGGCATCATTGGACGTACATCTGTGGACCCCTAAAATGTTTTTGATAATTTCTATTGAAATTTTATCCCAATTTTTTAAATGTATTAATGGTCCCCAAATTTCAATCCCATACAGTAGAATTTGTTTAATGATTGCGTGATGTAATTTAACCCATGTTTTAATTGGTAAGTTTAATTGGCCAAACCGTGATTTGATGGCATAAAATGCCCTCCAGCCTTCTCATGTAAGGCCTTCACAGCCAGACTGAAGCCCCCTGATGCAGCTATCTGGATGCCCAGGTAAGAGTAGCTGGTGCTGGGCTCCAGGACTTCTCCTCGTAACTGAACTGGTATCTGCTTCCCTGAGACCTGGCCTTCTTCTGGAACACCATGTCTCTGGTTTTGTCCCGGTTGACTGTCAGAGCCCATTCCTCACGGTACTGTTCCAGCAGGGCCAGGCTGCGCTGAGACCCTTGGCTGTGGGGGACAGCAGAACCAGGTCATCCGCATACAGCAAGCACTTTGACTTCAGAGTCGTGCAGAGCGAGGCCCGGGATGCTTCCGGAGTGCTCCAGAGCTTCTGCCAGCTCGTTGATGTAGATGTTAAACGAGGTTGGGCTCAGACTGCATCCCTGCCTCACTCCACGACCCTGCTGGAAGAACGCAGTCCTGAGATTACCAATTTTGATCGCACATTCACTGTTTTTATACATGGATTGTATAACATTCAAATGTTTTTCCACCAATGCTAATTTATAATAATTTGTATAGAAAACCATCATGCCAAATGGAGTCGATAGCTTCTTTTTTTTTTAAATCAACAAAACATGTAAAAAAAATTCTTAGTTTGCCCTTTAGATTTTTAATTAATGTGGAGAAAATAGATGTGGTCGGATGTACGTTGTTTCGGTAAAAAGCTTTTAGGATGTAGCGCCTTGTAAGGAATGTCACTATGCGGTTGTTCATTATATTGCAGAAAAGCTTTGCTAGGTTACTGCTCACACAAATACACCACGGTAATTACTGTGATCGAATGTATCTCCTTTTTTATATATAGGAGTGATCAGTCCTTCGGACCAGGTCTCAGGGAAGTCACCCGAGGATAAGATAAGATTGAATAAGTTTGCCAGAGCTTGAATGAAGCTTATGTAAGGGCTGCTGAGGTTGAGCATTTCATTACTGATGTTGTCTTGTCCACATGTCTTCTTTAATTTGACATTTTTAATGTGCTGTTATTTCTGATGTTGTTATAATCATGTCCAATGGGTTTTGGTAAAAAGTTTTTTTTTTTTTTGTAAATCTTCTAGTTTTCTCTGTTTTAGTTTGGGGCTGGTTGAGGTCTGGTTCAAGTTTTTGGTAAAGATTGTGCCGCATTGGATAAATGTTTGACAGTTGGAGTAGGCGAGACGTAGCGTCTGATTTGGCCGGTTCTTTATGCTTTTTGTTAGCAAGTCGTCAAAGGTCTTTTCTGAGACCATTGCATTCATTATCAAACCACCTATTCTTTATTTATTTTTTGTTTATTCTGTTTGTTTGGATGTTTAGTGTTCAATATAGTGGCCAAAGTTTGAAATCTAAAATTAAGATTGGATGTTGCAGAGTTTATTCCATTAGTGTCTGGAGTGAAATCTGTGGACAAAGTTGTCCAGCATTTTTAGTATAACAGAGCTGCTCATGTTTTCTTTGAATTGTTCTGCATTAGACTGGTTCCATCTGAGTTTTGGTTTTAAAGGGAACATTGTTTGAGGGGAGCAGTACCGACCCAGTCACATGACTGTTTCAGGTAAAGGACTGTCACTGTTTGGCAGTGGTCAGAAATCGGGAGTTGAGGTCTAACTATAAAGGCATTAATAAAATTTGGGTCTATGTCTGTAATTTAATAATCAACTACACTGGCTCCTAATCTGGAGCAATGGGTGAATCTACCTAAACTATCCTCTAGTTCTGCCATTAATGATCTACAGCCCTAAACCTTTACAAAGTTTTAACGCTTGTTTTCCATTAGTGTTGACTAAACTATCAGCTGTTTCTTGTGTGATTAATTAATGTAGAATGAAACGTGGTGTCGTTGGATATGTGATTATTATCTACAATATTTACATAATCAATTTCTCTTCCGGTCCTGGCATTTAAGTCTCCACTTATGAGAATATGTCCTCTTGACTGAAACTGCAAGATGTCAGTCTGTAACTTTAGAAAGCTTTGCTCTTTGTAATAGGGAGATTCATGATGTGGAATATAGAGTGCACAGAGGTAAAGATTATGCTGTGATATGACTGATTTCACTTCTAGCCAAATAGATGCATTTTTAATTTTAACAATTTTTATAAAGTGATTCAAATTGTCTTTGTGCCAAATAAGTATTCCACCTGAGCCATGGCATATTTTATTTTATATTTTTTTTAATGAAGGAACAACAATTTCTTTGTATCCTATTGGACAATGTAAAGCCTCATTACTGTGACACCATGTTTCATGAAATATACAAATGTACATATCTGTTACACTGCTGAGTAAGTCTTGGTCTGCAGACTTGTTACCGAAAGTAGAAGAGCGCAGACCCTCTATATTCCAACAACTGATTTTAAAAGACTTCATGAAGAGGTTTGTCTGTAAAGTGTGTGCGTGTATATGTACATATGTAAATATGTGGGAGTTATATCATGAGTCTAGAGCAGAGTGTGTTCAGCAGACGTCTTATCTGGTTGAGTTCTGCAGCTGCAGGGTTTTGTGGTCATTGAACTGCCGCTGCGTAGCTCTTGTGTTGTGATGGAGATCTGGTGGCTGCTCTGGGCTCTGTTGGAGGACGAGGGGTTCTTGTTGGCCGAGAACTGTTGTTGTTGGAGTTTCTGCTGTTTCCTGGTGCGTTTCCAACGGCTGTGCTTTTCATCACTCTGGCGAAGACTTTCACTCCTTGCTTGTTGAGATTCACATGGTCATACATATGATGTGGTCGTATATCTTTGTGATGAACATTAGGAATAAGTGCACCGCTTCTGGAAAGTTCCACATTATTTCCATGAATCGCGTGGAATGTCCGCATTACTACCACGCACTGATGTACCAGAGTTATTCTTGCCTCTGGGAAATGTTGAGTGGCTCTGGTTGCCAGCTCTCTCATCAAAGGGGCCACATAGCCCTTAAAGGTGCACGGTGTAGTATTTAGGATGATTTATAGACTGAAATGCAATATAATATATAACTACGTTTTCAGAGGAGTATAAAGACCTTATATAATGAACCATTATGTTTTTACTACCTTAGAATGAGCAATTTATATCTACATACACCACGGGTCCCCTTACATGGAAGTCGTCACCATGTTTCTACAGCAGCCCTAAATGGACAAACTGCTCTACAGAGCACGTTTCGTCACTATGTTGTTCTTGCGTAAAAACACTGACACAAGGATGAACAACTAACAGTAATATTCGCAATGACATCGGTTTATTGAGTAATTAAGTAAATATAATTCCTTAATTTACCTTTTGTAAATAAACCTCATTGCTCTCTGCGGTCTCAGACGATGGCGTCTTAGCCCTGTATCGGCCACCGTAGCTTCTCTAAAGGGAGGGGTGAGCGGGTGACTGAGCCGTTGGTTGCAATTAGCAACTTCAACCGCTAGATGCCGCCAAAATCTAGACACTGCACCTTTAAATCATATGTCCCTGTGTGAATTATGATTTATTTATAGTTTTCATTCAGGTTTCTATCAGACAGGACCTGAAAAGCACTTTTTGTGTTTGGGCACCAGATTTTCTGGGCCATCATATTTGGGAATAGAAGTTTCTCATCGACATATTTCCCATTCGAGTTGATCAGGATAAGAGCCTGTGTTTCTCTCGCGTCCTCTGCAGCGGAGATATCAATCTGATTTGCTGGATCAGTCGAGCTGTGAGACTCTCTTCATTGCTAATTGTTCAGCTTGAGGATTTTTCATGAGGATCTCTGGGCTCATTGATGGTTCAGGAGAAGTCTCTTTAAAACAGAAAGTAGAGCATTGCGTTTTGTGGGTTTTTCATACTGGTATAGCCTGAATGCACTGTCAGTCGCTTTGGATAAAAGCGTCTGCTAAATGCATAAATGTAAATGTCATTGAGTTTTTCTTTCAAACTGTTAATGAGTTCATCCTTGGTGTGGAGTATTGACTTCAAGGCAAAGAGCTCCTCTTGCATTTCTGCTCTGACTTCTGTTAGCCGTTTTCCTAAAGTTGATTTTATTTCACTCACTTCATCTTTGGTATGTTAAAGATCCTTTGACATTTCTTCTCTCTCTTTGCAGATATTTAAGCACTTGTCTCAAATTCAATGTCATTTGTAAGATGTTCCATGTTGTTGCTTGGGTGGGAGAGAATGAATTATTTTAGCTCTACTACCTCCTCTTCAATGAAGACTTTGAGAGCAGACTTTGATCCTTGTATCATGACCGTGCCATTTTGATACAAGTTTGAGGTCAAATATCTTGTTTCGTTGTCATTTTCAGTATCTTCAAATACTAGGATTTGTCTGCCTTTACAGATGCATCTTTTCTTGGTGAAGGGAAAATGCTGACAGAAAGCAGTGTGCCACAAAGGGCTGTGTTCAGAGTAGAAGAGCAGGTTAGTCAGGACACTGTGGTCTTGGTCAGCAAACAGTGTTTCTGGTGTGTCCTTCATTTGCGTCGGTCTGAGGAGTTGCTTGGATTTCTCAGAACTCTTCTGAGGGTAGATGAAGAGGCGGGGTCAAGATGCTGCACTGGCCATGGTTGATTTAGAATGTAAACAACCAATTTAATTAATTTTGTTTGTTTTCTCTTGCTCAGGATACAAAGTTATTAAAAATGAAAAAGTTAAAACATAGGAAAAAATAACTAATACTGATTCAAAAAAATCAATTTGTGTCCAAAATGTCTTTGTTCCTCTAAGTAAAAGCTCACAAAGAGCTATGAAATGGCAGTCTTATTTAAAATGTATTTACCTTTCTTCTGTAAGTGTTTTTATTATTATTTTTTTTCCAGCACTAATATCTTCTCCTGAAGACCGTTATCCTGTGATTTGCTTCTCCTGAACTTCCCTCAGATTCAAGTGCGGTTTAAAAAAAAAAAGTCCAAAATTCAACAAGATTTGTCTAGATGTTGTTTTGTTGAATCTACTACTTTTTGAAGATATTTTTTAATTATCTAAATTATTTCAATTTCTCAATTTTTCAGGAGCTCAGCTCATGTCTGACCTTTCTGTAGAATCTCAAAATTCTCTCTCGTTCTCTCTCTGCAAGTGGCTGAAAGGAGCTGCACTTTCAGTTAAAACGGATATGTTGCTTCTCTAATTTTACATGCAAGTATAGCTGAAATCACAGCACAGCTATTGTCTTTATCTTATGTGTATCCTATTTGATTTTATCAGACGACATCAGGATTTGTGTGCAGATTAACATCTTGGAAGGGAGAGCTGGTTATTTGGTCCTAATGGGTCGCGTTTCAATCACTATTTCATATTCATCCTGTTGTCTGACAACAGAAAAAAATGTTTTATTGAGAATTTAGCTGCATCGAAGTACAGTATGTGTGACAGAGTTGCAAATGTATAGGGCCCCATTCCTATATTTGCCTGGGACCCCCAATTCACTAAATCCGCCCCTGGTCATCACTCTTTGACTTGCCCAGCCCAATTTATTCTCACACAGCAGACCAGTTTCTGTGAACACATAATTAACTTCCATCATCTTGTTCACTTTGAGCCACTGTAGGTGGGATTGAAGCCTAGCAACTTTGTTACACCTGCATAGTGTTTGGGAAAGGGTTGAAATATGTAACATGTCATCTTAGCATATGCGCTTGAGGAGCGTATTTAGTGTATTTATTCTCTTTTGTCATGTTTTGTTGTTACAGGTGAGTGTTTCCATGGCTGGCTCGAGCCTCTCCTTGCTCGCATAGTTGAGGAGCCCACTGCCGTGGTGAGCCCTGAAATCACAACCATTGATTTAAACTCTTTCCAGTTCCACAAGCCTGTGGCGTCTGCCCGTGCCCATAACAGAGGCAACTTTGACTGGAGTCTAACATTCGGCTGGGAGGCCATTCCAGATTATGAGAACGCTAAACGCAAAGATGAGACGTACCCTGTAAAGTAAGTCATGCATGTTTTATTTACATTTTTAACCTTGGTCTAATACAATTTTATGTATTCATGTTGTTGTGATTGACACATCAATAATTGCCTTTCCCAAGCCAGGTGTATTTGCTTTTTCATCAATTAGAGGGATTGTTTCCCCAAAAATGAAATTTGTCATTTACACACCCAAAATAAATCTTTACAAGGTAATCAGATGGGGTCTTGTATTACTCTGAAGTTTTCTCTCTCTCTATATATATATATATCTATATCTCAGTGGCGAGCGGTGACTTTTTTTTTTTAACCAGGTATGCTGAGTGCTAAGATTGAGAATCCCCCCCCCCCTTCCTCATTATGGAAGCTCGTTTCCACGAATAAAAAAAAAAGGTTATTGTGATTTTTTTTTTTTTTTTTTTGAATTGTGTGATATAAACTCAGAATTGCGAGTTATAAAGTCAGAATCACGATTTATAAAGTCACAATTGTGAGATAAAAACTCGCAATTCTGACTTTTTTCTCAGAATTGTGAGATATAATCTCACGAATGCGAGTTATATAATCAGAATTGCGTGATATACAATCGCAATTGCGAGTTAAAGTCAGGTTTTGAGGGGGGGAAGACTGTTCTCAGATTTGAGAAAAAAAAGCCAGTGCAAGATATAAACTCGTAATTCTGAGAAAAAAGTCAGAATTTTGAGTGTCACACTTATGAGAAAAAAAGTCTGAATAAAAAATGTATTGTGACTTTTTATCTCACAATTCTGTGGCTGAAACAATGATAACAATATTAACTTTGACAGCACTAATGTGTGTACCCCCCTTACTATGTAAAGTGCTTTGAGTGCCTAGAAAAAGCTCTATATAAATGTAACCTATTATTAATTTTTTGGAATTTTATTTAAATTTTAAAAGAGATGACTGAGATTAGGCTACATGTGTTCTCTGCTAATTAAACAGCCTATACTATATAAGTACATAATTCATAACCTCTTTTTGTATACAGTATGTGGCCGTCTTTGACAAGTGCAGCAGAATTGCACATTTAAGATGCATGATGTCACATGCGCATCTTATGTCACTACATTGTTTGTATATACAGCATTTTCCCTTTAGCAACAAGCTGGTGAAATAATATCTGGATAATTCAGAATAACCATTTGTGTGCTCAAATAAGTGAGAAATTAATATTACATGAATTTGTTTTCCAGTATCGGAAATGTTACGAAGTCTGTTTTCATAATGCATTATAAGGGTATTCTTAGGCATTATAATGAAAGCATAATGCCTTTTAATAATCGTAACAACAATTATTCTTGTTTGTGCTTATAACTTTTCATGTGTGATTTGTAACATTATGAACACCATGTTATATCCACTTAGGTTATATTAGATTATAGCTATGATAGTTGTGTGTTGTAACTCTCCTATCTTGACCTTACAATCTGTAAAGTATCTTTCTACATGCGTATTAACTTTTTGCATAGCCTCTGTTTTTTTAAAAGAAACTATTTTCCCCAGTTAGTTTTATGTAGAAAAATATATTAAGATAAACAGAGCAAACTGCAACTTCCAGCTGAAGTGTGACATTGATGGCTAAAGGAAATGACTAAGTTTCCTAAAATGAACAACTAAATACTATAAAATTAATGCATTTAATATATATATATTTTTTTTTTGCATACCAGTGATTTACTGAACAGAGTTGAAAAGTAATAGGATCTGGGCCCGGTTGCATGACGCACCTTAAGTTTTTCCCCTAAGTATACTAAGGGAATGATTTAAGGGTGTTGCATACAAGCCCTTAAACCATTCACTTAGTTAAGGGAAACCGTTTAGTTTTTCACGACAGCGACCAGGTTTAGCCATTTAAAAAAATCTACTGTTGCCATGGACACGTCATGTTAATGCAAGTTTTCACAGAAACATATAACTTTTTAGGGACTAATGTGACTAAATCTATATTTAAATGCAAAGAGACAAGCTTTTCATTTTATTCGAATCAAAACGAGTCGATGAAAACCTTATGAAGCGCTAAACACTATGCAGTGTAGATTTCATTCATATTCGCAGCCGGAGGGCGCTATTGCACTGAAAGTCCAATCCGAACTCATAGAAGCATCTTATGATGGAATACAGCAGCGATCGCTGCAGCTAAGCTGAATAAAAAGCAGGAATGTAAACCAAATAAACACACGATTGTGAAAATATATTTTTTGTGTTTTTCAAGTCATCTCCAGGTAATGTGTAGGAAAATACTGGAATTAAATATTATAGAATATAAATGTGTTCTCGCATGATGCACTCACGTTTGAGCTATTAGCTGTATGTAATTTGATTAATGTG
The DNA here is from genome assembly GCA_027422405.1 of Ptychobarbus kaznakovi. Classification (NCBI taxonomy): domain Eukaryota; kingdom Metazoa; phylum Chordata; class Actinopteri; order Cypriniformes; family Cyprinidae; genus Ptychobarbus; species Ptychobarbus kaznakovi. Next base: position 9,521,932 of record CM049794.1, read on the forward strand.
AATAAATGCCTAAATTAAAATCTGTTATAAAGCGGCCGATTGTGTTTTGTAGAAGACTTTAGGATTGAATCTGCTCGCTGTGTAACACTTATGACATTTTCCATACCTTGATGTCATTATGTTGCTGTCTTGCCGCCAGCCAATCGTGCATTGCTGATCGTGGTTTCGAGTATCGATACATCTGCCCTTTTTGGGGAACACTAGAATGCGCAGTAATATTAGACGACTTAATCCAGATATTTTAATCTAATACACTAATTCATTTTAAGAACCAAATTAGCCAGAGATCAGTTATCACGATAAGAAGATCTGGCATCTCTCAAATCATCTCAGATGTATTAAGCGAGGTACAAAGAACAGACCCCAGCTCTCTGGCTACAAATCCTGCTAATTGTATTTGTTCTGTTCTTTCTTTCAGAACTCCAACATTTGCTGGTGGTTTGTTCTCTATATCTAAGGCCTATTTTGAGAAAATTGGGGCCTATGATGACAAAATGGAGATATGGGGCGGCGAAAACATTGAGATGTCTTTCAGGGTCAGTTCCAGCTCTTCAGAATTCACCTGCAGCCATAATAATGAGATCTGTTGAAAAGTGGATGTGATGTTTGTGCGGTCAGGTGTGGCAGTGTGGCGGACAGTTGGAGATAATCCCCTGCTCCGTCGTGGGTCATGTGTTCCGCACCAAGACTCCTCACACCTTTCCTAAAGGTACAGAGGTCATTACACGTAACAAGGTGCGCTTGGCTGAGGTGTGGATGGATGACTACAAGCTGATTTACTATCGACGCAGCCAAAGAGCAGCTAAAATGGCCGAAGATGTAAGAACTACTTTCGCTTTCGGAGGATTAAAATATTAACCTTGTGTTTGTGGTTATACAGTATATCCACTGTAAGTGTAAGCAAACAGCATATGATTAGCTGCATGACTTTTGTTTCCTGTATGGTTGTGTAGAAAAACTACGGGGATATATCTGACCGTTTGAAACTCAGAGAAACCTTACAATGCAAGAACTTTTCTTGGTACCTAACCAATGTCTACCCAGAAGCTTTTGTCCCTGATCTCACCCCTGTCAAGTTTGGAGTTGTAAGTGCAACATTTATGATGATTAGCCATTTTTAATACGGTCTTGGTCTAACAGTGTTTTTTTATTTTTTTTGTGTATGTAGCTCAAGAATAGGGGATCACAGCAATGTCTGGATGTTGGAGAAAGTAACAATGGGGGAAAGCCTGTGATTATGTATGTATGTCACAACATGGGTGGCAATCAGGTATAGTACCATCGCTCTCATTCACGTTGATATTAAGAGTAGAGGTACTCAAAGACATTTTGACTATGGTTTACTTCTTGATCCATGGAGAACAGATGTACATCATGTTTGTTTTCAGTACTTTGAATATACATCACATAAGGAGCTGAGGCATAACATAGGGAAACAGCTCTGCCTGCACGCGTCTCCTTACCCAGAGCCAGTGAAGATTAAGCTCTGTACGCTGAAGGGCAAAGGCAGCAGTTTGACTCCGCAACAAGAATGGGTGTTCACCGAAGTAAGTGTCCTCTCAGAATGTCTCGGGTTACTTACGTAACCCATGTTCTCGGAGTAGGGAACGAGACTCTGCGTAGCTTTACGCAGTGGGAACACCCCCAGGTGTGACGATTGTCTGAAGCCCATATAGAATCACACCAATTCATTGGCTGATGGTGTGAGATACTGCCCCTACGTCATACGTGTTTGACATAGACCCGCGTTCGCTACATCTTACCCCTCAGATTTTCCTGTCGAAAAAGCAGGTCAACAGCAAGAGGAGCTTGGCAGCGGACGCAGCGTCTCGTTCCCTACTCGGAGAACATGGGTTACGTAAGTAACCGAGACGTTCTCTTTCATAGGTAACTCAACGCTGCATAGCTTTATGCAGTGGGAAGGATATACCACACACGCCAAGCTATCGTGCTGCCAGATCTGGCCCATTATAGACCAGAAGACCAAAAGCACAGCTGGCTCAAGCAGAAAGAACCTGGGAACTAGGAGCTGTGTTCACATCAAGGTTATAGAACCTCACAAAAGTATGGGGAGTGGACCATCCTGCCGCCATACAAATGTCCTCTAGGGGCACCCCTCTAAACAATGCTGTGGAGGAAGCCACCCCTCTGGTGGAATGAGCTCTGATATCTAGAGGTGAAGGCAGACTGCGCACCTCATAGGCCAACGAAATAGCATCCCTAACCCAGTGGGATTTTGTGTTAAGACGCGGCTAGCCTTTTGCAGCCTGCACCAAAACACACTAATAGCTGTAAGGACTGACGCCATTGACTGGAGTGGTCCACATACATCTTCAGGGCTCTAACAGGGCAGAGCAGATGATCAACGCCCTCACTCGAAAGGGAGGGAGAGAAAGCCTGCAGCACTACCACCTGCGAACGAAAAGGTGTAGAGAGAACTTTAGGGACATAACCAGGCCTAGGCCTTAAAAAAGCCTTGACCAGACCCGGAGCAAACTTGGTGCAGGACTTTCTGACAGACAGTGCCTGCAAATCTCCCACACGCTTAAATGAGGCCAATGCCAACAAAAGTGTAACCTTCAGTGTCAGAATATTCACGGCAGCTGACTCTCAAGAGGCTCTAGCAACCCCTTCAGGACCACAGAAAGGTCCCAAGTAGGGAAACTAGGAGGACGAACCAGACTCAAGCATTTAGCCCATGCATAAAGGAGGACACCAAACGATGTCTTCCCAGGGGGACATCGTCCGAGTCCCTTCAAGCAGCGATAGCCGTAATGTAGACACTCAGGGTGGTAACGGCCGCTCCGGCCGAAAACTTATGCTGTAGGAACTCCAGCACTGAACCAACCGGGCAGTTAACTGGGTCCACAGCATCAACCAAACACCAGGATTCGAAAACCCTCCATTTGGAGGAGTAGAGCTTCCTAGTAGGAAGGGCCCTGGCACTATCAATGGTCTCACGGACTCCATCCGAGAGATCAAGAGCTAAGGGCGGCCTATGATCTGCCATACCCACAACTTCCAGATCTCTGGACGTGGGTGCCAGATTCTGCCCTGAAGCTGACAGAGCAGGTCTTTCCTGACCACAATCTCCCATCGCCCTCCAGAAGGAAGACCAACTCCGAGAACCACGCCTGGGAAGGCCAGAACGGGGCTACTAGGAGAAGGCGGAGTCCGCATGTCTTCACCCTGCGCAGCACCGCTGGGATAAACTTGACTGGAGGGAAAGCATACAGCTTCATGTCCGGCCAGGGGTGCGCTAGCGCATCTATCCCCAGAGAGGCAGGGTGAGAGAGGGAGAACGAAAGGGGGCATTGGGTCGACTCCTGTGATGCAAAGTGGTCCACCTCTGCTGCACCGAATCTTTCCCAAATCGGATCCACCATACGGAAGTTCAGCATCCATTCCCCTGACCTGAGTTTCTGTCTCGATAAGAAGTCCGCCGTTAGGTTCAGGATTCTGGGACATGGACTGCTCTCAGGGACAAAAATGTGTCCTGTGCCCAAAGAAACTGGCGTGCATGCCTGTCTGTTCAAGGTGCGCGAGCGGGAGCCCCCCTGGCGATTGATGCGAGACACCACCGCCATGTTGTCCATCCTGATGATGAGATGTGAGTGCGTCAGGAACGGAAGAAAGTGAGTTAGAGCTATATGAACCGCTCTCAACTCTAGGCCGTTTATGTGCCAGGCGAGGTACTTGCCTGACCAGACACCGTAAGCCGGTCGTACCTTGAAAACTGCTCCCCCCCCCCCCCCCGAGAGGGAAGCGTCCGTCGTTGTCATTTGGCGACGGCAGACTGCCCCCATACATACTCCACTCAGGAGAAAACTGGGGTCCCGCCACACTAAACGGGCGCGAAAACAGGTGCCTGACACTTTTAGTAGGTGAAGGTACGGGCAAGAGGGGCGAATACCCAGGGACTTCATTCACCAGAGGAATTGTCTCATATGGAGCAGCCCCAAGGGAAGAATCTGGGAAGCTGCCGCAATGAGGCCTAGGAGCCTGCGACACAGGCCCACTGACACGTGCTGACCTAGCTTGAAGAGGGTTGCGCACAACTGAATGCTCTCTACCCGAGCAGGGGCCAGACGGGCCTGCATCGAGGTTGAGTCCAGACAGACTCCCCAAAAAATGGTCTGCTGGGCTGGAGTGAGCACGCTCTTCTGGCCATTCAGCCGGAGGCCAAGCACATGAAGGTGGAGAAGGAGAGAGTCCCTGTGACGAATCACCTGCTCGCTGTAGCTGGATTAAATAAGCCAGTCGTCCAGGTAGAGGATTCGGATGCCCTGGAGCCTCAGCGGGGCCAGAGCTGCATCCATACACTTGGTAAACATCCTTTGGGCCAGAGCTAGCCCAAAGTGAAGAACCTTGTACTGGTAAGGTTTTCCCCCGAAGGCGAACCTGAGGAACTTCCTGTGCCTCTGAACCACCTGGATGTGGAAGTAGGCATCCTTCAGGTCGACCGTGACGAACCAGTCCCCCTCTTGGACCTGGGAAAGAATGCTCTTGAGCATCAGCATCCTGAATTTCCCTCTGTAGATGGGGTAATTCAGCCTGCGCAGGATGCAAACCCCCATCCTTCTTCGGAACTAGAAAATACTGGCTGAAGAAGCCGTGGTGTAGATCCGAAGAGGAGACCTCTATTGCTCCTTTGAGCGGAAGAGACTTCCTATTGCAGGACAGAAGCCTCGCTGGCACTGTTCACAGCAGTTAGAAAAAAAGGGGAGGGGTGGGGGGCGTTGCGAGCAAATTGGAGTGTGTAACCGAACTGGATCGTACAAAGAATCCAGGGCGACACTCCCGGCAGGTCCCTCCAGGTATGGAGGGAGGCTGACAGAGGTAGCGGAGTGAAATGTATCTGGGGATACCAATGTGGGGTCCCCGCTCTGAACGTCCCCCTGAAGGGAGGGACATAAACCTGGCCAAAGAAGAGGAGAGCTCACAGCGTCCTCGTGCGGGAGGCGTGACCTAATGAGGCCGTAAAAGCGAGGGCGGGAATACTTACGTGGGGGAAAGCACTGGGCAACCCTTCTCGCATGTACAAAGCCTGCAACCTGCAGCAACTCTGAGGAGAGAAAACCGGAAGTGTCTCTTGCCTTCAACAGCCGCTGAAGAGGGGAAGTGGCCTGCGCTCCTCGAGACGTTCCCAGCGGCGAGGATGACACAGTTGGTGGAGGAGAGCATCTCAGAGATTGACAGATACGCTTTAGCAATCCAATGAGGCGGGGGAAGTTCTCCTTTTCCTGATATGCGTATCAGGAGCGACCTGAAGAAGCTGCCGTGGGGCGTTTTAAATCCACCCGCTTACGGGGGCGTCGATGAGAATTGGCTCCTTATTGGGGGCCGGGCGCTCCCTGGAAGACGAGGCAGAGGCTGGCTCGTGCGCACGTCGCTGTATGAACTGCTTAAACGCAGCTGACTGCGTGTTAGCAGCCCTGATCTTATCAACGACGGCATAAACCACGTCTCCAAATAAGCCAGAGCTGGAGATCGGGGCGTCAAAGAGGAAAGCCTTCTCCCTGATCTCCGTGAGATTCAGCCATAGGTGGCGCTCAGCCATCACCAAACCCGCCATACTGCGCCCAACCACCCGCGCTGTATGCTTTGTAGCACGAAGAGCCAAGTCGGCGGCCGTGCGAAGCTCCTTAACAGCCTCAGGGGTCACTCCACCCCATCATCCATCTCCTTCAGTACCTCCGCTTGGTAGGCCTGAAGGATGGCCATAGTGTGGAGAGCCGCACCTGCCCCCATGTAGGACTTACCGATCAAAGCCGAGGTGGTCCTACACGGCTTGGACGGAAGAAAAGGGTGGGACTTCCATGAGGGGGGCATAATTCGGCGAGAGGTGCGCAGCTAGCGTGTCCTCGACCGCCGGGACTGCGTCATACCCCTGCTCCACAGAACCAACGAGGTTGGTGAAGTCCGCATTAGTGAGGCGAGAGGAGAAGGGCTGCTTCCAAGAACTGGAAACCTCGTGGCGCAGGTCAAGGAAGAAGGGCGGCGCGAACTAGAGCCACTGAGGAAACGCCCGTCGAGCTTAGATGACTGGGATTTGCGAGGCTCATCTGGCCAATCTAAGCTCAGCTTCTCAGTGGCGCGCGTTAAAACTTCCACGAGTTCAGTATAGGCCCGAAGTCCTCAGTCGGAGGCCGCGAGCTATATAAAATATCCTCCAACCCGAAGGAAAGGGTGTCCCGGGCTGAGTGCAAGACAACCGTGAGAAAACTGGACTGGAGAATTTACGCGGTGACGCCCAGGCGATGGAGGGAGAGAAAGTGAAAACTGCTCACTCTCCATGGCCTCGAGCTCTGCCTCCGAACTCCAGGCTGCGGCTTCATGGAGGAAGGAGGCCCCCGGAGCAGCGCGGCAGGGAAGAATGGCAGATTCTCTGTCAAAAACCGCGAGTCTAACACGCAGGGTTTTAAGCGTAAAATTCTCGCAGTACTTGCAATTTGAAATGACAAAAATAGCGTCTCGTGCATGGGCCAGGCCCACAAATCTGACGCACTTACCGTGCTGGTCTTCACTCGCAAAGAGGCGAGAGCATGGCGGTTGGCATCGACTAAAGTCCAATTCCACTCTCCGCTAGGAGAAGTATAATTCCACGGATAGGGTCGCTGAAGTGGAAAAGTCACTGATTAGCACGTTGTTGTTAATAATTGGGCCAGAAAAAATGCAGAAGCGAACGCTTCTGACGAGAGGAAAATCTAAAGGGGGAAAGATGGCACGAGCGCGGGTCTATGTCAAACACGTATGACGTAGGGGCGGTATCTCGCGCCATCAGCCAATGAATTGGCGTGATTCTATATGGGCTTCAGACAATCGTCACACCTGGGGGTGTTCCCACTGCATAAAGCTACGCAGCGTTGAGTTACCTATTAAAGAGAACAGAACTGCTCTTTCTTAGTTTTTGCTGTCTCCATTTCTTATCAGATTCTGCGTCCATCCCCTTTTCCTTACTATCTGTTGCAATACTTTTTAGCAGGTGAACTTGATCAAACACTAATGATGTCATGACTGCAAACATTTTGTATTTAAAAATGTTATACATTTTGTATATTAATGTAAACAACTGTTCAAAAGTGAATGGTCAGGTTTTTATTGATATAATTTAAATATTTTAAGTACATCAATTAATGTTTTTATTTTGACTATTTAAAATTAATCGTTTTATTCAGTATGGATGTATTAAATTTAATCAAGCGACCGTAAAGACCTTTTATAATGTAGCCAAATATTTCAGTTTGAAATAAATGCTTTTCTTTGGAACTTCTGTTCATCAGAGAATCATGAAAAATATGGACCATGTTTCCACCAAAAATTTAAGCTGTTTTTAGAATTAAGAAAAGTTTGAGCACCAAATCCGCATATTATAATGATTTCTGAAGATTCAAGTGGCACTGAAGACTGGAGTAATGGCTGCTGAAAATTCTTATTAGAAAAAATATATATATATATTTCACAGTATAACACTTTTTATTACATTTATTTATTAGACTTTCAAACACTCACAAATCTTACTATCAATTTTTTTTTAAACTGTAGTGTGCTGTACATGTTTATTATATAATATTAGAATGAATAATTAAATAATGCTGCATTAAACAAAGAGTGAGTATACCAAATACAGCATTCAGTATCCTGATATTCATGTTAAATTCAGGTTAACTTTTCACCTAAATCTATAAGTTTAAATTCCTGTGACATGATAGTTTTACCCATAGACTGTAAAAAAAGATGGATGACATGTCTCCGCTTCCTTTCACTAGAAAAGTGAAGTGAATACATCTCAGTAGGGCCGTTGCCATCTTGAGTAAATGACATCATTTGGAGCCCGAGTCTGTGCAGTAGAGATTAATTTTGAACCAAAGTCTCGACACGCCCCGTTTTATAGCATCAAATTACTAGCTAAAATCAAACTTATCACAAAAATGAACAATTGAACCAATATCAGCGTGATAACCACTTTAAATGACTAAAACCATATTTCGAAAAATTGTATTGGAAGTGTAATTAATTTTTTTATTTTGACTCAAGTCCCATTCGTTTACATGGAGAGGGCAGGGTTTATGACCTGTACTGCAGCCAGCCACCCACCCACCCACCAGAGAGGCGATCAAAGAGCCTGCAGCTTCACTTTTAAGGACAAGTGAGACGCACCCGGTTTTACCCCATTCAGACAAGTAACTAGTTTTATTTTATTTTTTCTTCATGTTATGTTCATTTTAGGAGGACCTGCTGAAGAATCCGTCCTCTGGAAAGTGCCTCCATAAGAAAGGAGACAAGATATTAATGAGCCCCTGCAATCCAGAAGACCATAACCAGCAGTGGGCTTTCAGTTGACCTCACACTCCAATCGAGGAGCAAGGACGTTCACTCCCATAAGACCAGGGCCGCTGCTGGTCAAATGGGTGGCCTAAGCAGATTGTTGTGCCCCCTCCCTCAAAAAAAAAAAATAAAAAAACTACTATAGGGGGTCAAAATAGAACTTTAATAAAATATACAAGTAAATAAATTGTAATTACATTTTATTATTTATAAATTACAATTGTAGCTCTAGACCAGTGCTTTCCAAACCTGTCCTGGAGGCCCTTTATCTTTTGTAGGTCTCCCTTATCTAACACACCTGATTCCACTCATCAGCTCGTTAGTAGAGACTGCAAGAACTAAATTGTGCATGTCTGATTATGGAGACATACAAAATGTGCAGGCCAGGATGTCCTCCAGGACAGGTTTGGGAAGCACTGCACTAGACCGTTACCTATGGCCAGTGCCGATCCTAGACTTTTGGGGGTTCTACGCAAAACTGCGGGAAGAATGGATGAAACGCATTTGTAAGATATGGACCTATAAGTTTGGAAGATATGACAATAACAGGAGAAATTGCATTACTTTCCCGATTGCTTTTTCGTTACTGTATTGTCCTGTCTGCCGTTATGATCAATATATTCAAAATGCTACAGTAAAAATGTCTGAATACTTTTATGGTAAAAGTCAAGGGCCCTGGGAATAAGGCCCCAGTGGAACTTTTAACGTACCCTCAGAAGCAGCTGGGATATTACACCTCCAATTGGGCCAATAATGCAGTTTTCCTGTTACTGTATTGTCATATCTGCCAAACTTATGGGTCCATATCTTAAAAATGCTACAGCAAAAATTGTCTGAAAAGTTGCATGGTAACAGTCAAGGGCCCTGGGAATAAGGCCCATGTGGAACTTTTAAGGCACCCTCAAAGGCAGTTTATATATGGCGCCTCCAATTGGGCCAATAATGCAATTTCTCCTGTTACTGTATTGTCATATCTCTTACATTTATGGGTCCATATCTTCAAAATGCTACAAGTAAAAATGTCTGAAAATTTGCTTGATGACAGTCAAGTGCCCTGGGAATATGCCTCTAGTGCAACATTCAACACACCCTCAAGGACAGCTGAGATATAGCACCCCTAATATGATCATGAATGCTGTAGCTCAAGTCTATATTGTCATATGTCAAATTTATAGGTCCATAACTTCAAAATGGTACCGTAAAGATATCTGAATCTTTTCAGACAGTAAAGCTTTTAATGAAACTTTTAACGCACCCTCAAGGTCAACTGAAATGTTCTGCCTCCAATTGGGCAACCAGTGCAATGGTATATATTCACATATGTCATAGTTATAGGTCCATCTTCTAAATGTTACAGTAAACATGTCTGATATATAATGACACACACACATATTTTTTTATTTTATTAAAATGGACAAGCACAGTGGGTATACGCACCCTGTGAAACTTTCAACACACACTCGGAGACAACATGGTACAGTAACCAACAATGCAATGGCTCATTCAGTTTAACTCAAATTTATTTTTATTAACGCATTTCACAACACACATTGTTTCAGAGCAGCTTTACAGAAAATGCACGTTTTTCTGTTACACAGCCAGAATAGTCTTGATAGGAGTGGGTATCAGAAAGAACACTTTAAATCTAGTACAAATTGTAGTATTTACAAATACCATATATGCATTTAAGCAAATTTAGTGTGCATTTTAAAGCAATACAAATGCCATAATTTTGTATCTGGAGTCCTCTATTCACAGGTGCTGGGTCATATGAAGTCTTCATAAGAGGCTAGATTTTAAAAATAAATTATTCATTATTGCAAGTTCAATAATTAATAAATAATGTAATTAGATTTAATGGTGGCAGCCTGTTTTCGCTCTTACCTCAGAGTTATAAGAATTGAATAAATGAATAAGAAGCTAAGAAACACGGAAGTGTCACGTTTTTAAGGTGGAACGGATAGCGTCAATAAGAAGCTGCGAATAAGAAGCTGGATTCAGCCTTGTGAATATTAACGCGACATGTTTAAACATTAAGCGTTTTCCACCCTTTAGAAAACCGTAATGTAGAAAGCGCTTATGGATTAAGACAGTGATATATAATGTTCATATTTTGGGCTCATCTGTTTTTCTGCACATATTATGATTTATTAGTAAGGTTTTTACAGACTGTGGTCTTTTATTATCACTGTCTTGGTGCATTAAGCGTGTTCTTATGAGAGGAAAATGCTTAACATAAATAAACGCATTGTGTTCACATTTTGAGCTTATGCGTATCTGCACATAGTATATGCTTTGCAATTTTGTCTTCAGCACTGTCTTGGTAGGCTACATTAAGCCACTTTAAGCATTTTAGAAAGTGCCCTGTTCAAGTTCTAACACACCTGGAATCAAATCAACAATCACACAAGGGAGAAACTGTCACAGAACACATGGTGAAGTAGGGAACACTTTTACAAAGTGCTGTAAAAATACAGTACAACACTGTTTGTATTTATACAGTACATTTTTTGTTTACGACAGTGTCTCTATTTGTCATCCTCATTGTAAAACAAGCAAGTCCACCGCACACTTCCTGTAGCTACTTGCTCCGAATTGATCACTCAGTGAAAAACTCCAGTAGGATCCCAGCTTCGTCAGACTTACTACTGTCACCACTGAAGAGAAAGAGGTTTGACAGCTGCAGGCCTACAATCTGTCACAACATGTGTTGTTGTTTTCCTGCCCAAAGATGTGGCTGCCCACTTCCTCGCGCGAGAACGTCGAAACGATGAGCTCTACTCGATCAGTCATGTGAATGTGTACTGGCCATTGCATGTTTGCCTCCATAAACAAGCTTTAATCTGAACTGGAGGCCAACAGATGAGGGTGTGGAGTGTACTGGCTCTCAATGAGACCATGATCACTCGAGTAAGATCAGTCACTTGCTTCCCTATCAAATTCTTAGTTTATGCGTTCAGTTGTTAACTGAGTGTTTCTGCAGGCCAGTGTTACACAAATGTCAGCTCTTAATTCATTAATGCATAAATAAGTGAAAAAATTAACCCAAATATGACCAAGACCTCATATAATTCCAGCACAGTATGGTCAGCAACGGTATAGTCTTCTTAAGACCCTTGTAAATGAGTGTAAATGTGCTGACAGAGGCCCGTTGGGCTTAGCGGTTGCTGACAAAAGTGGCTGGACTGCAAAGTTGCTTGTTTGACAGTGTTTAGCATAAGTCAATTTCAGCATTTCCTCATGAGCGCTCTTAGTCATGCTTGCACATTTGTCAACATTTTTTTTAAATGATGCAATTAACAGTCAAACACATAGGTTAGTGCTGCTGCAGAGTATTTTTGTCATATTCTGGAATTTACCATTCCCACTGTATAGATGCATCTTGGTTGTGTTGCAAGAAACATCCTTTACCATCCTTAACATGAAATTACCAATATGGATGTACATGTATGTTTAACATTCTTAATTTGTCATAGTCATTAAAGCACATATGGTTTTTTAGTTCAAATATGTTTGTAGTACATGAACCTTTCAGGGCCTTTTTCATTAAAGGAGACCCTATCATGCTCCTTCTTACAAGATGTAAAATAAGTCTCTCATCCGTCCAGAATGTGTATGTGAAGTTTTAGCATAAAATACCAGACAGTTCATTTTTTATAGCTTGTTAAAATTGCCACTTTTCTAGAGGTCTGCTACCCGACCCGAGCCCGACGGGTGCCGAAATACTTTCGGGTTGGGTTCGGGTTAATGTTTGATGGATAGCTTCGGGGTTGGGTTCGGGTTTGTAGCTAAACCAAAACTATATGCAGAGGCTACGCTGCTTTCATAGATGCACGCACACATTATTGCGGGTTCTAAATTTAACTGTGCCACTCGGGTCGGGAAGGGGGAGACGATCTCGGGTACGGGCTGGGTTCAGGTTTCAATTTTAAGCCCGTGCAGACCTCTACACTTTCCCTCTGAATTTGAGTATGTTGCTTTAATGCAAATGAGCTGTTGCTCCCGGAGAAGAGGGCGGAGCTTCAAGAGCTTAAGCTCCCGCATTAGCAGTGCTAGCCTTTGCAAATAAACATTCCACGATTAGTACAAGCCGGTTATCTTTACAGAAAACGTACTCCATTTCAAAGTCAGTCATCTGATTGTACTGTAATAATAAAATAATTAATAATAATACATTTGTGTTTATGAATTATAAAGACAGGGAGCACAGCACAATAAAATAACAACATAGTTGGTCTCATGATGCATGGCATGCTATCACAAACTTTATAAGTCTCACTAGTGATTATGAGCTCAACAAACTCAAGTGATCGACTCACATTGCTTTCATATGCAACTTTTAACCACCACATTCCTATTCACAATCATTCATGAAGACAGCACCAGTGAAAACAGACGGAGACAATTTGGAAAACAAAATCAGTATCAGAAAGGGCTTTATTGCCAAGTGTGTTTGCACACACAAGGCATTTGTCTTGGTGTTAGGAGCTTCCAGTACAGAAAGTACAAACACAGTGCAGACAGCATATAATTAAGGTAATAAAAAAACACTAATAATGAAGAGAATAGACCATAATTATGAATAACAATAGTAATACAATAAAAATATACAGAAAAGAAAAATGACCATAGACAGAACTGTGAATGTACATGTGTCCTATGTACAGATGAAGGTTTGATGAGTAATTTACAGATGCACAGTACTGGGGTGTGTTATGTGTTGTTCAGATGGGATATGGCCTGCGGGTAAAAACTGTTCTTGTGTGTGGCTGTTTTGGTGCTCAGTGCTCTGTAGCGCCGGCCAGAGGTCAACGGTTCAAAGAGAGAGTGAGACGCTAGTCTCAGCCTCAGACGTCACACCCACAGACCGCTGGCTAAACGTCTGATGCATATGGTACACTTATCTGGAAACACTTCAAGAGTGTTGAAGTCGTCGTCAGATTGGTTCGATTATACAGGATTTCCAGGAGACGTGTGTTCTTTAACATTCCGCCTGGAAACAAAGTTGCAGTGGCGCCAAACCCCTCACGAAAGAAGAAAGCCGTCGTGTTTACAACTGTGATGACAGACGCTTATCAACTAATTAACTAAACGCTGGAGTTTCAAAAGTATGTGAAATATTTAAAGTTTGCGGCATATAATCATTAAAATACGTCTGAGAGTTTCACACAGCGGTCTTTTATTGTGGCGACATTTCCACGCCCCGAAACGTGACGCTGAACGAAACGAACTGTGATTGGTTGTTTGACATGTCGGTCAAACGGCCTCATGGGCGGGCCTTGACCAATGAAGGCTGTCATCTATTCCAGACCTTCAGCCATCAGTCTGAAGGTCTGGCTACGCGAGACTAATTTGGCACTGACATTGTATATCTCCAGCAGCTACAGCAAGTAATCAGTAATGGCAGAGGCGGACCACAGATTCTCACTCAAGGCTGTATCTATGCTTACAGGGCAGCGTCACAAATGGGCGGGACTTTTTTCCCCTCGGTGATGTGAACAGAGGGAGAATCTGAAACAGCTCGTTCAGAGAGACAGATTATGATTTTTTTAGATTATAAAAAAATGAGTGGGTGAATTTTTACCATTACAGGCTGGTTGTTTTCACACGCTGAGGCCACACAACTGTGTTCAAACAGTTCAAACAAAAGTGATTTTTGCATAATAGGTCCCCTTTAAAAGGTGGCAAATCAGTAAATTGGGCGTTTTATTTAAGCATATTGTATTTGTATACAAACAACACTAGTTTGTGCAATTTGACATTCATCTCTTCTCATTTTTATTACAAGTGGACATACAGACCACAGTCAGTATAAGCTGGACAAAAGGTTAAATATTAGGCACTTTCCACAAACATGGTATAAAATTGAACCTAAAGTATTTTTAGGCATAACCTTCAGAAGTTGATTGCTAACTTCAGGAGGCCAAGCTAAATTGTATGTTGTTGTTTTTTACCATGAATTCATAACTATAACAGTGGTGTGCAAAATCTTTCACTTGGTTACACTTAACCATGACGTTTTAGTAATTACAATTGTTTTAAAGCAAATAATTAAATATGAATGCAAAAGATTGTTTTTTGGGTTAGTTTTTTATGCTGGGTTCATTTTATGTTAGATATTTTATTGAACATAATAGGTAAAACGTGAATTAATTAATATAGTGTACAAAATTTGGAGTGTGCCATTTGTTAAACCGTTAAAAGGGGTTCCTTTTATTTTCAACCTTTATACTGTACATCAAGAGAATTGAATACCTCAAAACGAAGCTATCAGGTAGACAGGCAGGCCATTGTTGGGTGTGAGTGGCTCTAGTGATTGTTGTGTTAATGGACTCTTCTCTTTGTTCATGCTCAGCTTGGTGTCTTTTCTTCAAGTAGCGGCAGTCTCATGTCAGTCGATAGTTTGTAATCACGATTCTCTCCAACAGAAGTACCGACCCCATTTCCTCTTGGCCTGCCTTTCTCAAATGTCCGAATAAATCTGTATTCGGTTACACGTACGCGACACAAGAGGCAATGAATTTAATTGCATCCCAGTTAATAATTCATATATGTTGAGGTATAGTTTGTTAACTTACCACATCCTTTCCTGAGCCTTAATTAAGTAATCAACGTCATCAAATTATAAACAAATGCAAAGCAACACTGAAATCTCCCCACGTTTAGCATAATTTTCACTTGGCTGAAAAAATCTCTTATCCCACATTTAAGCCATTTGTTGATCGAATTGCTGTTTTTGAATGAATCTTTAAAGTGAATCATTCTCTTTCACTTCCATGGACTGGACCATTTTGGTTCACTGAATCTCCCCTTTGAAGCGTGTTTGCTTTTTACCTGTGAGATGATGCTCGTGATGCTAAAACTATTTTATCATATTTGGACACGCAAAATGACTCTTTGTTTTGAACGAATCGGTTGACGAATCCTTCAGAGACTCGCATAAAGAGAAGTCGCTACCTGCTGTCTTAAAGATGTGCGGCTCCGAAAAGTATCCGTGAATGAATCGTTTTGGTGAACACGAACACACTCAAGAGATTCGAATCACAGAGATGAATCAAAATCCCTATTATCATTGTAGAAGGAAGCTCCGGCTTTAGGACCCAGACGACTTTCAATCATTTGAACGAATGGCACCTGTTGCGTTCAAAGGGAAGCCGGGAGGCTAGTGCTGCTGGTCGCGTGGAACCATCGCGCGTTTAGTGAACCAATATCTCTAAAACACGAAGTTACAGAGTAACAGCATCCGTCCATCGACTCGCAGCTCAAACAAACGGTGTTTCGTTAGACGAGGAACCGCGTATCTATCTATATAATCTGCCTCTGAGAGAAGCACACGATTGACTGAAGTTATTACTGGTAAGTTTTGAAGATTTAATTAAATGAGTCCTTTATTTGTTTCGACGTGTTTCGCGTCATGTCTTTGGTCAACAAAAAATAACTTCGGCGCATATCTTCCTTTCCTCCTGTACAGTTTGACATGAGCGGGTTTCCTCTTCATTTTTTATTAGTATAAGTTACCCTTTTCTAACACACAAAAGCTTCTTTGTCGTTCATTATCCTATTTTATTCGAAAATAAGGCTCCTAGTAGGCTGAAATGTAAAAATTTGTGTCATACTGTAAGTATCTTAACCATAATATATTATTCGCTCACTTCCTTGTCTATTCAGATAAGTTTCGCTTAGTTGTCATGTTGCTTGCCATTCATTTTTGGTTAAAGCATTAAGGAAGTGCTTGGGGTTTGCGAAATTTGCGAAACACATTATTCAGTAAGGAAAAATGCAGTTTGACCAATATATGTTACTTCATTACTTGTGGTTGTAATAATAATGTCCATTTGAGCTCATAACCATTCAACTGACTCCGTATTAATGCAGGAGAACCTGTTTGAGTGATCGGGTAAGTCTGAACACCTACGCAGAAGAATAGCAGAAGTCGGCCTGACTGTCTCTGTTGGCCATTACACGTCTTGGGATTTGTGATGTAGATGTTTTTAAATAGACTGGTTCCATGGGCACTGAGGTTACTGATTCATTTAACACCATAAGTTCCACTGTCCTGACATTTTCTATTTTGAAAGTAATTACTTGAGGTTGAAATGCAAGAATAATCGTGCTTTAAATGCGCCAGTCCTCAAAATGACCATTCAACTCATCCCTAGCAGTTGGTGAGATCCAATTTTATTTTTTTGTCCTGTTCAGTTAGTCAGATCACAGGCGACGTGTCAGAGTTTTGAAGTGTATTTATGCAAAGCTTCCAACGACACCCATTAAGTGTAGTGGGAGTGTGCGGTGAGCCACCTGCTGCCACGTGGATCTAGCAGGGCGAAGGAAGGATCAGGTGCAGAGGGTGTTTGTTGTCAGGTGAGGTTTGTTTGCTCTGTTGCTGTGATCAGTTTGAGAGTCCACATTGCAGGCTTTTTTTGCTAATTAAAAGTGGGGCATGGCTTACTTTGATATGGCGTTTGTGTAAATAAACAATCATTTTCCCTCATAAGTGATTATTGTGGTCTGTTTTCACAGTTTGGGGATCAAGATTGGCCAACAGAATGCGTCTGAGACGTCGTTTCTCCCCCCTGAAGCTTACTGTTCTGGGTGGCACACTTTTTATGGTCATTTTAGTGGTGCTCCAGAGGGACGTTGGCAGTGGTTCGCTTCAGGACCCCTGGCTACAAGATCTCTCTAACAAAAAGGAGCGGGTTTTCGAGATGGTCCGTGGGGCGGTCAATAACTTCGCCTTCCAGATCGGAGCCCCACAGCCCCCGTCAGTGGGAGTGCTGCCCACTCTGGACCTAGACTGCCCCCCGGGTTTCTACACTCAGGCGGATCTTAAACCGTGGATTGAGAGACCTCCTCTGGATCCTCAAGCACCGGGAGCCAATGGCGCAGCCTTCCAGAAAGCCAGCATGACTGCGGAGGAGGAGAAGGAAAAGCAGGAGGGCATGACCAGGCACTGCTTTAACCAGTTTGCCAGCGACCGAATCTCCTTGCACCGCAGTCTTGGAGATGACACCCGTCCACCCGAGTAAGAATGGCACATTGTTTGGCACCATGAGAAAATGTGGAATACAAACAATTCATTCAATTCAGCAACCATTCTGCATAATGATTCCCTTCATAGGTTAAAGTAAGGCAGCACTCATAATGTGTTGTAATCTTTGCTGGCATTTTAGATGCCTTTTAATTTACGTTGACTCATTTGATCTGTTTACACAAACATAAGGGTGCAGATTTATCTGTTGATTTAAGGGCTGGGGCTAAAGCCATATAAATGCTGCCCAAACACTCATTGTAGATTAGAGTCTTTACTGTTTTGCTGCTTTGGCAGTTTCTAATCACACCTTCACCTGTTACATCGCTGAACAATAGGGTGACGTGTTATGTTTCCCTTGGAATCGTTATTATATTTAAACACTGTGTTAAGTAACAGGCCTTGAGCAATTTGCATACGTCCTCCTATTTATAATACTGATAATTACAATGTTTAAACATGTATTTTGGGAATTATGTTTTAGAATATTACTTTCGACTTGAGGCGTGTATGTTTGTCAGGGTTATTATAGTTGACTAAAATAAACTGAAGTGACCTTAAACAATGAAACTTATTTTATTTATGCTAGAAGGCAAGATGACATTTCTCATTTACATTGTTTAACATGATATACCTAAAATACCAAAAAAACTGAAATAAAAATGAATATAGACATAATTAAACTAAAACTGTATATATATATATATGTGTTTTGTAAAAATGCATTTATACATTTTTTAATTTAGATTTTACGTGTGTGTGTGTATATATTAGTACACACATATAATTTGTTTCATGCGTCCTTTATAGGTGTGTTGAGCGGAAGTTTCGCCGATGTCCTCCACTTCCCACCACGAGTGTGATCATTGTGTTTCATAACGAGGCATGGTCAACACTTCTGCGCACCGTGTACAGTGTGCTGCACACCTCCCCGGCGGCCTTCCTCAAAGAAATCATACTGGTGGATGACGCCAGCATGGCAGGTGGGCCCGGCCTTATCAGTTCATGCTCTAAAAATTAACTACCTGTAGAAGAAATGTCTATGTTCTTGGCTTAGTGGCAAACAGTTTTATTTAGTGGAATGTTACTTGTATGAGTGCATCTTCAGGTGAATGAAAAATGTCACAAACATACAGTAGAAACTAGAAAGATCAAGGAACCAGTTAATGATGCCAAAAAATGTCTGAGGGAACATAAAGGAAATCATATTGCATTGTAGAGAAAGTATTAATATAAAATTACTGGCAATGAAATATTAATTTGTATTATTAATCTGCAAGTAAGAACTTTTTCTCATTAGTTTAATTGTTCTCATTTCTCATTGGTTTTAGTTACTTTGTTACTGGTGTAAGTGACAAGATAAAGGAAGTCGTTTGAAGTGTCACCACAGGAAGCAACATGCTCTGAATCTGTTTTTAGACGTCGAAAAATGCCAAGTTGAACACTTAACAATTGACAGTGTTAATCTTATGCTTTACAGTTGAAACATTTGGGGTTGCAAGTCATTTATCCTCAAAGTATTCATCAACAATACAGTAATATAGTGAAATACTATTATATTAAATAACCAATTTAGTTTTTGAGTATTTTAAATATTTTCAAATCAAATTAATTTCTGTGATTGGTTAGGGTTGGGGTTCAAAGCTGAATGTTCAGCAGCCATTACTTCAGCCTTCAAAAATCATTCAATTATGCTTATTTGGTGCTCAACAAACGGAATTATTTGAAAAATTATATAAGATAAGCATTTATTTATAAATGTATTTACTGTCAATATATCAATTTAATGTAACCTTGCTGAAAAAAAACCCTCAAACCAGGTATTATTGTTATATTGTTGTTATTATTTGTAGTTTACATTACAGAAGAAACAAAACAAGATTACACTACTGTCTGTCTTGTACATTTGCTCTTGTATGTTCTTGCAGAACACCTCCATGAGAAGCTGGATGAGTATGTGAAGTCACTGAAGATCGTGAAGGTAGTGCGTCAGCCGGAGAGGAAGGGCCTCATCACCGCGAGGCTTCTCGGAGCCAGCAAAGCTCAGGGAGAAATCCTCACCTTCCTAGATGCTCACTGTACGTATGTCATCACTCTTCATGACTTGGCCTGCCCAATTCCATTGTCTAATTCAGCAGACCAGTTTCTGTGAACACGTCATTAACTTCCATCAGTCTTGTTTTTTTTTAACGACTGGATGGAAAGTAGTTTTTCAGGAACCTGCCCTTCAGGTGCACACGTATGAGCTTAAAGTGGTTACTCCCATGTTTGTTTTTTTTTTTTGGCACTCATGTCATTTGCAAAGTTATGCGCTGTGTCAAAGGGCTTGTATGTGATGCTTATCTGGTACGCTTTGAGCCACTGTAAGAGGGATTGCAGCCTAGCAACTTACACCTGCATAGTGTTTTCTGATACCTTGTATACGATGAAATGGTTGAAACATGTGACATGTCATCTTAGCATAAGCGCTTGAGTAGCATATTTATGAACCCTCTTTTCTCTTTTGTCATGTTTTTGTTGTTACAGGTGAGTGTTTCCATGGCTGGCTCGAGCCTCTCCTTGCTCGCATTGTTGAGGAGCCCACTGCCGTGGTGAGCCCTGAAATCACAACCATTGATTTAAACTCTTTCCAGTTCCACAAGCCTGTGGCGTCTGCCCGTGCCCAAAACAGAGGCAACTTTGACTGGAGTCTAACATTCGGCTGGGAGGGCATTCCAGATTATGAGAATGCTAAGCGCAAAGATGAGACGTACCCTGTAAAGTAAGTTATGCATGTTTTATTAATTTTTAACCTTGGTCTAATACAATTTTATGTATTCATGTTGTTGTGATTGACACATCAATAATTGGCTTTCTAAAGTCAGATGTATTTGCTTTTTAATCAATTTGAGAGATGGTTTCCCAAAAAAATTTAAATTCTGTCATTTACACACACAAAATAAATCTTGACAGGGTGATCAGATGGGGTCTCGTATGATTCTCAAGGTTTTTTTTATAATAATGACCTGGCCATTATTCTGTTTGTTTACTTGTTACTGGCCAAAAGCCTAATAAATGGAAATACTGACCAAGCACAATTACAGGGAACCATGTAATGCAAAGTTATGAGATGTGTGATTTTACATTTGTTCTGTCTGATATAAGTATTCTGCTGCATCTGAACATGACGTAACACTACTGGACATTCACTGTGATTTGTTACTTTTTGCCTTTACACAAGATTCAAGAAGTTAGGGAAGAAAGAGATTTATTTGTCACATACACAATTATACAGAATATAATCAGCAGTGAAATGTAAGTCAGGTCCGCTCCGTGGACAGTGCAATTATATGTAACACAAACACAAGAGAATATACATAAATTTAGGTATGAAAAAGAAATGAAGTAGAAAATAAAAAATAAATATAAAAAGTAAAAAATAATGTTCAGGACAGTATACTGTAGACTTAATAAATGGTAAGATAAGCAGGAATGTGCAAGAAGAATGTGCAAACAGGTTGTACAGGGTATATACATAGCAGCAATATGGATGGTGGAGTATAATGAATATCTTACTGATTATTAAATGGAGTCATGTTGATGTTATGAGACTGGGTTTGAGTTTAGGAGCCTGATGGCCTGGGGGAAGAAGCTCCTCCTAAGTCTCTCAGTTTTTGCCATCATGCTCCGGAAGCGCTTGCCAGATGGCAGTAAAATGAAGAGACCGTTACCAGGGTGATTTGAGTCCTTGATTATTTTAGCAGCTCTTAATGTGGCGTGTTAACGAAATGCTTGGAATTTGAAACGCTGTTCATCTTAGGGATGTTCAACAGCGATCGAGTACTCCTGCCGTGACAGCGATGATCAATCATGAAAATGATGATCGTAGGGAAAACATTTTTGATTGGTTATAGCAGCACTTTGGGCGGCACCCTGAGCTCTGATTGTTTCGCATGCAATCGTTCATACTAAGTATAGACGTGACGAAGAGAGAGAAGCTTGTCTTTGAAGTCACGTAGAGATGTCTGGGTTAGCTTCATATCTGATTCATCTAATATAGGATGTGTTTGGATATTAACATTTATTTACGTGCTAGTGAGCGTTAAAATCAGTATAGACATCAGTATATTTAACATTCATCTAGAATTTTTATCTGCCTTTACACCAGTATTCGTTGCTGGATAATTAGAATATCACATTTATTTCCATTCAAAAATCTTGTATAAGCTAGACTGATATATTTCAAGCGTTAATTCAATCTCTGTATACGCTTAACAAGTATGAGCATGTACAGCACTCAATATAGTTGGGGCTCCTTTTGCCTGAATTTGTGGCGTCAAGTGATAGTCTGTAGCAAACAAAATGCTGCATATATCACAATTAGTCAGAGGTGGGTAGATAAGTAACAAAACTGTGTAAACTGAAAGTAGTTGGTCAGCAAGGAGTACTTGAAAAAACCTTATCAGAAAACAAGTGGACCAACACCAAGATTTACTAGAAAAAGTTAAGACTCTACCCTGATTTCCAAAGGTTAGAACATAACTTTGGACCACTCAGCAGCAGAGTCCTTTTTGTCTTTAGCCCAAACGCTTCTGATATGCTGTCTGTTGTTCAAGAGTGGCTTGACACAAGGAATGCGACAGCTGAAACCCATGTCTTATAGTAGTGGTTTTGAAGCACTGACTAGTTACTTTGGATCATATATCCTCTCCAGGGTGTGCTTGATCTTTTCCTTCCCTTGCCTCTCTATTATAGCCTATTTTTACACACACACTGTCTGTTTCATTGTTGCCTGAATATGACCAATGTAATTTATTTCAGGTGTCTTCACACACACTGATCCGTTCAAAATATATTTAATGTAATTTATTTCAGTGATTGACCACACCTGTAATACTTCAGAAATCAGTCCAATATGTTAATTTAGCAATGCTGTTCTTTTTAGCTTTCTGTTCACCAAAGAATTCTGAGCAAAATGTCACAGATTCCCAAAATATTAAACTGTATTATATAAAATTTCCAACACTGGTAATAATCCAATAGGCTATATTAGAATTATTTCTGAAGGATCAAATGACTCTGAAAACTGGAGTAACAGCTGATAAAATTTCTGATTTGCATCACTGAACTAATTATAGGCGATTTCAAAGTATATATATATATCACCTGACACGGAGAAGAGTAAAAACTCCTCACATGACAGCTACCAAACATCTGAACATAACTAAACAAATGCACATTGACAGATCTTCTTCTGTCTGTTCTGCAAAATGTAAACAAATGTAGCCTATATTTCTGCAAGTGTAAATATTGTGAAAATATCAATATTTATTGTGTCTAGGCAAATGCATTCCTCCTAGAACAAGTCGTGTGCCACTGCGCACAACGCTCTTGATGTTCTTATACCCGTTTTTAAACTTTACAACTGCTTCAGACGACTTCAGGCATGTGCGGCAGGGAACTGAACTAATCATTCAAACTGATTCACGAACCGATTCACTGGTCTGCCAACTGGTTTGATCAAGCCTTTGAAAAGAATTGACTCAAAATAATGAATCATTTGCGAATGGGCATCGCTGATTGCCCAGAGAAAGTAGACCGCGCATTTGGAATAAATTTAAGCATTTTTAACTTGTATATTGCATTAAGATAAAGTAACGAGAGAGCGTCGCCCACAGTAACAAAGTAAAAGTACAGTTTTCTCCCTAAAAATGTACTTGAGTAAGAGTAAAAGCACCCATGGTTTAAATATACTCAAAGTATTAGTTACCCAAACAAATACTCAAGTAAATGTAACTCGTTACTACCCACCTCTGCTGGTAGTTTATCCAATTTTGAGCAAGGTAACAAGGATCTGGGCAAGGTTTGACTTGAATATTACACAACACGAGACAAGACAAGGATTCTTTATAAATGAAACCGTTTATTTGCTAACTGTTACTCTACGATACATGAACTAAATTTATCAAAACACACATGCATACACATACACACAGTTCAGGAGTTATTTGGTCTGAAGAAAGCTTAAGTCTAGCACTCTTTTGCTATTTCGTAAATTCAACCTGAGGAAGTCACAAGCAGAGAACTTTACTATCTTTACTTTTAATTCCGACCAACTTGTAATTCGACCAGCTCAGCAAGAGATTTGTTTGTTTACTTGCATTTAAGTTGAGGTAATCGCGGATCTGTTGTTTTCCTCGGGTGGTTGAGGGAACCCCGGCGGCTGATTGGCTGGTGATGAGGTCGTGGCATGACGTTCTGGGGAATCCCTCTTGTGATTGGCGGTTGCCAGGTTCCTTGAGAGAGACGACACCTACATGTACATCTAAAAAAAAAAAGAATATGGTGAAAGTACAATTTTTTTTCTTAACTTATTTCAAAAAGTGAAACTTTCATATATTTGAGGTTCATTACATGTAAAGTAAAGTGAATTGAAGCTGGAGTCAGTGCATCAAGAGTGAACACGCTCAGACATCTTCAGGAAAAGGGCTACCAAGCCACTTCTGAAACAGAAACATCGTCAGACGCATCTTACCTGGGCTAAGGAGAAAGAGAACTGGACTGTTGCTCATTGGACACAAAGTCCTCTTTTCAGATGAAAGTAAATTTTGCATTTAATTTGGAAATCAAGGTCCCAGAGTCTGGAGGAAGAGTGGAGAGGCACAGAATCCATGTTGCTTGAAGTCCAGTGTGAAGTTTCCACAGTCAGTGATGATTTGGGCGGCCATGTCATCTGCTGGTGTTGGTCCACTGTGTTTTCTGAAGTCCACAGTCAACGCAGCCATCTACCAGGAAATGTTAGAGCACTTCATGCTTCCTTCTGCTGACAAGCTTTATGGAGATGCTGATTTCAATTTCCAGCAGGACTTGGCACCTGCCACACTGCCAAAGGTACCAAAAGCTGGTTCAATGACTATGGTGCTACTGTGCTTGATTGGCCAGCAAACTCGCCTGACCTGAACCCCATTGTGAATCTGTGGAAGATGAGAGACACCAGACCCAACAATGCAGATGACCTGAAGGCTGCTATCAAAGCAACCTGGGCTTCCATTACACCTCAGCAGTGCCACAGGCTGATTGCCTCCATGCCACGCCGCATTGATGCAGTAATTCATGCAAAAGGAGACCCAACCAAGTATTGAGTGCATAGAGATGAACATACTTTTCAGAAGCCTGACATTTCTGTTTAAAATATCCTTTTTATTATTGATCTTATTTAATATTCTAATTTTCTGAGAGACTGAATTTTGGGTTTTCATTATCTTTAAGCCATAATCATCAAAATTTCAATAAACAAAGGCTTTAAATATTTCACTCTGTGTAATGAATCTATATAATATATGGGTTTCACTTTCTGAAACGAGTGACTGCTGTCAATCGTAATGTTAATCAGTCATGATTAATTTTTGCTAGTGAAATAGAAACCAGGGTATTTCTTAGTTTCTGCATGTTCTAATGAATGATATTGTTTCAAATCAAGAAACCCGTTTGGGTTGCGTCATAATATTAATATAACTTTTTTTCCCCTTTTAGAAATGCACATTTGATAGTAGCTTGAGTTAGGACGCAGAGGTACATTTTTGTTCATTATCAAAATCCGCTGTAGCAACCTCAATTTATTCTGACCGTATGTGTGTCAGTCATGGATTGCCCAGCTATAAAAGTGAAATTGTAACCAGACTAAATTGTAAATTAAATTTCTATTCAAATGTATTTCTTAGTTTCTCCACTAATGATATGTTTTTTTGGGTTGCCGTTTGGGTTGGCGATAATATTAATATTGCACACACTTGAGGTTGCTTTGAGTACGCAAAATCCGTACCATCAAAAAAAATGTATCAAAAAAAAGTGGTGTAAATCCGGTAGCAAAATGTCGTCATAATTATGTGTTCTTCTGTGTACGTATGTATATACTTTTTGCAAGTATATTAAGCATTGGTCCCCCTTAGTAGCATATATTTAAATCATTATAAACAGTTAAAACCACACATATAGCACCTCAATAACATGGTAAAAATATAACTATATGGTTTTTAGGTAGCCTATTTGTATGAAAAACAGTAGTATAAAACCATTCAGTATAAATGCACATGTTATAGCTGCCTTAACCACACATACATACTATAATTATATACCATTACTCCTGTAATAAAATTAAATGTGAATATCCCACATTTCTGCCACAATACCATGGTGCAGTGAGTGTTACTACAGTAAATCCATGGTAAATAATGGCGATGTGTAGATTGAAAAGCCTTCTGACTGTCTCGTTGCACACAGTGTTTCTCCTGTTCGGCTTGTGTTCTTTGCTGAATTCAAGCGTTTCACACTGACTGGATCTCACAGTGCTGCTTAGTTTTCACGTGACCGAGTAAATGCATCTATGCATCTAAATGCTGTGATCCGAGCAGATAAACTGTCCGTGTGACGCGATTCAAATGAGTCGCGCGGTTTCGCTTTTGGCGGTAGTTTTATCATGGTTATGAGCAAACTTCCACGAAATAACTAACTTTCCTAAAATCTAAATCTACAGTGCTCACATACACCCCCTTTGACTGACAAGTGATTCAAATTTCTGATTTCTCATTCACAGAGACGTGTGCCCATTGATGGCTAAATGAAAAAAAGTAGAATGCAAGATAGAACTGATAAAACCCAATGAACAACTAAATACTATTGAAATGCATATATTATTTTATCTAAATTAATTGCATACCAATTTTTCTGAGAAAAGTTTGAAAAGTAATAGGATCTGACACCAGCTCTCTGGCTACAAATCCTGCTAATTGTATTTGTTCTGTTCTTTCTTTCAGAACTCCAACATTTGCTGGTGGCTTGTTCTCTATATCTAAGACCTATTTTGAGAAAATTGGGACCTATGATGACAAAATGGAGATATGGGGTGGAGAAAACATTGAGATGTCTTTCAGGGTCAGTTCCAGCTCTTCAGAATTCACCTGCAGCCATAATAATGAGATCTGTTGAAACGTGGATGTGTTTTGTGCTGTCAGGTGTGGCAGTGTGGCGGACAGTTGGAGATAATCCCCTGCTCCGTCGTGGGTCATGTGTTCCGCACCAAGAGTCCTCACACCTTTCCCAAAGGTACAGAGGTCATTACACGTAACCAAGTGCGCTTGGCTGAGGTGTGGATGGATGACTACAAGCTGATTTACTATCGACGCAGTCAAAATGCAGCTAAAATGGCCGAAGATGTAAGAACTACTTTCGCTTTCGGAGGATTCAAATATTAACCTTGTGTTTGTGGTTATACAGTATATCCACTGTAAGTGTAAGCAAACAGCATATGATTAACTGCATGACTTTTGTTTCCTGTATGGTTTTGTAGAAAAACTACGGGGATATATCTGACCGTTTGAAACTCAGAGAAACCTTACAATGCAAGAACTTTTCTTGGTACCTAACCAATGTCTACCCTGAAGCCTTCGTTCCTGATCTCACCCCTGTCAAGTTTGGAGCTGTAAGTGCAACATTTATGATGATTAGCCATTTTTAATACGGTCTTGGACTAACAGTTTTTTTTTTATTTGTGTGTATGTAGCTCAAGAACAGGGGAGCACAGCAATGTCTGGATGCTGGAGAAAGTAACAATGGGGGAAAGGCTTTGATTATGTATGTATGTCACAACATGGGTGGCAATCAGGTATAGTACCATCACTCTCATTCACGTTGATATTTAGAGTAGAGGTACTCAAAGACATTTTGACTATGGTTTACTTCTTGATCCATGGAGAACAGATGCTCATCATGTGTTTGTTTTCAGTACTTTGAATATACATCACATAAGGAGCTGAGGCATAACATAGGGAAACAGCTCTGCCTGCACGCGTCTCCTTACCCAGAGCCAGTGAAGATTGAGCTCTGTACACTGAAGGGCAAAGGCAGCAGTTTGACTCCGCAACAAGAATGGGTGTTCACAGAAGTATGTCCTCTCAGAACAGAACTGCTCTTTCTTAGTTTTTGCTGTCTCCATTTCTTATCAGATTCTGCGTCCTTCCCCTTTTAATTACTGTCTGTTGCAATACTTTTTAGCAGGTGAACTTGATCAAACGCTAATGATGTCATGTCGCCAAAAATATGTTGTATTTAAAAATGTTAGAAGTGCTGTGTATTAATGTAAACAACTGTTCAAAGGTGAATGGTCATTTTTTCTTTTTAAATAGTTTTTGTTTTTAAGTTCATTAATCCGTTTTTATTTTGACTATTTAAAATGTATCGCTTTATTCAGTAAGGATGTATTAAATTAATCAAGTGGCATTAAAGCCATTTATAATTTAGCCAAATATTTAAGTTTTAAATAAATGCTTTTCTTTGAAACTTCTGTTCATCAGAGAATCATGAAACATATGGACCATGTTTCCACCAAAAGTTTAAGCTGTTTTTAGAATGAGGAAATGCTTCTTGAGCACCAAATCCGCATATTCTAATGATTTCTGAAGGTTCAAGTGACACTGAATACTAGAGTAATGACTGCTGAATTTTTTGTTTTTTAACTGTTTGAATATTTCACAGTATAATTATGATCAATGCATAAAGCCTTGGTGAGAATAAGAGACTTTCGAACACTTTTACAAATCTTGCTGGCCCAAAAAATTTTAACTGTAGTGTGCTGTGTTTATATTATAATATTAGAATGAATAATTAAATAATGCTGGCATTAAGCAAAGGGTGAGCATACCAAATACAGCATTCAGTATCCTGATATTTACGTTAGATTTTCAAATCAACTTTTCTCCTACATCTACGAGAATCTATTTTTTACTTGAATCCATCCAAACGAGTAACTAGTTTTATTTTATTTTTCTTCATGTTATGTTCATTTTAGGAGGACCTGCTGAAAAATCCGTCCTCTGGAACGTGCCTCCATAAGAAAGGAGACAAGATATTAATGAGCCCCTGCAATCCAGAAGACCATCACCAGAAGTGGGCTTTCAGTTGACCTCACACTCCAATCGAGGAGCTCCCATAAGACCCGCGAGGGAGGGCCAGTAGCCAAAGCTCAGGCTGACAAACTCACTGTAGACCCGAGCGGATGCACTGGGATAGTTCATATCCATAAGCTCCTGAAGACATTATTATCAGACTGGGGTCAGGATGCTCAGGGAAGACAAAGTGGAGATCATGCACGTCAACCGACTGGAGCATCACAGAGTGAACAATCCAGCAGCAAGATTGTTTACTTGATGCAATTTATTGCCTTATTGATGATGTTTACTGCTGCTTTTTAAGGGATGTTGAATGCCGAGTCAATGAACAGCATTCTAACATAGGAGTCTTTGTTGTCTAGGTGGGTGAGAGCCAGGTGGAGGGTGGTAGCATCGTCCGTAGAGCGGTTTGGACGGTATTATGGGGAGGCTGGTTTTTTCATAATGATTTCAGTGCTATGGGACGGTAGTCGTTTAGGCAGGACACAACCGGTATGATCGTTGTGGATTTGAGACATGTGGGGACGAAATATCTGTTAGGAATCCGTAGTCTTTCAGTTTGTGGAACATCGTGTTAATCCTGGATAGGTGTGTCGGCTAAGGCCTGGTCGTTGGGAGGTGTGGGCAGTTTTTGTGCAGGTGTGTCATTCTGCATTTCAAACCGTGAATAAAAGTGGTTGAGTGTAATGTCAGTGATGGTCTGAATGGCTTGCCACATTTGTATGCATCTGAATGCTTCATCTCAGCAGGAACCTCTGCATGCACTTTTTGATGTAGGCAGTCTGTGTGGTTGTTGTAGGTGGCATAAACATGTTCCAGTCTGTGCACTGAAAGCAATTCTCTGGCCAAATTGTGATGAGTTTTTGAACCGGTTTGGTGAGTTTCAGAAGTGGTCTATATGCTGGGATTAGCATAACAGAGATGATGGTCAGTACAGCTTTGTAAGTAAACAAAGTCCAGTGTGTTATTTCCCCTTGTTGCAAAGTTTAGCATGTTGGTAGAACTTTGGCAAAACTGTTGCTTTTAATGAATTTGTAAAACATTACATGGGCTGAGGTATTTTGGGGGAAATCATGTTCTAATAATGTATAGCCTACGCTTAATTAACGAAGTAAACAAAGGAGCTTCTCAGCAGCCTCTGGCATCCAAAAGGCTCCGGAGAGAATTCACCTCATTAGCGGCCGCTGCATTATCTTGCTGTCCCAAAAAATGTTAACTTATTCTAATTGGAGATAGTAATTTTTCAAATATTTAGATTTAGATGTATATAAAATACACACTGCCAGATCATTTGCTTGTTGTTTTTCAAAACATATGTTCTGGTTGTTAACAGTTTAAACCCGTTCACTGTCAGTTCACCGTCCACTGTCCTGCAGTATTTTTCTCCAGCTCTCTGATGAATTTAAACATCACAGATGTATTAAATAATTGGAAATTTCAAATATTTTTTAGATGTATATAAAATACACACTGCCAGATCATTTGCTTGTTGTTTTTCAAAACATATGTTCTGGTTGTTACCCGTTCACCTGCTTGTTATCTGCTAGTAATCCTGAAGACCTGATTAGCTTGTTCAGGTGTGTTTTACTGGGCCTGGAGCTTAACTCCTACAGGAGCAGACTTGAACTAGTTACTGCTATCATCACAATGAAATCGACCGCTATTGTGATAAGCAAAAGAAATAAAGAAAATAAAAAACTTAAAGCTTCCAAAACGTTATTATATTGTCTTATGGAGGTCCTTTATTAATTTTTCATGATTTTACATGCTATGGTATTTTAGTGAAAATTATATAAATTTAGTTTTTTTTTGTCTGTTTAGCGTATATTACAGGGGCCTTTTTGAATAAATGTATTTATTAGGTGGTCGTCATGGTAGCTTTGTGGCCAAAGGTTGTGAGAGCATTTCTCTCGTTTACTGATAGGTGGCAGGCGGCGGTATATGTCTGTTTTAGAGGATTGTAAAAATAAGCTCCGAGAAACTGAAGGTTGTTCCCGGATGTGCTGTAAATACAGGCAACCACAGTTGCCAAGTCCGCTTATTATACGCGTCTTTGGGCTTGTTTTTTTGTGAAGTTGCGGGAAAACCTGGTCGCGGGTTGCGGTTTTTTGGGCTTATTTAAATAAATATGTTTGCTTGTTAGGGAAATCTGACAAGCAACTTTGTTTATTTATGTTCGCCGTATTCTCCAATGCATTGATTGACACTCTGTCTGCTTGCAGTCAATAGCCAACCAGTGCAATAATACAAGTGCAGTAGCGTAATTTGCCAAAATGTTCCTCCCCCTCATTAGAGAAAAATCACATTCAGAAAGAAGGCGCGTGACGCTGTAATCCAAGCGATGATAGAAGTAGACGTAACAGAGTGGGATTACTTTCCTTTAGCCTCATTTATACAATGTTTTTGTAATGTATTAATGATCACGGGCTGTAATAAAAACAAGTAGTCACATCCTAGTACCGAGTAAATGCATTTGGTTTGAATAGCCTGGCATGGCAAGATGTATTTCTTTTTTTTAAATTTAAACAGACCACATTATTAGATTACCTTTTGACTTCATGAATACACATAAATGATCATACACATAATATTGTTTTTTTAAATAATATATATTATAATTTAATATAATATTTTGTATATATATAATTTATATATTAATTATTTGGCATTTAATTTTTTATGTCATTTATTTGATAGTAATGTATGCATGATTTATTCTAAATGGTAGAAAAAAACTGTTTTTGACCTAAAAAAAGCACTTTCTGGCCATAGAGACGAGCAGTTTTGTAGTGCTTGGAATTCTTTAGAATTAATTAAAAACAAATACTGACACATTGATGGCTCAAGAAGGAGCAATTGTTCAAATAACACATTGTTTCATTTATATATATATGAAAAACGTTTTTTTCAAGTGTAATATGTGTGACCCTGGACCACAAAACCAGTCTTAAGTGTCAATTTTTAGAAATTCAGATGTATACATCATCTGAAAGCTGAACAAATAAGCGTTCAATTGATGTATGGTGTGTTAGGATCGGACAATATTTGTCTGAGATACAACTATTTGAACATCTGGAATCTGAGGGTGCAAAAAATCTAAATATTGAGAAAATCGCCTTTAAAGTTGTCCAAATGAAGCTCTTAGCAATGCATATTACTAATCAAAAATAAAGTTTTGATATATTTACGGTAAGAAATGTACTAAATATCTTCATGGAACATGATCTTAAGTATTCTACTGATTTTTGGCATGAAAGAAAAATCGATAATTTTGATCAATGCAATGTACTTTTGGCTATTGCTGCAAATATACCCAGCGACTTAAGACTGGTTTTGTGCCCCAGGGTCACGTTTCTGTTAAGGCTAGGAACAGAAAAATTGACATTTCCATAGAATGACCCCTATATATTTTAGGCTATAAATATGTGGCTATGTTACAGCTCCCCTTTGAAGCTCTTGTGTTTTCCTCATTTTCCATCTCTCCAATTCTATTCTGCTCACAGGTGATTGGAGATTAATTTTGTTCCCATTTTTGTTGCAGGTTGCTAATTTTTGTAAAATACCTTCTGTTTTTGCTTTTTAGATAAAAGAGTGGTTTCAGTTTAATATGTTGCAGGCTCATTTATTGGTAATAAATAATATTGATGATAACAAATCTTCAAATAAATATTGGGCTTGTTTTGGGCTTGTTCTTGAAGCTGCGGTTGCTTGTTTGTCTCGCGAGAGTTGGCAACTGTGCACGCAACATGCTTTCACTGATAACGTAATCCTAGACGTGGTGTGAGAGTTAGTGCTGTTCAGCCAGCATGTTTAATACGATCGTTTGAGCTGAAGTCTTATTACATTTCAAACTGCAGCTCTCTGTTAGATGCTTTTCAACATTTATCTCTTAAATATGTTTACCATGGTTACGCCAAAAACATCAACTGTTGTTAAATCTAGTTAATCGTAAATGGCCATTCAGTTATCAATATCAATTTCACAAGTATTTTATGGCAGCTGCCTATATACTGTACATTGTGTTTCGATGGATAGGCTACTTGAGGAAAGTGTTTGGTTATGTTCTGACATCAACAGCAGGTGCACACAGACAGCACTGAATGCTGTGATCCAAGAGGAAGTGCTCTTTCTGTCTTACTGTAAATGTGTAAACGACTTTAACTTCCTCTTTTTGCTGTAGTGCGAGATCATCTGTCTGCTGGTTATGACATCCAAAATTACCATTGCGCGAGTGATACTTTTGTAACTCACAAAATGGTCCACAATGTGATAACGTTGTCAATGATCTTCAACAGAGGCTCTTACATAAGTAGAAACAATACGTTTTGGAATCCCTCCTTGAGGGTAAAATATAATATGAAAAATGCAAGCTATAGTTTTGCTGGGATGATCAGTTATAAAAAAACAAAAAAACATTGGATCCAGTTTGTGCAGATGTTTTAGTTCCCTGGCTCTGTTGTTATGTGAGAGTAGTTTATGGTAGATTTTGGAAGGAGAGGAGGGTGATGCTTTTCTGCATTTTTAATGTCATTTCACAGAAATGATCCTCTTACTCTTTTTGTTTATATTCTTCTTCACATTATTAGTTGCGGCACAGCTGTGAATGCATGTAGAGCTGATGTTTCTGTAGATATATTAAGGCTAACTCTTAAAGATCTGGTTGAACCGGTGCTGACAGAAAAGGCCACGAATGCCAAAAAGATGAGCAAGAGGTGTGGAATGTACGTCAGTCCTGAGGAACTACTGCTGAAGAAGTAACCAGTAATAATGAAGCACAGATACAGTTTTGAGTTTTGTCATAGACGTATACAGGTGCTGGTCATATAATTAGAATATCATCAAAAAGTTGATTTATTTCACTAATTCCATTCAAAAAGTGAAACTTGTATAATGTATACATTCATTCCACACAGACTGATATATTTCAAGTGTTTATTTCTTTTAATTTTGATGATTATAAGTGACAACTAATGAAAACCCCAAATTCAGTATCTCAGAAAATTAGAATATTACTTAAGACCAATACAAAGAAAGGATTTTTAGAAATCTTGGCCAACTGAAAAGTATGAACATGAAAAGTATGAGCATGTACAGCACTCAATACTTAGTTGGGGCTCCTTTTGCCTGAATTACTGCAGCAATGCGGCGTGGCATGGAGTCGATCAGTCTGTGGCACTGCTCAGGTGTTATGAGAGCCCAGGTTGCTCTGATAGTGGCCTTCAGCTCTTCTGCATTGTTGGGTCTGGCATATCGCATCTTCCTCTTCACAATACCCCATAGATTTTCTATGGGGTTAAGGTCAGGCGAGTTTGCTGGCCAATTAAGAACAGGGATACCATGGTCCTTAAACCAGGTACTGGTAGCTTTGGCACTGTGTGCAGGTGCCAAGTCCTGTTGGAAAATGAAATCTGCATCTCCATAAAGTTGGTCAGCAGCAGGAAGCATGAAGTGCTCTAAAACTTCCTGGTATACGGCTGTGTTGACCTTGGACCTCAGAAAACACAGTGGACCAACACCAGCAGATGACATGGCACCCCAAACCATCACTGACTGTGGAAACTTTACACTGGACCTCAAGCAACGTGGATTCTGTGCCTCTCCTCTCTTCCTCCAGACTCTGGGACCCTGATTTCCAAAGGAAATGCAAAATTTACTTTCATCAGAGAACATAACTTTGGACCACTCAGCAGCAGTCCAGTCCTTTTTGTCTTTAGCCCAGGCGAGACGCTTCTGACGCTGTCTGTTGTTCAAGAGTGGCTTGACACAAGGAATGCGACAGCTGAAACCCATGTCTTGCATACGTCTGTGCGTAGTGGTTCTTGAAGCACTGACTCCAGCTGCAGTCCACTCTTTGTGAATCTCCCCACATTTTTGAATGGGTTTTGTTTCACAATCCTCTCCAGGGTGCGGTTATCCCTATTGCTTGTACACTTTTTTCTACCACATCTTTTCCTTCCCTTCGCCTCTCTATTAATGTGCTTGGACACAGAGCTCTGTGAACAGCCAGCCTCTTTTGCAATGACCTTTTGTGTCTTGCCCTCCTTGTGCAAGGTGTCAATGGTCGTCTTTTGGACAACTGTCAAGTCAGCAGTCTTCCCCATGATTGTGTAGCCTACAGAACTAGACTGAGAGACCATTTAAAGGCCTTTGCAGGTGTTTTGAGTTAATTAGCTGATTAGAGTGTGGCACCAGGTGTCTTCAATATTGAACCTTTTCACAATATTCTAATTTTCTGAGATACTGAATTTGGGGTTTTCATTAGTTGTCAGTTATAATCATCAAAATTAAAAGAAATAAACACTTGAAATATATCAGTCTGTGTGGAATGAATGTATACATTATACAAGTTTCACTTTTTGAATGGAATTAGTGAAATAAATCAACTTTTTGATGATATTCTAATTATATGACCAGCACCTGTACAGTGCTAGATTTTCATCCTCCTCCACCAGGTTGAGGGAGAGAAGACATCCTCTGTCACTTACAATTAAAATGGCTTGTTATATATTAACCAGAATTACAGGGTTTAAATCTCATCACAAACCTTTCTTTCTTTGTTTGACTGCTTATTATAAGATTTCAGTAATAATATTACATTTACCATCCATAAAACAGTTTAGTTAGTTACTTTTGATGCCTCAACCCCGCTGATTTAAAATCCAACAATCATAATTCCTAGATTTATTTTCATCACATGCACGTGATGTCTCCAGCGCAGCAGGCAAGCTTGGAATATGGAAAAGCTTACACTCAGCAGATAGAAATACTGCATTATATTGATTTTGTCAGGAAAAAAGATGATCTGACGTGATCACTAGTGTATAAGTTGTGGCTATACTTTACTCTGGCATTACATCCCACCCACATCCCTCTGATCAACATGTGGTATATTATATTATATAATTAAAAAACATTTTTGGAAAATTAAACATATTCTTACAAACTTATGTGATTTGATAAATGAAATATAATCATATATGGGTAACGGAGAAATTACAATTGGCTTCAAGCTCCACATGACAATTAATGAGATTAATACAACACTTTTACTTGAATGTCACTATCAATCACTATTGAGTGTAATCACTTCTGACTGTGATCTAATGTGGATTTTGGTCAAATGATGAGGAAGAAATATGTTGTTAGTAACATTCTAGAAGAATTTTATGTACAAGATACACAGTTACAACTTCTGTGGGGCGTGAAGAAATGTAACTAGTAGTGTAACTAATTACTGTTGCCAGAAAGTAAAAAGTAAAGTAACAATATTACTTTTGAAAGGAGTAACTGGTAATGAGTAATATATTACATTTATTGAGTAACTAGCCCAACACCGCAAACTAGTTATCTATTAAATTGTTAAAATCGAACCCTTGATAAGATGAAATGCGACCCATTCATAAAAACACCTTATTTATAAGGAACTACACCATAAAGGATCTTCTAATTCACAATATACACTACTGTTCAATGTTTTATTTTTTGAAAGAAATTAATACTTTTTTTCAGCATACTTAAAATGATCAAAAGTGACAGTAAAGCCATTTATGTTACAAAAACATGGACTTTCTTTTTCATCAAAAAATCCTGAAAAAAGTATCTTTTCCACAAATATATTAAGCAGCACGGCTGTTTTCAACATTGATAATGTTATGTTTCTTGAGTTTGTTATGATTCAGCATATTAGAATGATTTCAGAAGGATCATGTGACAATTAAGACTGGAATAGTGATTCTGAATATTCAGGTTATAATAGAAATCAGATATTTTGAATTGTAATAATATAAAAATATTTCTGTTTTCAATGTTTTGATCAAACAAATGCTCTCTTGCTCTTACAGTGCATCATTTTTGTAAACTAAATTATATGTTACATTTAATTTAGTTTATAAAAATGTATTATTTCTTATCAATTACACATTTGATATTTTTAATTAAATCACAAATTGATAATCTGCCCTTTTCTCAAATAAAATCTGATATATTTTCATTTTTTGGTTTTCATGTAGTGCGTGTGGTGTATCTGATAAGTGAATACAACTTGTCAAGAATATCAAGGTTCTGTATACATTCATGACACTTTATTTGGACAAACACACATGTATTAATGCATGATTTTGAACATTCAACCCATTGACATCCTGTACATGCACATTCCAGCGGAGCTGTTGGAATGCTGACTGGAATGAATCCACTCCCGTAAAACTTGTCATTCACTCTGTTTGTGACTCCCCTGTCACTCCAATGTACACGCCTTAGACAGACAACCAGTGCTCTCACTTGTGTGCAAAACCTCTTAAAAAAACTTGACAAAAACATTTAACATTACCTATCAGATTGCACTAAAACATTGCATAATTACCTTTTTGCTCTGCAAAAAAGCTATAAAATCAGTGAAATTAACAGAGAGATCTAAAACTGATCCATCACCCAAATTTGTTGATGATATCACTATTTTCGATATTTCCATTAAAATATAGGAACGGCTGAAATATTGCGCTAACAAATGTGAAATGAGCTTAAATGACATCTTTGCTTCACTGTATGTCTTATACGTTCACCTTTCAAGACTCTCACACATCATACATATTAATTGCATAATATTTGATCTCCCTTCCTCACGAAGAGTGCAATAAAGAGGTCATCTGTTAGGTTGATCACATCCCTTTGGTGAGATTGGTTTCATGGCAATGTTGAATCCTCGACGCCCCTGGCAAAGAGACGCACCAGCTGGCCATGAACTCTGTAGAGAGAGAGAGTCATATCAGGAAACATTCAAATGAGAAGATGCAAAGTTTTTGGTTTCAAACTCCCAAACTTCTACTTGATGTCATAAATCAAATTTCATATGATTTGCTCACTTCATTGGAGTCAGATAATAAACAGGTAAAGTGCTGTTCAAATGACTGGGGTCTGAAAAAAT
Organism: Ptychobarbus kaznakovi; assembly: GCA_027422405.1. NCBI lineage: Eukaryota > Metazoa > Chordata > Actinopteri > Cypriniformes > Cyprinidae > Ptychobarbus > Ptychobarbus kaznakovi. The sequence goes on from CM049794.1 coordinate 9,559,133, forward strand.
GTGTTTTATTGTTTTGAAAAGAAATCTCTCTTGCTCACCAAGCTAAGGCTGCATTTATTTGATTATAAATACAGTAAAAAACATTAATATTGCGAAATATTAGCAGTGTCACATGAGTGTGTAGCACGATAGACAAGATAGTCAAAAATCTCTACTGGTTGACAAATTTATACTGGTTAATCGTGTCTACCGGTATATCACCCACCCCTATTTGACTGCATTTTAAAATGTTATTTATTCCTGGGATGCAAAGCAGAATTTTCAGCAGCCATTACTCCAGTCTACAGTGTCACATGATCTTTCACTTGATGTTCAATTATTATTAATGCTTCAAAAGAACAGCATTTTAAAATGTTTTTAAATAGAAATCTTTTGTAACATTACAAATGTCTAATCAATTTAATTCATCCTTGCTGGAAAAAAAATTGTTTAAAAAAAACAACCTCTTACTAAGATTTTTTGAGATTACCAAGATTTTTAGAGCCAGACATTTTCAAATCTTACGTCAAACCTTTGAATGGTAAAATGTGACTACTAAATATTAATAGAGGGATTTCGTTTTTTTCATGCTAATTGAGTAACTGGATTAAAAGGACATAAATTGACTTTTTTTGCATGTTAGTAAATAGCTTAGACTTGCTCAGCAGACTGATCTCAGTACCTGCATGAGATCTCGGTGTGAGGTAGAATTTCTCCATCGCAGTTCCACACTGATATCGAGCGAGGTTTAGTGCAGCAAGGCCCACACACGAAGCCTCGTCTCTTTACTCTACTCGATGTCACATTTCCTCTCTCCTTGCTCCCTGCGAGATGCTTCTGTGAGTGACCTGCAATGTTACTACTGCTCAGTTTCTCAGGATCCTCCAGTACTCTCTCAGCGGAGGCCTGGATTTCTCGATCACCCTCCACACCCACCTCCTCTTCTTCTTCTACTCCAGGGGGTAGAGAAAACCGAACAGCCCTGACACGATGAACTTCAACGAAGGGCAGGTCAAACTGAAATTATAGAAATTTTGTTTTTCTGACTGATTTAACTTTTAGCTGAGAGTATATGTTCTTGAATGTCTTTTGGTTTTACCTGATCCTGTGTGTTTGTGTGCCTGTGAAGGTACGTGAGAAAGCCTAGAGGGTTCGTTTCTCGCACCAGGATGAGGTCTGCCGTCCCGTCGGCCAGGTGTGCGGATGGCGAAAGACCCGTTGGGCTCCGTGGACATGAGCTTGAAATACAGGTGAGAGAGATACACTTGAACCTGCCTTCAACAGTCACCCACTCACCTGAGATAAAAACAATAATAAAAGGTTCAACATCCTAAAATCATTTAATCAATAACTCTTAATAGTCTGCATCACAAGTGCATAATGTCTTTGTACTTTGTCTATGTTCAAGCACACTTTGGTACTTATATGACAATGGTCAAATACAGACGTACAACAGATGAACCCCAGAGACACACAGTACAGTGTGATCCCAGTAATAGTTCTCTAATGAGATGACACAGACAATCATTATACAAACAGGCAGCAGATGGTCTTACCCTCTAACTCGCTGCTGTACTGGCTCACATTAGTGCTGTAGAGAGAACTGGAGCTGTCAAAGTGGGGGAACAGCCTCTCTTTGCTCTCTGAACATACTTGGCACCTGAAAATACACACGCAAACATGCTTTTAAAGGGGCCATATGATGCGATTTCAAGTTGTCCTTTCTCTTTGACTGTTTGTGCATAGAAAAGATCCCTGAAGTTGCAAAGACTAAAGTCTCAAAACCAAAGAGATATTCTCTATCAAAGTTAAGACTCGTCCACACCCCCCTAAAATGGCTCATTCAAACACGCCCCCACATGTCTACATCACCATGACGAAATATTTGCGTAATGCCGCCAAAATGTTCACACAAAGAAAGAAGGTGTGACAGGGAGAAGCTGTGTGTTTCTCATAGACTGTAAAAAAAGATGCACGACGCATCTCTACTTCCTTTCACTATAGAAAAGTGAAGTGAATGCATCTCAGTATGGCCGCTGGCATCTTGAGTAAATTACGTCATTTGGAGCCCGAGTCTGCGCAGAAGTGTCGTTAGGTGGAGCCGCGGAACCAAACGACACACCCCGTTTTTAGCATCAAATTACTAGCTAAAATCAAACTGATAGCAAAAAAGAACAATTGAACATATATCAGTGTGATAACAACTACCCTAAATGAACAAAACCATATTTCTGAAAATTGTATTGGAAGTGTGGTTTATGACCTGTACTGCAGCCAGCCACCAAGGGGCGACACACCTGTTGTTTCTAGGCGAAAGCAAAAGCACTTTATTTGGCCTTCTGAAAGTAGATGCATTTAGGAATCATTAAGATTACTTACAACAGAACAGCACAACCCGGATGTTTTGGGCATTTGTGTGTGTGTGTGTGTGTGTGTGTGTGTGTGTGCGTGCGCGTGTGCGTGCGCGTGTGTGTGAGAGAGAAAGAGACAGGGTCACATGTGTATGTTTTTATATATACATAATAAATGTGCACAGTGCACACATATATTGTGTAAACAAAAACTTTTATTTTGGATGCAATTAATTGTTTGACAGCACTAATTATAATGTTAAAAAGTTATTTTTATTCATGCTTATTCATTATTATTATTACTTGATAAAGCCAGTTTAACTCACATTAGGCGCTTTGTAAGTGTTGATTCTGAATGTCGTGTCAGTGTTAATAAAAAAAACACAATGCATTATATCAGATTGAATAACCTATAATAATCTTCCTTTGAAACTAGCAACTAGCACTTCACCAGCTACTATTCTCCCATCATTAAGAGATCATATTGCTTGAGCGGTCATGGTAACGGCCCTACGGAAGGATCCCCACTTCAGAAAAACACTGAGGAATTCCAGCCACTTGTGTTATGATGAGGTGCCTGCCTCTAATCAGTACACTAATATCCATACATATGAGCCCAACACTAGTCTATCCAGATCAGTCATGTGGGATTTGTTAATGTTCATACACAGTTCTGAGTTAGTCGTATTCTGTTTCTAGGGTTTTAGCAACCTGTTCCCAAGGTCAAAAACAGAACAGGAAATACTGAGTCTGACCATACAATCTACTTAAAATGCTCCTTAAAATCAGTATATATATAGAGAGAGATGTTTTACAAGAAAAAATTTAGTTTACCTCAATGTGTTATTTCCTGTATCTTGAGAAATGTACTAGCAATTTCTGAGTGAAAATTATTTCACTGAATTTCACTGTTATATATGAAACAAATATATTTCACTGTTATATATGCAAATAAAATGTTTCTAATGTGATTTCCAGGTAAAAAGACGAATGCAAATCTTTACCCTGACAGGCAGCGAGTGTTGTCCCTTGGGCTGGAGATATGGGAATCACCAGGGAGATATTGCACTAGTCCCGGATAACTCCTGTTACACAAATACACCATAAAACCTACAAGCAGAGCAAACAGACATGGGAATATGAGCAGAGATGGGATTGAGGTCTCTTTCTCCTCTCACCATTATGATTATATGTATTAAGGTAAGTAATAAGTGTTGACCATCATATCAGTATTCAGCCTAAACTATATTTGCAAGTGATTTAAAAACAGTTGACTTATGTCGTACTGTATATACCTGAATAATCATATCTAAGAGGGCCCATCCAGCGGTGTCTCTCGCTCTCTGCCAAAACATCTCCATAAAAACCATAGCCCACCATAGAGACTGAATAACGCAGTGTCGACTGATAATGGACAGAACACACATCCACAGGCTGAGAGTCTCCTGGTGAGTTAAAAAAGGAAAAAGATTGAGTTATATAGTCTAGTCTTGACTGACATTTTATTGTTTACATCTCTTAAAAAGTTGACATTTTGACACCCGTTAAATATGATGTGGAGATTACCAATGATGATGTGCAGCGTTGATGTCACAGGGTCATTTATGCCTATGGTAGTGAAACACACACAATCTGTAGAGCCTGTGGAGAAGAGTAAACACATGGAGGTAAACTAACACTCCTCTCACTATCTAAACAATGCATCAGTGCTATAAACAGACCACAATCGCCACCCTCTTCTGCACGCATGTCAGTCACAGAGCTATGCAAACGTTCACCTGCTGGAATAATGCCAATGTGGAGGTCACACGGCTGCAGCATTACGGTCGGGTCATGTTCTGAAATTCCCGCCTCCTGCTGGGTTCGTCCAATCACACCGTGCAGCAGCTCGCTGAACATGCCATCTCCACCCACGCATATGACCTGAACAGGAAAAAAGATATGAATAAAAATACGCAAGATCTTTTAAAAATCCCCTAAAACCTAAATATAGAGTATTATCAGTGGACTTGATCTGTTTTAACAAATAAAATACGGGGGACAGGGCGCATGTGACATGAATTATTACAATGACACCATTGTTGCCATACATTCTTGAATCTTTATTCATTATGCTGGGTACACACCACAAGATAATTGGGGCTGATTTTGGTCCGATTTCTCCCCTTCCGACAATCCTAGTAATGTCCCGATTATCTTGGTGGTTCTAAAGATTATCTTATCAGATTTTCCTGTGGTGTGAGGTGTGTTAAGAGTGACTGAATCCGCTCGGAAGAATGTCAAGGCAGAAATCCTGCTGTGTGGTGGGAACCCCGAGGACAAACGCGCGTTCGATCTGCAGATTATCACGTGAAACTAAACAATATCCAATCAGAAAGCCAGCTGACAAGGACTGAAGCATAACAAACGCAGCACAAAAGGATTTGGACACTATCAGTGCGGGAGGGTGGGATTTTTTTTTTTTACTAATTTAATTTATAGTAATTTATATATTTCCCCTGGCTTAATGTTTTGTTTTTTGGTTATTTTTCAAGATCTTTGTATATTGTTTATATCAAAGCTATATCTAGTTTTGTTGTTATAATCTATTTTGAGCTGTAACTGTTTATTTTTTGTTTATGTTCAATAAAAATAAAAAAGACACTATCATCGCAATTTCTTCCTCCATTACCAAAGACTGGGACTTTGCCATTACTTTAACGCCTTAAAACTATTCTTTGAATAATTTGTAATTATTTGTATTTGTTTACAGAAATGTAATTTTCTTATAGCTTTTTTTTCTTCCTTTTATTGTTTTTTTGTTCATTATTGTATTTGATGTAATTTATATGTTATTGCCCTTGTATTTTCTTTGTTCTAAAATTGCAATAAAAAAAATCTTGTTTATTCTCAAGTCTCCAGAGATTTTGCAAGGCTTCCCGTGTTCCCGTTTCAACTCTTGGTTGAAAATCTGTTGGTGTGTGGTGTGCTGTCTGTCACATTGCGGCACACCACACACTATAGGAGCAAAATTGTTTTGTCCTCGTGTGTATGGTCTCTCACATTTTGAAGATCAAATATTTTTGTGTGTACCCAGCATAAGGAATGACCACTGAAGGATCACTTACCCATCAAACCCTGTTAAGTCTTTCTTCAGGATGTAGTCTCGGGCCTGATTTGCTTGTTCAGTCACTAAAAACAAGAAACATCCCCCAGTTTTATTTCAAATCACTCTGTATCTTTTTTAATGAGGTTATATAATGTGAAACCTAGTTTTCCTTGATCTTTTGAAATAAGAGAGTTGTTCCATGTCCAAAAATGTCATTTATTAAATTACATTAAATGGCTCAAACAATTATTGACGAATGAACAAAAGCACTTTTACTTATTTAGTTTTTTTATTAATAATAATAAACTAATCATCATAAATACATTTTTATTAATAATAATTAAACATGCTAGGGATATATCTATAATACTTTCCCTTGCATTTTTAACATTTTTAATTGCCCTACACCTATATATATATAAAATATACATTTTACAATTTAAAAGTTAATTTAAATGAATTATTATTTATGTTCACCAAGGCTGCATTTATTTGATCAAAAATACAGTAAAACTTTTATATGAAGTAGAATTTTTTAAATATTACATCTTCATTTCATTTTCACATGAAGTGGAAACATTTTGCAACATTATAAAAGTATTTACTGTCACTTTTTTTGACCAATTTAATGTGTCCTTGAAAGATTTAAAATAATTTAAAAACTCAATAATAAAAAAACTATTTTTTTTTTAATTATAGTGTGTATGTAATGTTGTATACATAGTATAGTATACAATTTTTTTATAGAATGATGAAATAACTTCTTTACAATGTGTTGCATATTTAGTTCTAAAAGTAAAAACAGGCTATAAAAGAAATAATGAAAACTATTAATAGGGACATGCTATTTTGTCACAATTTCATTCGATTATATAACTTTGCTAATTGAGACCTCTTCCCAAGTCTGGGTAAAGATCTACGGATGTTACTTGAGAACCGTACTACCTGACGTGCACAGAGTATCAGAGACCTAGCGGAGGGACACTTGATAACTGCTCAGTTATTGAACGGTACAGATAGAGTCTCAGTATCTTACCCACAACATGAGAGCTGATGCCAGCCAGCTCAAACAGAGGGGCCACTAGAGAGTGAAAGATCTGTTTCCCCCTCTTCTTTCCTCCGAAAGGATTAATGAACACCAACAACTTGTGAGGACGCGAGGGGCCTGATAATGGAGAAGCAGATGAAGGGAGAGATGTTAATGAGTCATTAGAGAATAATGAGTCTGGATGAATGATTAAGGGTGTTATTTTACGCTTTACATACTGTGGGTTTTGAGAGCGGTTCGGAGCTGGGTGATCCATTGATCCCGGACGCCCCGGCTTGGACAGCAGAACTGGGTCCTGCCCAGACTCCACGGTGCTCCAATACCATTTCCTTTGCTGCTGCGCTTCACATAGAATACTTTTGTGATAAGAAAAATTCAAAAATTAGTCTGTATTTGACCCCTATGCAAAAAAAATACAAAAAATCCCCTTCAGAAACTTACAAGTAAAATCAAGGTCAGTGTCTTCTACTTTCTTCTGGGGTTGGATCTCGACTCGACCCTCCTTCACCCCAATCACCTCTGACACTGGCACTGAATCTAAGAACAACAGACACTTTACACTCTTGAATAAGTGATATACCCATTTCTCATACTCTCAGGAAACATTCCACCATTCCTACTAGGCCTTTTTATGCAGACGTCTTTTAAGTTCAAGGTATACTGTGTTTATTGTCAAGCCTGGCTGGTGCTGTTCAACTTGTTTTGAGGGCGTCAGAATGCAGACAAAGACAAATAGCCTGTAAGGAAGGACTTTTAAACCTTATTTTCATTCACCAGCTGAGCGTTAAGCAATACACTTATGTGTTTTTGGATTATCCTATTGAATCCAATCCAACTGTGTTTCTGGATTATGTTGCAACACCTATATTTTAATGTAAATAAATTAAGTTCAAATATAACTATTGATATACAACGCACACAGTATGACTAATCTTTTTCTACATTTCTTGTCAATTATTAAGCTAATAATAATGATACGCTCAGCCTCAAATCATTATATGGAGGTTAATCATCTACATATAAGCGACTGATGTGTCAAAGGTACAGTCAGTATGTTTTTGATCACAAGTTTTTGTTTATATTTAATGTCTCTTCTTAATCCAAATACTAATTATTAACAGCAAATTATTCTATTATTACTTTAGAGTTTTTTCGTGTTACTTATTAACAGTAAATGCTGTTGACTTGGGCTTATAATATTAAACATTATTGTTAATAATATTAGTAACACAGTCCATTAAGAACAGGCGGTCACGTGATGTCAACATGGCAGCACCCGAGAGGGGGCGACCTGCTTATAGATACATTTTTTTTAAAGACTGGCGTTTTCGTCTCATGTGAGTAAACATAATTTTTATATTTCTCAAAAGTGCTATTCAATACGTTTATAATTATCTAGCGTCTTTAATCGAATAATAATTCAATGTATTTAAATGATTTTGCGGTTACTCATCTACATATATAGTGACTTAATGCAAATAATATTCACATCCAACAATTATTACCTCAGTCAGTGTAGGATCTTTCTTTACCATGCCATTTTGTTTGTCATACACCCTAAGCCCACCCACAATCTTGAGTAGCCTACATAGCTTTTTAACTGATTAAGAAATGTAGAAACAAGATCTAAACCAAACATTTAGCTGATTTAAATAACAAACAGCTGTCTACAAAATGAGTGAGCTGCCTACAGCACCTAGGGCCTCGGGTGTGTTTAGAAAGAGAATGAATGTCGTACTTGTTTTCTTCTCCCGGTTCCTCTTGTCGATCTCAGTCCAGCTGAAGTACCATCCGCTTAGGAAAGCCCTGTATCGCTTATTACCGATCCACAGACTCGACTCGACTCTCACCGAATCTATCTCCATCGTAATCTTCTACTTTCATTTATCTATTAAACGTCATGGTCCCAAAAAGCATTCAGCGATATTTTTACTCATGCAAGTATTTTGAAGTTGATCAAGACGTCTAACATTTGAAGCGAACAAATAAAAGCATAATGTTTAGACGTTGGTTAAAAGTAGTCTCCGAGGGTAATTCGTTTAGGTCAGGTAAGTTCCGATACATTAACCGCTCCGTCTTCTTTTCTATCGTGTTCTTTACTTATTTGACTATTCGTGACGGGTTTTGTATAAAACAGGTTCACTTCGCTGTGAGGCTGCGCACCTGTCCTGGAAATTTGCATACGCAACTCTGATTGGATAAACAGCTATGAATATGCAGAGAGTAACCGTAATTCACTGTTTCAGCCACTTTCAAGTCATCCAGAAGCTTTCTTTTATGAAGTTGATTTAAAATGTATAAAATAGAACATTTCATTTACGCGGTCCATTGTTATTAATTATGTTTAATGAATTTATACTTTTTAATGTAGGAATAGATTAATGGTACTGTTTGTGCAATTGTGGGCGGAGCTAGTGAAGTATACATAGCCTAGATTCTTCGAAAATTATGATATGTGGATAGATAAAACAAAAAATACTGTATATCCTGTTGTATAGCTATGACAAAAAGGATGTTTATGTAAGCTTGTTCTTCTGAAACCTTTGTTTTTACTGTCAACATGCAGTCTAGTATCATGTTTTTTCTTCTTGTTGCAGGATACAATAGATTAGTTTGAACACATAGGCTAATAAGAACACCAGATGTCAACAACACAAGTGCCAGGCTTGCTTGACTGCATTAAGCACACCTTACTCATCTTCAGTCTATTTTTAAGTTTCTTCTCTTCTTTTATATAAACCAGGAAAGTTGACTTTCCTGAAAGGCTGCTTAACTCGCCTGCCTGCAAAAGTCCCTTAAATACTATATCTCCAAACAGAAATGAAACAGTCATCAAATCCTAAAAGTTGTACATGCTGTGTTGGAATAAAAATGTTGCATGCATCCTTTGTCACTATTAATATTACAATTTTATATGATGACATGCCATAATGTATATTGATGTAGACCTCAATTGCAATGGGAATGACACAATAAGACGTATACCCTTCCAAAAGAAACTACTTTTTAGTGTTTTCCGGTATGTTTTGTAATGTACTTATCCAGTCTGTTTTGTAATGACAAGCCTGTAGTCCCTGTACCCTGTATATCAAAACAGTTACTTATAACTTCCAGCAGGTGGAGTCAACAGTTTAGAAATGCATATGCACTGCTAGTAACAAAAAACAACCACCTGATATTGGTTTTGTAAATTTAATGAGATTATATTTATAGTAAATAAGATTATTCAATGTTTTACTTTTACGTTATCTCAGATTATTTTCTGACATTCGTGTGTTCCTTCCAGGCATAATTTCCCTCTCAAGCTCTCATTTTGGCAATTTAGCTGTGAAGGCTCAAACAAAGTTAATTCAAAAGGACTGTAGCATGAATTATTTAATTACAGTCAGCTACATTGTCAGATGTAACAATCTGACATCCATTTCGTGTCGCAAGCAACGTGTATCTGCATTTTCACAGATACAGTGATGCGTCTTGGCTTCTTTCTCAATAATCATTCTCTACAGTCTTGTTTTGGAGTTGCTAGAGGAAATCCAGCTGGGAGGACGAAGTCTAAATTAAAAACAGCTGCTCTAAAAACTCACCTCAAGACAGAGGCATACTTTGTCCCCGTTATGGATGTGACTGGGCATGTAAACAGATCCTGTGCAGATGTCCTTGTGATATTGTTTGGAGAAAATTCTGAATGACTGAACAGATAGAGATGACAGAAGTGATCATGTGTGATCAGAGTGACCAGAGTGTTGTTTTTCTGTGGGAAACTACGTTTGAGATTATGTTAGTGGACTAATTGACATACGTTTTATAGATATATGGCCATAAAGCTACATTGTAACATATGATGTCCAAATGCTTCTTGATGCATTCCAGATGCACTTGTTTAAGTGAGTTTCTAATATAGCCAAAGATAGGCAGTGACATCTTCAGCAGAGAGTTTTAGAAGCATACGTTTTGCGTCATTAGGTGGTGCTACTGCCACAAAGTGATCTAAACCAGAGCACATTGATTTTAATAGCAAACAATAAACTTTAAGATCATGAACAGGCATCATAATCAAAAGTGATAACTTTGGTTTAACTTTTGAATAAGGTGGACTTTACAAAACAACCATACTTTCGGAAAACAAATAATACAAAAATAATTACCAAAGTACTGTAATATATATTAGAATTTGTACACATTTAATTATAATAATCCATTTTATTAATGTGTCTCTCCGCATCTTTCAAAATCCAGCTGAAGTGACATTTTGCTTATAGCAAATACGATTAATAGATTATTTATAAATGCAGAGCTGTAAGTGAGATCCTTTCTGATTATTTGTCATTGGTTTTGTTTTAAAATATGATGTCAAATAACCCCTCACACATACCATACCATTTTAAATAGCTAAAAGATCTCTAAAAACAGCACTACACAGGTAAAATGATTGAACAATTATTATTTAATATTTGTACTATTATAAGTGTCCCACATTACCTGTTTTCACCCTTGGTGTTACAAGCATGAACAGTCATGAGGTGAAATGTTTTATTCAATATTTAGCGTATTGTTATAATAAAAAAATTACACAGCAGGCATTGCACATTAATTTTGTTAGCCTGCCCTATAGTGTAGGATATGGGTTTGGTATATTTAATAAAAAAATAATTAGCTTAGCATTTTTTTGACATCTTGTAAAGTCCCAGTACAAAACATATGTTGTGTATTTTCATGTACCAGGCTATTTCTCCTTCGAAGAGGCGTGGTCCAGCTGTAAGATCCCGCTCCCGGAATTCCATTCCGCTTTTCCCCCACGCCGTTCGCTGATAGGCTGTGTCTCAAATCCTAGTGAGCTGCCTATATAGACAACATATTTGGACGACATGCGTCTTGGCATCTTATACGTTCCGAGTGGCGTTTCGCGTCTACTGAACAAACCTCAAATATACTGTACACCTAGGCAACTCGCTAGGATTTGAGACACGACCATCGTCAACAGTTCAACATCATCGCACTGGAGTGATCCGCTAAAGCAGTGCATGCTGAACTTTCTGCTGCCCATTGGAAAGTGGGACCAAGAGAACAAAACGGATATTCACAAGTCAACCATCCGTTTCTCAACAACAGCCGGATTTCTTTCTTTTTTGGTAAATGAAGCCCCACCAAGTGTGGGACGGAGAAGCGACGGCGGCCTTGCTGTAGAAGAAACGCTTTAAACTTCTGCGAATATAATTCTCAGTGTCTTCAAGTGACGGACTTTGATTTCCCAGCGGCGTGTTTGGAGTCGTGCTGGGTTGGCAGACATGGGGACGAGGATACGTGCCCACAAACTCACTCTTTTTATCATCCCTTTGATATTTACGTCGCATCTGTTTAATGTAAGTGACTCGTCTGCATTTTTATAGACTTTTAATATCACACTGCCCTGCCATTTTGTAACAGTTAACTGTATCAATGGAAATGCACGCACAAAGTTACTTTGTAAAACTTTGCTTAGTTAAACAATCCATTCATTTTCACTCCGTTCGTTTTGCAGCATTTAGTAAGTCGCGAATTGTAGCACGTGAACGTTATTTTAAATAGCATTGATCTCACACTCATATCTAAAGCTCGACTCAAGTTTTGCATGTGTGTTCTTGTCCTGGTCTAATTTTATCCACAGAAACGAGCTATTCATAGTTGGTCTCACTGGCGTCTTGCATGACTGTATACTTGATTAACTTTATTTATTTGACACTCGTTGGTCTAGAGCACTTTCACTGCACACGAACTTATAAAAAGTCATGGCTTCTGAATTTAAACCCTTATTATTTGATGTTGTATACATTGTATAAATCCTATCAGATAGGCTAATGTTAATTGTAATGCCATCATACTTCATGTCCAGTCGTACACATTCATTTATTTAACCTTAATTAACTGATATATGTGTTATGTACTAGTTGCATAGTCTGTATTTTTTATTGTTTATTATAGTTGCAAGTGAAAAGGGAAGCGGGTTATCTTGATTATGGGTGGCATAATCTAACCCTATTCTGGGATTGCTTCCTTTCTCATGTTGTCATGATTAAAGCAATGCAGACTGCATTTTTCTCCTATGCTTTTCATAAATCACATAAAAGCACAACTTCTGCATACTTATTGACTCTTAATGTTTGTGTAAGGCACTTGCAAAGAAATTGACACCCATGTGAAAACTGTTTGAATTCTTGCTTCTATTATGACATTGTGCATTAACTTGAGAAGTTTCAACAGAAACAGTTTGATAAAGTATATTGTGATTAAAATAAACAGTGTCTCAATGAGACAAAGCAGCCAATCTAATGAGTAGGCGTCAAAGTTAATGTGAAAAAAATACCTACATCTCATCTTTCTTGGTACCTGTAATAGGCTACTGTACTATTTCCAGCTTGCTGGTAGATTCATTTGAACATTGTAGGTGGAGAGTTACTGACTGGAATTGATCCGTTGGAATAGCATGTGAAATGACTTTAACACCACAAAGTAGAAAGTAAATCCACTTTTGAAATTCTACTTTGCTTAAAGTTGAACTATACAGTAAGCTATTGTTGATCTGTTCCTTGTAAAGCATATGAAATTAACTTTCACTGATCGTAAACTACCATAAACCACTTTTTTTAGAAGAGAGATTCTCAGCAGTACAGTAATTTACCCCCCCTTTGGAGTTAGTTTAACTAGTTAGCTCAAATTAGTGATGCCTTGGAAAGCCTTTGATGTTGAATCCTTCCTCTGCATCACATGCTAACGGAAAGTCTTGTCATGTATAACTTGAGATTCTTTAAATCGGCTTTTGTTCATCTTGCGTTCCATGTATAATCCCTCACTTATCATTCATACACTAGTGAACATGAGCCTCTCTTAGTTTACTGATGTGTGGCAGGGGCCGTCGCCTTTGGTAATTTGAGATCTTTGCTTCTTCGTCTCAGGAACCACTGTCTCAATTGCAAAATAATTGAATTAAATGGAAGCAGTGCCATGTGTTTTTTCCATTACAAGCCTGCCTAAGATTTGACAAAGAGTTCATTTCATTCAGTTGAACACTTAGGGCTTCAGTTGCCACCGGCATCCCTGGTGTCCTACTGGAATTTCAGGGTCATAAGTATCAATCAGCATTGACAAAACCCCAATAAAAGCACTTTATTACCTTTTAGTTTACTGACACAATCAAGTGCTCCCTCCCTGCTGTTAACCATCAATGACTTGGTAATTGAGAGACGATTCTTTGCTATTTATTGACGCATGTCATTTTTGGGTTAAACTGGCTACTTGTGAGGTCGTTGAAGTTTTGTGTGATGATAAAGAAGGGTTGCAAGTGGGTTCACGCCCACTGTCCTTTTGCTTTTAGCTAGTTTGACCTTTATTTGAGATGAAGAAAAAAGAAGGAAACGCTTTTGAGAGCTGTAGACCTGCAGTAATCGATTAACAAAGTTTCAGTTCACTGAAGCAAATCCATTTTTTGTTAGTTGGGAACAGTTTTATTGTAAATTTTACTTAATACCAAAGCCATGATTTAAAGTGATAGTTCACAAAAAATATTTGGTCATAATTTAATTTATTCCTAACCTGTATGAAGTTTTTCTTCTGAGGAACACAAAATAAGATATTTTGGAAAAAAAAAACATTATTTTTTTGGCTATACAATGAAAGTTAAGGGGGTCTTGTGTGACTTTGGACCTTACTTACTTTGATTAGCTATATGGACAACTGTTCTTCATAATATATTTTGTTGTTTAAATTTTTAAAATCACATGAGTGAAGTAATTTTTCTCTGCAGCATCCCTTTAAAAGTAGGTAGTTATTATTAGCTCTGTTTTTGATTCTGCAAAGCCTTTTAAGTGTTGGAGGTTTGTCCCATGATATCTAGCATTACGACATGCTATTTTATTTTGAGATGTCTCTCTGATTAGAGAGTCACAAGTATACCCTGACTTCATCTGGGGTGGATTTTAAGGTAGGTCTGGATTCCTGTGGATATATTGGGTTTACTGCTCCAGACCGTAGTTACAAGCATATTCCTGTTGTGTCTTTCATCGTCTTGACCTCCCTAGTATGCCCACATTTACTGTATCTTGTGCAATATCTAGATATAGTCCAGCCATCCTGGTCAATTTAACACCCACGTGGTCTCCCAAGTAAGCGCAGAGGAATCTAGCGCACAGCGCTGGGATAACTGGGCCCATGTTCAATGAGATTTTGAGGACAGGAGATTATTAATGGTCTCAGTGTGCTCTTTTACATATCTTGTTTGTGAGCTGTATGGCAACCTAATATGGTCTGTTACATTAAGCAAATGCTAGGTACTTGAATGTGTTAAAAAATGTTTGCATTTGATAGAAGCTTTTATCCTAAGTTATTAATGTTGCATTTAATTGATCTAGATCTAATTCTTTTTGAGTTTAAGGCAAGCATGAAAGGCTAAATCTTTAACAACAAACAAACAAAAAATTCAGTCAACAAAAGATGGACAAAATGAAGTCCGTGCATATTTGTCTTTTCTTTTTCGGTGATCCGTTACACTTGGATGCATGGTATGTCACAATATGAAAAAAGTTAGTGTGTTAGTTTGGTTTAGATCATCTCTTCTCTTGTTGTAAATGCTGTGGCTTATTTATCTGTGGCTGAATGTAAAGTATTGGCACATGTGGAGAACAGCCTGCTGCTGTAATTTCTTCTGTTGTGAAGTGCGACTGGGGTTTGGATTGAGGTCAAAGTGGTTAGAACCGCATTTTTAAGTGCTTATATATTGAATTGACTTTTAGAAATACCTCTTTATAGTATTGTTTTGTATTATAAATACATCATTTTAAATGTACACTCAAATGTTTGTCTCTTGAATACAATTTGCAGAGGATTGTTCCCACCCGTATTTGTGACCGTACACACATCAATTCGTCCCTCTGTTACGCTTCATCTGCAGGTAACCTGGGGTACATCACGGTGGGAATCTTCATCTTTTATTTGCCAGCTGTCTGTGATAGAGCCGCAGGCAGACTCCAAACACAGCTGTAGCTCAGCTGGTATTGTAACCCTTGCAAGTGCATACATGAGTGTTCATACTCATTGTGCGGCTTGATGCTTCATAAGATGCGCCCTTAATCTGACCACCCAGACCCATAAATACAAATTTAAGCTCTTTTCTTGATCCGTTGTCACACTTTACCATGCTGCTTTTGGAGAACAGTCCACAGGGTTGCTTCAGCAAATTAGCTTGATATATTGCTGCCATTTTAATGCATGGATGACGGGTAGATGACTTGGTTGTTAGAACGCTATCACCTTCAAAAATGTTCCTGTAGCTCAAGTGTTAGAGCATATCAGCACCAAAATCAGGGGTTCAATTCCTAGAGAATATTTGCAATTAGACTATTGTAAATCGGATTATAAGCCACCTCCTGAAAAAAGTTCCCAACCATGTAATTTTGGTGGACAAAAAAAAACTTTAACTTAATTTGAAAAATGTTAGGACGAGCCCCCAATAATGTTACGGTCCCTGGTATAAGTGTCTAGAAGTCAAGGGACACATAACAAAATAGACGGACAGTGGCCAAAGTTTTCCAAATGAATTATTTATTTAAACACAAATTACTCACAAAAATAAGAGACAGGGAGCCCAGCAACAAAGAAAGGAATAACTAAACTAACAGAAACAAGCTGGGACTCCCCGCTCCAAACTAAAATTACAAACAAAGAAAAAGTATGTGGCTGTGGAGAAAACTGTGGCTGGCAGAGAGAGAATGAGAGGGTCCGCCTCCTTCCACTTTATAGCCTCGTCTCCCCAGCTCAACCAATAAGAAACTAGAGAAGACAAAATAAAAAGATAAAACAATGAGCACTAATGTTAATTTGAGGACTCTGGGCGTACGTGAGGCACGCGTAACACATATTGATAAATGTATTCGCGTATGTGCTCTGCAGGTGAATATATCTAAATGTTAAAAGCCTGTGCACATTACATAATGCTTAGTGTAAGAAAGTGCTTTGAGTTTTGTTTCTGTTATGAAGTACTTAGTAGTGTCTCAGACCCCTTGAATGACTTTAGAGCTATCTGTCTGGAAACATTTGACCTTTTTAGACTTGTATGGGGAATGTAGAGCATGGCTCTGCATAATTGGCTGCCTGGCTATGTATTGGGAAACACATTGGTTCCCATATGTTCCTTTACTTAGTTTTTTTTTTTCATTTAGATTACCTTTGCTGTCATCTATTTTGTTTTTATAAAAAAATAACAACAGTGTTTAATCTTTGGCAGATCTCTATCCTTTTTTCATATGATACATTATACTATTGTGATGTCTATATTTACTTGTATCATTTAAAACATTTAGTTTTACTACTTTCATTACTCTCTTATCAGCCATAATATGAAAATCATATTTTCATTTATCGCATTCTGAATTCTAATATTGTTAAATTGATAATTATCTCTCTAAAATCCACCATATTAGTTATCAAATTATATTTGAGATTTTATTTGAGATTTTTATTTTATCATTTTATTTTTTAAATTAATAGTTTATGCTCATTAACACTATTTTTACTATTTTCTATTTTGAAATGACCTTTGCCATCATCTAACACTCACTAAGTTAAGTTTTAATAACATTGTTGTGTGAAATCTTTAGCAGATCTCAAAATGAATATCCATTTTTCATTCAGCATTATAGAGTTTTGATGCCCAAATTCACTAGTAGAAAAAAAACTAACAACTACAGGTAATTATTTTAAATAAGCTTTTAGTCATAACATTAGAATAGTTATCAATTTACGGCATCTAGAACTCTAATATTGGTCTATCCTCAATTTGTCCTTTTTTGAGTTAAACTTCTACAGTATGTCTACCTTATACATGCATTAAGTACTGCCATCTACATGCATGATATCAACGTTTCCATATCACTCAATACATGTCGTCATCATAAGTGACTTTTGTCAGTGCTTGCTGGATATTTATGGTAAGATGAGGTTATAAAGAGTGTCTCGCTCGATCTTGTGAAAACAGCGTGTGAATGGAGTTCTCAGCAGAGACCTCTTCTTCCATTAATCTACGACAAGACTCGGCTTGCCCCAGAAGAAAGGCACTACTTTTTCCAAGCCTCCTGCAAACCCCCATAGGATGCGAGTTCTCCCAGGCTGTTATTACACCACTGAGATCATGCCGAGGAAGAAAGAAAAATTCAGTGCCCTCAGGCCACAGTATATGTCACAGCGGAAGGAAAATAAAAATGAGAAGATAGACGATGGTGCATTTGATTTTGTAGAAGAAAAGGACCAAAAAGGTAAACCCATCTTTGTTATGTCTGGTGTTCGGTGAACATAAAAGGCCACAAAGATTTGCTTTGCCGTGTTTAACCAAAACAAAAGTGTAAAGGTGTGTTTAAGTGACATTTTAACAAGAGCCATTGACCTAGTGTCCCCTGGATACGGTGATTGAGTGCACTGCAGGTAATATACTTTCTTTTGAAACGGTTGGCAGGGTCTGTCACGATTTGCTGTGCTGTGATTGGCCCCTTTGAGCATTTGGGCCACTATTCAGCATATCTGCCACCTTCTCTACACTAGGGCTGTGCAATTAATCGCATAAACCGGCTTTACTGAAGAGATACGCATGATAATCGCATGCGATTAATTGCACAGCCCTACTCTACACCACTCTGCCTGCTGGGTTCAACTGAAGAGGCCACAGATAAAACTAGTCGAGCCACCCAGGAGGCTGATGTACATTAGCATGTCAACAGCTCCTCTGCAGGAGCCGGGCACTTCTGGCTCTTGGCTATTGGAAAGCAGAGCTTCTCTTTGTCATTCAGAAGAGAGAGTCGAGATGTGAGATAATTCTTGTGATGGCTTATGGGTGAAGATGTGGCTGTAGAAAGATCATATCTTACATGACCAAATTATTGCGGGTTATATGCCATTTGTGTTTCTTTTGGCAGATTCCTCTGTAAAGGACTTTGCAGTCCCTGGTTCCTTTCAATGTGTGCTGCATGATAAGAGAGGAAATCTGTATCTCTCTTCTAGTAGAGGATATCTGCATGGCCAAAAGTGGCAGTGCATTGATTTTAGGGTCAACATTGAATCGCTATTGCCAAGTTGCTGATTCATCGTCCTGCCAGGGAAATTAAATACAAAATGATCTATGAGAGGCAAAAGACCTTTCCCAGTAACAAAGTTTACTCAGGCTTTCCTGTACCACACCGTCTAAGATTTCCCTCCCTCAAATTCTGTCCTATATTAAACAGTGGGTTCCAAAAGTCAAATCAGTTATTTATCTTTTTCAATTTATATTGTGCAAATGAACACTGCTTAAAATTGGAAAATAAGTGAGAAATATTTTGGGCTCTGTACTATTTGTTTGCACTATATATATGACTCCACTGTATGTTTGTTTCTTTAGATTTTCACTTCTTTTTGTGTTTTCTCCCAATGTATTCCCCTTCAGAATTATATCATGGTCCTGCCCAATATTTCCTTACTGCTTTTATAATGGATTTCAATAAAAAAAAGGTATATAATGATGTATCCATATAATGTCAGGTGCAAATGCAAGTGTCAGGCAGTTGGTTCAAGCGATCCTTGCGTTTGCAAGCACGCCTGGTGCCAAACTATAAGAGCAAACATGTTCTAACTGGAAATGATGAAATTACCAGGGAGCCACCTGCTCTTGATGGTGCCAAAACCACATCCCACACTGCAAACTTCTCATCTCGCACATTTATATTTCCATGACCAGAAGTTTCAGTGCTTTGCTGCAATGTTTTTCATGTATGAGCTTTGCCACTGATGGTTCCAGGCTGAATATTTCATACCAAAGTCCTCTAATGGAAAAAGTACAATCCCACTCTGAAACCTGTTATTGCAGACCACTGTGCTTGCATAAGGTGGGTTATGATTGGTGCAGATACCACAGGCCTTCAACTATGTGCTCTTATCCAACGGCAAGGGAGTAGCTGTGTGCCTTTGCTCACTTTATTTAAACATGTTCTGTTATCTATTCCTTCCTATATCCATTACAACTGATTTGGGCTCCTGTTTGGTCAAAGTTTACACTGTTTTTGACTGACTCGCAAGTGTGATGAATGCTGGCATGAACAGTGGGAAAGAAACCTAAGCTATTGTCTGATAAAGGAGGAATGGGAATCCTGTGTTTTTAAGTGCTTTGCCAGATTTGAATCATCACAGCTGATGAGTTTGGCCTCTGTTATTACCATTAAATGCTTACTAGACCCTATTTTAAAAGTGTACTTAAACCTATTCCAATATTTTCTGCATTGTAGTGAATCATAGCTCACGCAAGTTTATTACCTTTGCATGAATTGACCATTGTTATAGTGTTAGAAACCAGATGAAGAAATTTAGAAAAATTGAGTCATGCAACATCTGACTCATCGCTAAAAGTAGACCGATGATCCATGTATTTTGGGCATAGACAACTTGAAAAACAGTAACAGTATCATGCTCGTACTAAACTGTTCTTGGTTTGAACACATTTTTGTGGTTTTCAGACTAAACTGGCCTAGTGCAATTTTGCCTCCACCCACACATAAACACAGAAACTGCAATTTCATCCTGTCAGTGACTGTCTTTAGAGTCATCTCCTTGCTATAAAAGCTAAGTATATTTCAAAAGGAGGACTTTTAAGGTAAAATACTTTATTGTTTTTGTTATGCTACTATTTTGTTTTTGATGGTCACTAGAAACGAGAAAGCTGTAAATTTGATCTGAGGAAGAAATATATCCTTAAGGTGCTGTCCCATTAGTGAAATTTATGCAAAATGTTGTGACCAATATACATTTTGCTCACCAAAAAATATATCAGCCAACGGTAAATGATCTTTGAAGTATAACACGCTTGATGACTCTTATTGCCCATTTATGATTTTAACTAGCCTGCTATTTTTATCCTCTTTGATTTTATCTTGATAATATTTGAATATTTTATGAAATTGATAATTCCACTTAACAGTTACTAAATTTAAATGTGAAGTGAGCTTTCCTTATCTTAAAATGTAGACCGTAGTTCTAACAATGCCAAGGTCATGGGTTTGATTCCCATGGAAAGCAAGAACTGATACAATGTTAATGTGTACCTAGAATGGAATGGAATGTTGGATAAAAGTGTCTGCTGAGTGTATAAATGTAAATAAGTTTCAGAATAATGTGGAACATAGAAATATAATATAGATGTCCAAACAGTAAACATTGCATTCCTATTGCAACTACCCACAGTTGGCGAGCTGCAACAGGGAGCGACATTTCAAACCAGAGGTTCTTAATTACCCTGGACTCTACAACGATATACAACTTAGAGCCAGCAAAAGCAATTGTCCTTTAAACCAGATAATTAAACAGCCCTTCCAGTGGTGATTGATGACTAACCAGAAGTGCTGCTGCTGTATAGTAGGTTTATAGCCGCTGGAAACTCGAAGTCTTGGTGTTACCTCCAGG
Organism: Ptychobarbus kaznakovi; assembly: GCA_027422405.1. NCBI lineage: Eukaryota > Metazoa > Chordata > Actinopteri > Cypriniformes > Cyprinidae > Ptychobarbus > Ptychobarbus kaznakovi. Next base: position 9,580,044 of record CM049794.1, read on the forward strand.
CCTCTGTTGTGGTCTTGACATGGGCACAAAGGGTGGTGTCAGGTGCCCACTGCTATTGAGATCTGGCACAGAGGAAAGCCTCGCTGAGTCAAATTCCTTGGCATGGGTGCAAAACCTGCCTGTAGGCACAAGTTTAATGCACTTTCTTCTTTTGTGGGGAAAACCTGCAGTGTGGAGACTATAGGAAAAGAAGAAAGGGTACGGTTTTAATTACTAGGCTTTATGTTTTTGACATGATACGACTGAATGAGCATAATTGCTCATTATCTTATTTGGGGAGGAAAAGTGCCCAGAAGGGTGACTTTAGTCAATATGAAATCCAAATTTACCTGAATGTTCCTGGCCTTACTGTGCATGATTTATTGGTGCATATTATTCCAAATAAGCATTTATAATCTTTGTGACTAGAAGACGTGCAGATTTGTAGTGTTTTGTGGTCAAATTATGAATCTTCACTATACTGATTGAGCATGCCACTATGAACTGTTCAGTGGCATTTTTATGTCTCTGAATCAATCTCCTGAATGTAATTCTCTGTGGGACTTCACTTAGGGCTAAATAATTTGTAACCGGGCCTCCAATGAGAGTTCCCATGCGATCTGATGGGAGCCTTTTCTCATGGACATCTTGATTTTTTTTATGTGTGTGCCTGTAATTAACCGGAAGGGAATTAAATGCTTCACATCTGTTTCCAGTGAATGGGCAGGTAAGGCCCCTCGCTTTCCTTTATAGAGAGATAACTCCCCTGGCACACAGATGTGTGGCTGTTACTCCTTAAATGGAAGGTCAGAAGTCTTTCAGCTTCTGGTTTGTATGTTTGACCTTTTTCATGTTACCTAGAGTAGTCTGGCTCAACGTACAATGAATACGTTGCTAATAACCTTGTAAGTCTCATTCTAGCTATCTGTTTATTTAACACAAACCGACTGGTTTTGTGCTTTGTTATTGTTTCTAGCTTCATTATTAAGTGAATGTTTATTCTGGACGAGTTGGGAAGGAAGGCTGAAGGAGTTATGTTTAATTTTAGTCTGGGAGCTTTATCAGGCTTTTTCATTGTATGAGATCAAACAAGCGTGGTGCAGTCTGGGGGAATTCCTTCCTCGAACAACCATCCTGGACAATAGAGTTGTTACCCACTGTATACTCGGTGGTGTCAGTGCATCTACCACCTAAACATCATTGTTAGCGATTTCAGATGCTAAAATGATTTATAGTTGAATGCTTCAGTTGCTAAAGGCATTTAATGTAACTCAATATGGGGAATGCAAAAGCCGTTATTCATTAAGAGTCTCACTGAACAAATTTGCTCTCCAGTGCCTCTTTGAAAAATCCCAGTGAGCCATTAAGCAGATGCCATAAACCAAACAAACATCCAGTCATCCATTACTGCCAATTTTTTTGTTGTATGTTTAGAGGAATGGGACAGGCCAAGTAAATGTAGCGATTTCCATTAGCCAATGTTTTGTAATGTATTTCTTCAAAAGCTTTGTCTAGAAGTAACCCTCGTTCTGCCAATATTCCATTTATCCTGCTCACCTTTACTCCTTGATGGCAGAGAGAGTTTACAAAGCATGAGTTACCATCTGGGCGTTACTTCTAGTTGTAGTCCTAGTCAAGAAATAATTCAATAATTGCATTTTTAGCTAATATATTATCTAGAGGCTGGTTGGGACTTGGCCATCTGTAAAATAAAAACATTATCAATACTAATATGTATGAGACTCACAAAATATGTTTGTATAATACAATGTCAGAAACTGTTTACAAAATGTTGGCATAAACTTCAGTTAGTTTAACTTAATTTAAATTCAGAGTGAATTTGGCAGAACAAACAGTGTTTTACCTTCTTTCTGCAGGCTGTGTATATACGATATATTTATCATTGTCACAGTCTCATATGAGTGTTAAGAACAGACGGTTGCATTACACAGTATTTTGAGACTAGTTAATATAGACACACTTCAGATTAGCATGCAAGATACTTTTAAATGGCTTTGTATCCTCTGGGAAAACATTGGATATGCTGTACTAAGTTTGCCGTGTAAAATCAGAGCTGATGCATCTGTCTTTTAAGGTAGATAAAGAAGTGTAATGAATTTGCACATGCGTTGAAACTCTTGTTTTGTTACTTTATCGCTCGGCTTGTTTTGAGTCATTACAACTTTTTGGAAACATTGCCTACCATTGGATTAAGTTGGGGTAAACACTTAAATCAGGCTCTGGCCATTCAAATTTTATGTAAAAACACCAGCTCAAAAAAAACTCAGCTAGCTTAATTTGGACAAATTGTGAGACTGGATTTATCTCCAGCATTATAGCTTTTTTTTTCATTTATAATCAAAACCGTTTCCAACACATATCCATTGTCTTCACTTTGTACTTCTTAGGATCTGGCTGCATTATCTAACTGAGAGAATGGATGTATTTGTTGATGTGACATGATTTTTTATGTGTCCAGGGTAACAACAAGGAGGAGTAAACTGCCTTAAAGTACGTTTATTTTGTCAGTCATAATTTGAATTTGAAGTACATGTGTAACAGCTGCTATTAAATGGGAAACATATGGTGTTACGCAATCTAGTGGGTTTTAAAGAGACAATTGTTTGGACAATTTTGTGGTCTTTACTCAACCTGGAGCAGTAAATTACTCCCTGAAGGACACAAAAAGGTCAATAGGTAGGTTTTGCCTTGTAATTTCTTCAAAACTTTTTTTAAGTTATCTTTTTTTTTTTTCATTGGTGTCAAAGGTTCATCAGAGGCATGGCTGCCATGTGTCAACTAGCTGGGAATTTTGTTATAGTATAGTTTGGTTTGTCCCAATTAATTTTCAAAACTTTAAGCAGATGTTGATGTTACAAAAATGTTAGTGTTTTATCAAAAACTGTTTGTGTATTAATTAGTTGACTCAATCAAATGCTGTCTTTCCCGAATATTCCTTAATGTTCTCCACTCTTTTACAATAAAACAGACTTTAAAACTATTAAAGCGGACAGCTGTTAAAGCTCATTGAAAAAGACATCTGTCTTTTTGGCCCAATTTAAATGAAATACTTCTCTTAAGGTAAAGTATTAATAAACTATTATTATTTGAGAATCATGCAACTTAGGCATCAGAAGAATCAACAACAACAGTAAAGCCCGAAACACACTGCATGATTTTCAGCTGTCGCAGACGAAAGACTGGCATCGTGAAACAATCGCGGAGATTTCTGATTGGCCAAGATTGTTTCACGATGCCAATCTTTCGTATCAGGCTTTCAGCTTTGAGTTGCATTCTCATTGTCATCTCAGACCTCTTAGACTGGATTCAATTTAAGTAAGAAGAATCTCTTTAGTTTCTTCTCACATTTGGTTGAAGTGTTTCTAAGGCCTCAAAATTCTCCAGAGTTCTGACCCAGCCAGTGTAGAGATAATCCTGCAGATTCTGGCCAGCCAGCTTCTTGATCCTTTGTCAGTGGGTGACAAGGGGAGGCTAAACCCAAGGATTTAAAACCGAGAATGGAGCTTGGATGAGCCTATCAGAGTCCAAGCATTTCAAGCAGACAACATGCAAAGTGGGCACCTGATCCCCTCTCACATGCACAAGCAAAATAATTGGCTGCTGTAATGTTCATATGCAGTACCCTTCAAAAGTTTGGGGTGAGTAAGGGTTTCCCCTAAAATAATGTATTTTATTCAACAAGGGTGCAATTGATTAAAAGGTCAGTAAAGATTCTATTTCTATTAAATGCTGTTCTTTTTGTTGGTCAAAAAAATCTTGAAAGTTACAAAAAGTAAATAGAAAAAAATGAATATGTACATGGAAGTTGTACATTTGAGTTGATGTTCTATCAAACTTTGAAAGGAAGCAAGCAGGTTGTGTAGCTAGATGTTATAAGGATGTTCTCCATGTATCCTTTCCATGTGGTTGCTAAAACAGTGACCTGTTTGTAGATTACCTGAATCTTGATTCTCGCCCCCAGAATATGTTGATGTGGTGGTCTGAACTGCTGAGCAATGACGGCTGTTCCCAGAACACCTTCACCACAGAAATGTTAGTAAAGCCACTCTTTTCTAACTTGTTTACTGATGTGTGGCCAGAAATAACCCCAACTGCAGCACAGTGCTGCAAGCTAAATGTACAGTATTGAGCTGAGATGTCCGGAACCTTCAATCATGATGCTGAGGCTGTAGGCATGTGTTCTAACAAAAGAGGCTTTCAGTACATTTGCAGTCATGGCTTCCACTTGAACCGCAAGCGTCCAGTGCTAGGGTTGTAACGATATACCGGTATGACGATATACCACGATATAAACACGTACGATTATCATACCGTGTACATTTGCTTATCTACGGTATTTGGAGAAAATAAGACGCAGAATCTCACCTGCGCCTAGGCAATAACTTTTCACTTAACTGTTCTCTTGCTCCACCCACACGTGCAGCGGAGACGACATCAGAAACAGAGGCCGTTATCTCTAATCTCTATCCCACGTCCAAATATAAATTAAAATTGGTAGTATGGGAATACTTTGGTATATAGAAAAGACGAACGCTTATTTGTCCTCGAGGATAGACAGTTCACAAAAACTGGTCGCAAAGCGGCCGCAAAAAGAGGAAACACATTCGAACATGTTTACCAATATTTCAGAACACCATCCTTCTGTGCAGATACAGTTATGTCCCATTTATAACTTAAGTTAAAGCCTTATGATTTCCGTGATGCGGAGTGAATCCCAGAATCCAGTCATGACAATGGATTTACAATGCAGATGTCACATAAAACGCTCAAAAACAGAGCTGTCAAATCACTACATGGTCTAGTGTCTGTGATTATTAAAGTGAAAAAACACTGCTATATAAAAACATAATCTGTTTGTTTTGCGTGTCTCTCTGTGAGTGAGCAGCATTGTGTCATGTAAGTTACTACATACTCAAGTATGCGCGCTGGCGCCGCTCATAGTGTTTAACAGCGCTGTTAAACTGTCTGAAGATGTGAACACAAACACTGAGAGCCTCGCTGACACTGAGAGAACAATTAATAATCCTTTCATCGTTTTATTTGAGAAAACCATTGTCAAATACACTGAAACGCAAAGCTCTTCACTACTACCCTTCTTCTTCTGTGATTTGCGGCAGCTTAGACGCTTCAAATGCGTATTACTGCCCCCTTCAGTTCACTACTACCCGTCAAAATAAAAGTCTGCTTTTTAACTCGAAGAAATTGACAGAAATTACGATTGTTCTATAATGTGGCCTACTTCTAAAATAATAATAAATAGAAACATTTAAGGAATATAATTTCCCCCTCATTTTTATTTAGTAAATCTCGGTTGTGCAGCCCTTTACGAAAGCATAAACAGGACAAGTTATTTTCATTTGATTTCATTACCACCATTTTTGATAGTATATTTGTATTGTGTCATAAAAGTACAGAATCCAGAAAAATTAAGTCAAAGCAGAGTTTATGAATTGTTATGAATTATTAATGATGAATATAGGTTGTTAAACTAATATATAATCAATGATGAAATGTACTTGATTGTTTTTGATGAATACAATTTGAATAAACACATTTACTTTTGGTATTGCGCTTTCTAATCACATGCATTTTCTTCAAATCCACAAGAAAGTTGAGTATTAGTAGTTATTTCTACATTGACTGGTGACCCTAATCACAGATTAACTGGTAATAAATGACTTGTTTTTTAAAACCACAGTTGTTATGCAGCAAATGCAAGCACTTTCGCTTCCTAGATGGGTTGTTTTCTGTCCCAGTACTCCTTAATTTGTCTCACAGCCGTTTTGACAAGAGGTTTGATAGTAGGATGAAATTTCACCTGCAGCTACTTGGCTTGAGTGGTATATTTACCTCCCAGAGGAATGTCACCTTTGTACGCCCACACAAACCCTACAGCCAGGGTGCGAAAGGGGTCAGTGGAGCTGTAGCATCTTCTGGTCCCTGCGTGTTACCTGCCAGAGCAAATTTCATTCATACTCAATCAGGCTGACTCACTGGGGCTTTATATTCCAAGTGTGGGCCAAATCAGGTCTTTGAAGCCTGCAGCAGCTTGCTGTGAGAACACTAAGAGCCCCTTTGATCAGACAAACTTCCTCTTTGATTCTCTTGAATGTGCTTTTAAGACAATGCAAATCATGTGCAAACTGCATTTAGGGAACTTTTGATCAGGCTTGCTGTAGTTACAGCTCATTTCTGTATCTCAAAATTGCAAATTTCAAAGCACACACCCTCTGATTTATAAGAGATATCGTCTTGCCACACTCTTTGAAGGCTGCTGATCATGGTCAGTTCTCGGTATTGTGATTCTTAGAGGGATAGGTCACCCAAAATTGATTGTAAAATGAATCAAAAATTGTAATTATAAATTATGTATTATTTACTTTTAAAGCACCACAATACTATTTATATTACTGTATATATAAACGTGAATACTATTAATTTGATCATGTTAATATTAATATATTGTTATAATATTATTAGTGCTGTCAAACCATTAACCGTGATTAATCCCATCCAAAAATAAATTTTGTTTACATAGAAAAAAAATTGTGTACTGTTTAAAATATTATGTATATTTAAATACACACGTGCATGTATATATTTAAGAAAAAATTTATATTTATATTAGTGCTGTCAATCGATAAAAAATGTACTGTTGTATTGCGTAATCCCAGCTGAACACCTCCGGTGGGACTTTAAATGCAGACCTTGAGCCAAAAATTAATCATCACCAAACACCAATGTCTTGTACATATGGGTACAGTCATTTCATACACTTCAAAACTGTTGCAACAGAGGTGGAAATACAATTTTTAAGTGCATGAATTATGTTTCCATCTTTGTTGCCACAGTTGGAAGTGCCTTTTTCTCTTCTAAAGAAGGGGATGTCCCAGAACTTCTGTCCATATAATGAATGTACAAGTCATTGGTGTTTGGTGATGGAATTTTTGGCTCAAGGTCTGCATTTAAAGTCACACCAGAGGCGTTCAGCTGGGATTAACAGTCAAGTTCTTCCACACTGACTGAATCATCATTTCTCTTTGATCCTTGTCTTATACACAGAGACACTGTCATGTTAGAATAGAAAAGAGTCCTGTCCAAACTGTTGCTATAAAATTAGAAGCACACAATTCCCTAGAATATCATTATATGCTTAAACATTAAGATTTGTACTCATGGAAATTACTAAAGTAGTCAAACCTTTCATTAAAAGGGGGTGACCCAATATTACAATATAGTGTTATGCATACACATGTATGTGTGTGTGATATATATATACATAATAAATACACAGTACACACGCATGTATTATGTAAACAAACTTTTATTGTGGATGCAATAATTTGACAGCACTAAATATAATTAATATTTTTGGGGAGCTTGACTTTGTCAAGCTATGAACTATCAATGTTTTTAATGTGTTATTTTTATGTTCTATGTTTTATTTTCTATATTGTATTTTATATTTTTGCATTTGCATTTTTATTATTGTCATTTATTTTTTGTCTTGCAAATATGTTTGAAACAACATGTGGGTAAGTAATGACATAATTTATTTTGGGTTAAATTATTCATTTAATAACCGAGAGGCTTTGAGTGTATTCATTATTTAAGACCGCATCTGTTGTTTGTTTTGAGGAACACCAGATTTCTGCTGCCACTTTATTTGTCATACTCATGTAATTATGAGTGAAAGAAAACAGCTGGTTTGTATTTTTCAGTTGCCAGGTTGATCTGGCACGAACAAATGCTCCATGAACCCTCAGTGTGTGTTGAGGATAATCTAGATTTCATTAAAAAATTTCCTTTCAAAAGAAAGACAGGTTAAAACTGCCACAGCTACTTTTACAGAGTCGGAAACTTGTCAGATCAAGCCAAAAATCCCTCACTGTTTATAATTCCCCCAAACAGGCCTTCTGGTAATGACTAGCTTAAGAACTGAGTCACCATATCAGGTTTCTAAACAGCATTGTCCATAGTCCATGTGATCAAATGCCTGAACTGTTGTCATTGCTGACCATTCCAAAGCCCTCACAAAGCCACGCGGCCAAATCCGAGTTAATTATGACATAGCTGTCTTGAATAGAACCGGGACTTGTGACCTTGAGAACAGACTGCAAGTGGTTATCCAACTTTAAACCTCTCTTGGCAGGCTGGCATGTTATACTAAGTAATCACAGAGCAATGTTGTTTTGTTTCGGTCAGATTTTTTTTTCATTATTGTTTTACAAATATACTGTATCAGTTCTCACAGAAGAAGATTTTTTGAAAGTGCCAGCGTTGTTCTGAACTCCATTGACTTTCATTGTTTGGACAAAAACAGCTGAAACATTCTTGGGAATATCTTTTCATTGTGAGTAAATGATGACAAAATGTTATTTTTGGGGCGAAGTATCCCTTTAAAAACAACACCGAATGACTACACTTCATTTTGTGATGAATGTCAGCATGCAGCATTTAATAATGCAGGTCTTATTAAATTGTCTTTGACCTGGCACAACACCGCACAGGGGGGTCTAAAGCCAAGACAACAGGTGGTACAGATTAGCTCCAACAGCCATGAGAATAAGAATCGGAAGTTTGTCACCAACGTTGGCTTTGTGGGAAACCAGAGTTCCATGAAAATCATCAATAATCTGCCACAATTTACTTCAGATCATTTGCCCTGCATGCTATGAGCAAGGCTTGGATGTTCAAACGACATTAATTAAATTGTTTCGCTGTTTCTTAAACACAATTCATATGTTGAGAGCACTCATTTACTGGAAACTGTTGTTTGCTTTAAGGTGAAGGCAGGGGTGTGAAGTAACGAATTACAAATATTCGCATCACAGTAATTAAGTAGTTTTTATCAGTACTTATCAGAGAGTAATCGGTCTCGTGACTTTCATCCAATCAGATTGTGCATACAAAACTTTAACCGCCAACTGCTTTTTCTCATGGCTGCTGGAAGTGCATTCTTCAGGCATCAATTCAGTCGAGTTATCAGCATCATCCTCTAATATTTTAAGGTAAATTTGGGATTTCTGCTCACTAAGTGATTTATATTTATGCTTGCCTATCTACAAGGCCTGAAATTTGGTGTGAAGTTTGGGGGTATTGCGTACAGTCCCGCAAGTGGATGATAGATATTCTTCATTCTTTACGACAAACAAGACAATGTGAATTACAGAATGTGCAATGTTTTTTTAAATAAAAAATTGCAGTGTACAGCGTTTATTATGACGGGGTACAATCCACAGCTCAGTACTCGCTACTCCAGTCCATACTCATGAGTACTTTTAAATAAGTAAACATGGCTACTGTTTTACTCTTACTCGAGTAGTTTTTTGGACAAGTACTTTTACTCTACTCACACAACATTTTTTGGAAGGTAATGGTACTTTTACTTGAGTGTGTTTTTTCAGTACTCTTTCCACCACTGGGTGAAGGTCAATTTTCCTCTAAAGGTGTCATCGGATGCAAAATTCCCTTTTCAGGTTGTCTGAACATAAATGTGTTTTTAACCATGCAGCAAACCTTTTAAAATATTTTGATTAAATCAGGCCTACTGAATTTTTTTTTCTATACGGTCGGTTAATGGTTATGCGGTTAAAATGAATATTCCTAGTAAAAGTCAATGCGTTTCGGCTTCTTGGAGGCTGTGCTTAATTTGTAAATTGTGAGGTCCTGGAATGAAGTGGGGTGATTGATCAAATGATCAGAGGAGGGAGAGGTAACGGAGTATTTGTGCAATTGGTGGACGTGGACCAACTTAAGTGATTACCAGCTTGCACCAGTTGTTTTTATAGTTCACATTGTAGGCTACTCTAAAAATTAATGGTTATTTTATTTCAACATTTATTTAAACATATTTTGGTGTTTGGGTAGTTTGTGTAACCCAGCTCCTGACAGTAAAGTCGCAATAGTCGCGTTTGCATGGATCATTGCAGGGCGGGCTTTAGAACGTCATAGGGGGCTCAAAGCATGACGCCAGGCCTGTTTTTTATTTTTAAACATTTATCCTTGTATTCTGCTATGGGTAAACAGTTTGTGTATTGACAGTAATTGTGTCTATCCTCCTGGTTCGTTTCTCTGGAGCCTTGTGGCATCACTCTTCAAAGTATGTTTAGTCACTTTGCCAAGGTTCCTTTGAAAAGAGGACAGCGTCACCAAGACAAGAAAGGAAGTTCTTCTTAAATGACAGCTAGCTGCAGTACAGAGGCCCTTCCTGTTATAAATAAACAGCTTTTCCCCTACGCTCTGCCACTGGCCTCAGCACCTCCACGCTCAGCTGTCGTCTGGGGGAACTAGACTTTGCCAAGGTTCCTTTGAAAAGAGGTCTACATAAAGCGCCATCACCAAGACAAGAAAGGATTTTTAGACTCTTAAATTTCTCTTAAATGACTCTTAAATTTCTCTTCCATGTTTATGTTTATTAGTTGTCTACAAAAAAGAGGCCATGAAGATTAGATTTGTACCACAGGCTTATGCTGACCAGTTTTAAGGTATTGGGTCAATTGGTTTCCTTTTATTTCGTTGATATATAAAAGCTGCTCTCGGCAGTGTCATGATGCATATTCAGCAACAGCTCTTTTCAGGCCTGACTCTTAATTTATTTCTCTGCCTAAAAAAGTACTTTCATAAGCAAGAATGATTCTGTTTGATTGTGTCTATCCTCCTGTTTCGTTTCTCTGATGTTGACACATCCTTGATAAAGCTTGACATTGAATTATGCTGTACTTTCATAAACCGAGATATAGAACTCTTAAGGTATAAGGGTTCATAAAAAATTTACTTTGGCTTGCGTTTTAATTTTATTATGGCTTTTTGGGTTTGCAAAGTGTCCACAGGTTGGACACTTGAAAATTTCAGATGGAGTAGGTAATCCGGGTATTCTTCAGTGCAGTTAAAATTGTAATGTAAAATATTACACACTTCTATTTTAAATACGGCAGATAAAGAAAGATATCAAACTCAAAATAAAAAATGCAGTTAAAATTGTAATGTAAAATATTACACACTTCTATTTTAAATACATTTTAAAATGCAATTTATTTTTATGACTGCAAATTAGTCAGAAGTATTTTAAGCAAAATTTTTAAAACGTCTGTTTCCCGCTAGTCTCAGCCTCAGACATTTAAACGTCTGATGCATATGGTACACTTATCTGGAAACACTTACAGGAGTGTCGATCGGTAGTCGTCGTCGGATTGGTTCAAATTGAATACAGGATTCAAACTCAAAAAAAAAAAATGGGAGTTAAAACGTGTGTGTCGCGTTCTTAATAACGTTTCCGCCAATTTATTTTTATGGAAACAAAGATGCCGTGGCACCCAAACCCCCAAATTAGTCACGAAAGAAGTATTTTGTCAATTTTTAAAATGTCTGTTTACAAATGTAGATATATAAAAGCTTATCAGGGACATTTAAACGGTGGATTTTCAAAAGTATGTGAAATATTGATAAAGCATATGCAGTTCATTTCAGTTTGTAATTTGACATGTCAGGAGTGTCAAATTACCTGGTTTGTTATTCGTGGCAGCAAGAATGAACAGGAAACATGATGCTGAAAACAAAACGAATGTGTGATTGGTTGTTTTGACATGTCGGTCAAATGCTTGGGGGGCCTTGTCTGCCAATCAGAACGCGACCATCTATTCTAGACCTTAAGCCGTCAGTCCTGGCTACGTCTAGTTTCCCGCTAACTGATTTTTACTGCTGAATTGGCCATTGTTCGCTCTCTCAACTGATGATCGTTGTAGCAAATCGCAGTCATATCTGTTGAGCGAGTGAACACAATGGCCAATCAGAGGTGTGAGAATCTTATCAAAATTGCTCAAATGTTAGCTGGAAAACTTTAGTACTGAGTGGTATAGTCTGTACCTTTTGTGAGAATGGTAATATTCAGTTACATTAACCTACTGGTTGAAGTAACCTCAGATAAATTATTATTATAATAACCCTGTTTGTTTTCAAAATTTTTGCACGTTTGTGAATGTATTATTGTATACGGAGCAATTCATCAGCTCTGTCTATCTTTTGAGAATCAAAATGCATGATATTGTAAGTATAGGTGTGTCAATGCATTTATAATTTTGTATCACAATATTGTTGTATATTTCATTAAAGGTATTAAAAAGTGTTTAGTGTTTAGGGTATCTGGTAATACACAATAAAACCAAAAATTATGCAACTACTATTAAAATATTTAATTTTGCCAATAACTTTGTTTGGTAGACTTCTTTTTTCCCATTGGCTCAACATATTGTTTCTCATTGAGCCAATGTTAACAGACTGTTGCCACAATTGATAAAATTCAGTTAGCAGAAATTGCAATTGTGCCAATGGAAAAATTTAGATGTAATCAGTCACTAGAATTTTGAGTTGGGGAGGTCTGACATTTTTTACAGTGTACTTTTGACAACACTACTGCAAAGCTGAATTTTGAGCAGCAATTACTCCAGTCTTCAGTGTCACTTGCTATCATTTTAATATGCTAATTTGGTGCGCATGAAACATTTTTATATCGTTATCAATGTTGAAAACCATTGTGCTGCTTAATATTTTCATAAGAGATTGTGATACTTTTTCCAGGATGGATTTAATTTGTCCTTGTTGAATAAAATCTTAATGACCACACCTTTTCCAATTACCAGTTTCCAGTTAAAAGGAGCAAAATGTTCAGTAAAACTGATGTAATCATAATATAATTGTTCACCAGCTGAAATCTTTTACTGAAACCTTTTAAAACGCAAGCTTTTGTAAGAACTCTCTGACCCATATTTTACAACCTATGTTTTAACTTTTATCCTCTGTGACATAATTATGTGAAGGTCCATATTAAACATGTGGTCCTGTCAAGAACAGAACATTCCAGGCTGAAACAGTGGAGGGGCTGTAGCTCCTCTGGGTTGTTTTGATGGTGTAAATTGGAGTGTGGTGACAGTGTGGTCTGAGGCAATATTGAAACCTTGGGGTTTCGTACATAGGTGGTCTGCAAGTGCAGGAGCTCTATTGGTTCCCCTGCTGGGGTGATAATTGAGGGGAGAGTTCTCCTATAGGTGCCATCTGGGACCCCACAAGTAGGTAAAGCTGCTTCCTCTGGAATGCGCTCACACATTCGGACAATTAAGATGCATCAGTTCACTTGATTAAAACGGAGTTAGTAGATGCAATCAGAATGACTTGAGCACGATGTCAAGGCAGATAGTTCATATTTAATTGACTGCACCCACTCCCTTAATTTTCGGTCATATGGCGTCAAGTTGTCAACAACTTGTCTGAGTCATGCTGTCAAGCCCAGGCACCTCCTATGATGTTGCAATTATTAGTGTTGGATATAGTCTGCATTCTGGCTTCAGACCTAGTTTGAAGAGACACGCAGGCTCTTATTTCATGACTGTGTCATACGAGCAACTGGCTCTGTCTGGCCTGAGGGTCGCCTGTCCAAAATGCACCATTTCTGCACTTAAAATACATTACAGATGATGTCATAGAAATGGGCTGACTTATATGTCGAAAAATAACATGGTCTCTTAGGACTAGGAGGTTTTCCTTCGTTGCGTATAATCATACTTTCCATAACAGTGAATCAAATGCTGTTTAACCTAACTCATCTTGCATGGCACTTTCCAGTGAGGTTTGCTTAAGACATGAGCTATGTGTAACTTGACAATGTGCACACAAACACTCCTTTGGAATGACTTTTCCTAATGTTGGGTATTGACCTTTCAGTATCAGTAACTTGGTGAGTCAGACAGTTATTGTTAACGGAAGTGATGAATAAACGCGACTCTAATCCTTGACCACAAAACCTGATCCTTCAATCCTGGGATTCCAGCAGTGTGAGTAAGACTTCCAGATGGTGGATGAAGTTACCTCAGTGTGTACTCTTCAATACCGCACTACTTTCCTACTGTACACAGTCAGATGAAGCTGCCTTAGCACCCTCTTGCATGTTGTGAGTGTGCTTCAATCAACAAGTGGGTTGGTGTTGCCTTCCTTAACCACTGAAGACAGAGCATGTATTTCCAAACCATTCTCTATAAGAGTTTCAGGAGTTTCAAGTTGGTAAATGCTAAATTTTACACAAATAAGGTGAAAACAAAATGGGTATCAGGCAGTTGCAGGAAGTTCGGGCAAGTTAAGACTGGGAAATCTGTCAAATTCAGAGTTTTGCATGGCGAAAAGTCAAAGTACACACCTAGAAAATAGTAGACCACTTGATATTGGACTATATTGAGTGGTTTATTCATGCCAGTGTTTGGTTTGGTCAAGATATTTTTAATGAAGCCTGACAGATTTCTGTTCTTTCATTGAATCAATGCAACCAAAATGAATCATGAATCAAAAAATACAAAAAGAGATTGTAAAAGTTAGCTTAAAAAGTAGCTCAAATGTCCTATACTTAAAGGGATATTTCACCCAAAAATGAAAATTCTGTCATTAATTACTCAACCTCATGTCGTTCCAAACCTGTAAAACCTTCGGTCTTCTTCTGAATACAAATGTAAAATATTTTTGATGGAATCTGAGAGCTCTCTGACCCTCCATAAACAGCAATGATATTACCACGATCAATGCACAGAAACGTAGCAAGGACATCGGTAAAATAGTGTGACATCAGGGTAGGGGTGTGCTATATGACGATTTTTGATCGTTGACGATAAAATTGTCTCCCCGATCTGCTTTTGGAGTAATATCGTTCTACAGCGCACATTCTACAGTTGCAGTTCTGGCATCGCCGTATCAATATACTGTACAGCAGTGTTCGGCAACAGGCGCCCGCGGGCCCGCCAGCAATAATATCTGGCACGCAGCCGGATCATTTGGATAGCGGCTGGTTCTGAAATAGACCTGTCATGACAGCAACAGTTACTCACAATCAGAGTACGTGAGCGGAGTGCAGAGTGATTTTGACTAGGGGTGTCAAAATTAATCAATGCATCGCAATGTGGACGATTCTGCATCGATGCAGTAATAGACTATAATCATAAATTAAAAATGTACTCTCTATTTTTAAAATCCGAGCTTTGCTTTTTCCCGTATCTGGATGTGTGTGTGCGCTAGAGACAAACGCGGCGGGTTTCATTGTACAGAATATGCGCTGTGAGACGCGTGCGCATTGCTTGACAGTGCTTCCATTCGCTGTTATTTTAGTCTTTTACTTTAGATATGCTTTCATTTCTGTAACAAAATAACAAATAAGAATAAAAAAAAGAATAATATATATGATAAAATGTGCAGGACTGTAGACTTAATAAATAATAATATAAGCAGGAATGTGCAAGAAGAATGTGCAAACAGGTTGTACAGGGTATATACATAGCAGCAATATGGATGGTGGAGAATAATGAATGTCTTACTGATTATTAAATGGAGTCATGTTGATGTTATGAGACTGGGTTTGAGTTTAGGAGCCTGATGGCCTGGGGGAAGAAGCTCATCCTAAGTCTCTCAGTTTTTGCCATCATGCTCCGGAAGCGCTTGCCAGATGGCAGCAAAATGAAGAGACGGTTGTCAGGGTGATTTGAGTCCTTTATTATTTTGAGCAGCTCTGCTTTTGCAGTGTTTGAGGTAGATGTCCTGCAGAGAGGGGAGAGCAGACCCTGAGATGCGCTCAGCGAAGCGCACAGCTCTCTGCAGAGCTTTGCAGTCCTGATTGGAGACGTTTCCATACCACACTGAGATGCACTGAGTCAGTACACTTTCTATGGCCCCTGAATAGAAAGTTTTCAGGATTGTTGGTGAGACCCTGAATTTCCTCAGCTGTCGCAGATGGTACAGTCTTTGCCTGGCTTTCTTAACCTGAGTTTGAATGTGTGTAGTCCAAGTCAGGTCCTCAGAGATGTTTACACCGAGGTACTTGAAGCTGCTCACCCTCTCCACAGGGGTCCCACTGATCATAAGAGGAGTGTAGGGCCGCTGCTGTCTCTTCCTGAAGTCCACAATCAGCTCTTTAGTTTTGCTCTCATTCAGAGAGAGACAGTTGTCCTGGCACCATGATGTAAGTCTCTCTACCTCATCCAAGTATGCGGTCTCATTGTTTTTGGAAATGAGGCCCAGAACTACAGTATTCATTAAAGATGAACGAAGGTCTTACGGGTTTGGAATGACATTAGGGTGAGTAATTAATGACAGAATTTTCCTTTTGAGTTAACTAACCCTTTAAAATCCTAAATTAAATGTGTTCACTATTTAACGGGATTGTTTCTTCAGAAAGCTTGGATTCAAAATGGATTTCTTTTAAACTGCCTTAGTGAACTTTTCGAATCATGACAGTGTTGGGGAGGTGGTGTCAAGGGAAGTTTCTTGAAGAAGTGAATATTGCAACTTCCTCAAATCATAATCGCCTACACCCTGTTTTACGGCCGGTACTAATGTCCATTTCACTTAATCTGATTCTAAGTGGACAGTGCTAAATACAGATGTAGTAAAGTGTCAAGCATTTTGCGATGGAATCACTCAAGCAATACATGGTGGTAGTATAAAACCCATGTGACCACATATCATTTGTAGTGCAAGTGCTTATCAGCCCTAATGAATCCTGGACAGGACCGCTTACCTACCTATCAATCATCCATTGCACTAAAACAAGAGCTTTACTACCAGGTGTAAAAAGTAATGTTGACCACTTGTGACCAGGTCACCTGAGACTTTAATATCAGGTGCAAACGGTGCGTAATTGTGTCTTGACCTTTCCTTTTTCACAATGCCAATTCTCCAATGCAAGCCTGCACAGGTCAGCTGCTTATTTACAAAGCCTGGTTCTGAGTAAATAAGCCTGGAGATCGGTTTGACGCTGAGCTGAATGACTGCTCAGATGTGATCATTGTGATGGAACCGCTCAATAGCGAAGTGAAGCAAGAAAGAGTCTCACTGGGAAGGGACGTTGAGAGAGTGGAAAAGACAAATAGCAAGGAAACCTGATTGTTTAAACAGTGGCAGAGCGAAACTCCCAGCTTCGATTTCAGCATGGGAAACAGCTGCACTGGGCACATTAGGAAGCATGTATGTCAAGCTTGCCCAGGACTCATTGGAATGCCTGTGGGAGTCTTCGTCCAAACCTAAATGCATGCTTTGGGTCTACGTGGGAATGCGTGCATGACCTGAGGGAAGAGTTCTTGTTGCAAGAATATGCTGTCAGCCTTTGTCCATCCTTTACTCCCCCCATGCCCATATGGAAGACCGTAACAACTTGTTTAAGAATGTGCCTCATCCACTGAGTATGCTATGGTTAAAGTGAATGAGGCATGTGTTTGCTGAGAAGGGTTGGTGTGAAATCCCGTCCAGAGTGCTTTGTGTAGTTGAAGGGTCTCTCTCATCGTGGTCTTTATCCTAAAGGTGCTCAAGCTGAGGTTTAATGTCAAAATTGGCAGCTTATCATCACCTTGCGTTCTCCTGCTCCGAGATGTTAAGACTTGCAGAATAATCTCTGTTCCTACCTTGTATGCCTTTTGGTATTTATTTCACTTGCGCATTCATAAATCTTTGCTGCTATCTTATCTCTGTAGTCATCCCCTGCCTGTCAAATGGATGTTTTTCTAGCCCCTGTTAGATAATAGGTGTGGAAAAAGTGGATTTCACTGCAACTCCCTCATCAATCACCCTAGCACTGCTCCAAAATATAGTGAGCTGCCTACTTGGCTAACCATTGCTAACGATCACAGAAACTCATAAGTGACTGATTTGGAACATTCTACATAGACAAAAAGCTCCATCTACATGAACAATATGAAGAGTTTGATGTTAGCATGTTTCTAAGCTAGCAAGCATGATACGCCAATGAAGTAATTTATAGCACACCTAACTATGTAAAAGTAAATTTTTATTCATTTTTTATAAGTTTCTTGTCTGCCATTTTAAGTAGATTTTTCCCTGAGCTCCTCCCAGTGATTGCATGAAGGAGATGTTCAGTGTTTCCTTATAATTTGGTTAAAACTAGATATCTTAAATAATTAAGACTAGGTTTAGACTAGGTTTTGGAACAGTGCACCAGTCAACTATTCACTTCCTTTCAGTTCATTCTCAAGAAAGGAACATGGCTAAAAGTATCAAGAGAGGAAGTGCATTTTATGATAGGTGAAGGCTAATGGAAATTTGCTAGCACCTCTGGCCCTGCAGTATACAGCGAGTTGTTTTATGGAGGTCAGGAAGTTTGCCCTCCAGTCTGCATGTATCAGGCTGTACTTTGGTGTTCTGGCTCAGATGAGTGTATAAAGTGCATATCTCAAGCTTTCACCTACTTACCGCTCTACAGCTTACATTCCATTTGTGTGTTTACAAGAACCGACATCCCCTTCACGTCTATGAAATCCTTACGTAATAAAGTGTGGCAAGTCCAGTTTTCATGTACTGGAATTTGTTGCCACTCAGAAGCATTTTATTAAATTTTTCCATTGCCTTTTAGATAATGACTGGTAAATTTCAATAGTCAAGAGTTTGTATTGTCTTCAGTATTAATTGTTTAATTAACAATTAATGTGGTATGGCAGTAATATTTATTTATGATAGCACTTTAAAATGGAAAAATGTTGCAAATATTGATTGCAAAGTAATAACAGAGTTTTGAGTCATTGTTGCAACAGCTGCACTCCAATGCGAAGGAAACTAAAATCCTTTTCTCACGCTGTACTCGTAAGGCCTTGGAAATTGGAAGTGAGTCTGATTGGGGGTTAGAAATGCCAGAAAGGGGTGTGTGTGGGAGCGGATAAGCCTCCAATACTCTTCGGCAGCGCACATCTGTCCTTTCTAGCCATAATTATTGCTCTTTGGAGGCTGAGTGTGAATCACTCATTAGAAGTGTGGAAGTCCAAGCAAACTGTCCAAGACCATATCATTCCCTTTGTATTCCATTTGTGTCGCCCTGTTCTCTCAGCTTATTAATTGTCCATGGGCATATACATGGCAAATTTGGTTTCTTGCCTTGTAAACAGCAGCTGTGTAAACCCTTGAGTAATCTTGAGGCTTTCCATCAGGTTCAAACATCTGTTGCAAAATGATAGACTGTAATGTTGCGCTTTGTCTGTTTCTTTGCCGTTCCTGCAGAAAAAACTGTTGGCATTGTGAATGGCATAATTGGAAAGTAAACAGTTGGACTTTGACAGTGGAATGCAGTATGTGTGTGTTTGTCTGGGCTATCATTTCCTTGGCTAGGTGAACTCAAGCCTTTTAAGGCTGGAGAATGATCTGAGAGTTTAAGCAAGTTTAGCCGTTTTCTTGGTTTTACATGAACCAACCATAAAGTGAAAAGTCTGTCATCCTTTTCTGACCTTAATGGAAACCTGATTGTATTTCCATACAATAAAAGTGAATGGTGACCATGACTGTCTATTAATATTTAAATGAAATAATGACTCGCATTTCATTCAAGCTATCACTTGGCTTTGGAAAACTGGAATAATTTTTTGGTGAGCTATTCTTTTAACATTTATACCCTATAATAATAGTAGATAGTCAATTTTAATTGTAAATTCTTTCATACTGTAGTGATTTATTTACTTAAGTGATTTGTTTCCTTCAGTTGTGCGTGTCCTATCTGGTGACAATGAAATTGACACACATACTTTTTTCTGAATCTTCTCACAAAAAATATGCTGCATTACAATTATGGATGACAATAATGGCAGTGTGTAATTTCGGGAGGACTCCATCCCAAGGGACGGGGAAGCAGGCGATGATCACACCAAAGGTTCGCTGAGCAGATCCAATTGAAAGAATTTTGCCAGTCAGCGCTTTCCCTTTGAAAAAGCTCCAGGATTGTTGTTTTTAGAGTGTTCAGTCAGGGGAGAAAGGATTTGGGGGGAGATCAAGTTATTTATTTGCGGGAGCCATTTAAATGGGAGCTGCGGCCATGATGGAGATGCAGGGAAATGAGAACTGGCGGGCTATGAAGACCGAAAATGCCAAATGTGGCATCTTGCCAAACATGTATACAAATGTGAAGATGAGAACCAGGGTGCAGAAGAGACCTGATTGTATAAAATCATCAAAGCTTATGTTTCTGACCAAAGAAGACGTGAATAAGCAAAGGGCACTACTGATTGCATAAAAATTCCCCGCTAAATATGCAAAATGCTTCCAGAGAATCCATGTGTAAAGTTAATGTTCATTTATTCATACAATTTTTTTTATTTAAATAAAAATTGACTCTTCTATTCAAATGTTTGGGGTTTGGTGAGATTTTTCTCTTATCTTTTATGCTTACCTAAGCTTTATTTTATCAAATATACAGTAAAACAATTTACAATAACAGATTTCTGTTTGAATACATGTGATTGTATTAATTTTATTGGCAAAGCTGAATTTTCAGCAGTCATTACTCCAGTCTTCAGTGTCACATGATCCTTCAGAAAACAATCTAATATGCTGATTTTCTGCTCAACAAACAATTAGTATTATTATCTGGTGTTAAACAGATTAAGGTTTTTTGCTTTTTCTTCTTCTGGAAACTGATATATTTTTAGCAGGACTCTCTGATGGATAGAAAGTTCAAAAGAACTGTATTTATTTGAAATGGAAATCTTTGGAACATTATAGAAGTCATTACTGTGATTTTGATGAATTCGATGTTTCCACGCTGAATAGCAATATTCATTTATTTATAAAAATCATACTAACCCCAAACTTTTGAAGTTTTAAGTTATCAGTGTCTATTTGACTAATTGTTTTGTCTAATTTTTACTTTGACTAGAGGAGTGAAAATCTTATATTTAGTGTTATGAAATGCTAAACAATATTAATCATGTTCCTTGGAAATCATGCTGTAGTTGATCATATTTCAGAGGTTTTATATATGCTGTTATATCTTCCACACTATATTTGGTTAGGGTGTTACAGTATCAGAGGTATGGAGGTAAAAGTTGTACTTTATAAGGACAACATTTGTACTTTCATTTCATGTCTCTATGACTATGATTTGTGCGGTATGTACTGTATATTTGTGCATGCACAGAACAAAGGCATGATATTTATCTCTTCTATCTTCAGTGGAGCTAGAAGGCATTGACTGTTGTTTTTGCATCTCTCTTCTGTAGGTCTCTCATAACTCAAGATGTGTTTGGAGATGCTGATTTCAATCCCATAAATTGTGGTTTTATTTGTTTTGTCTACAGGTAGTTCAGAGCTCTAAAGTGTGGGATGAGGTGCCGTTTCCAGAGGACTTAGAAGAGGAAAACAAGCGGTCCGGGAGGTTATGTGGATGATGAAGAGTACTATGATCCTTCAGGAGGTGACTATCTGAATGCTGCTTAGGGCTTATAAATAAGGAATAGTAATGTTCATTATGTGGTTATTCGTTATGCCTGATTGAAGTGACTGTAAGGACCTTCATAATTTTGCAAAACAATTTCCATTGTGAATAAATGTTGTTCCATTGTGAATAACATAAATGTTTTCAACATTTATAATAATATGAAATGTTTCTTGAGCAGCAAATCAGCATATTAGAATGATTTCTGAACCATCATGTGACACTGAAGATTAGACTAATGGTTGCTGAAAATTCAGCTTTGTCATCGCAGGAATAAATAACATTTTCAAATATAAAATATATCAAACAATTATTTTTAAATAGTAATTTTCACACTGATTAAATAAATGCAACCTTGGTGAGCATAGGAGACTAATTTTCTAATGTTACCATCCTCAAACTTTTTTTTTTTTTTTCAACTAATATAATCTCGTTTTTCATTCAGATATCAGTGGAGAAGAGGATGGAAGCACCCCTGAGCCAAGCACAGTTGAGCCAGGCATGCTTATAACAAGTGAGAATTTTTTTTTTTAATGGAGGCAATATTACAACATGACAGTAGCCACATTTCATCCATGTGACAAAAGAGATGCATCAACCGATTCTGCAAACATCTAGCTTTAAAACATGAAACTGTTTTAATGATCTTCTGAGGCTTATACAGAGTTGTTGCGTCTGCTGAATTTGTGTCTCAGTTACATCCTGTCACCCGCCTTTGCTCACAGTGATGAGACAGCAGCTTCATCATAACAAGGGCCTCAGATTTGTGCCAGAGATCCAAACAATACTAATTTCTCCTTTCATCAACTAAGATGTAGAAGTGTAAACATTGCAGCAAGCATGAAAGTCCCCCAGCCGGGGACAGACGATACAAACACGGTCAAATATTGACTTACTTACGTCCCATGTTTTAATTCTCGCCTTTTATGATCTTCTCTTTGAGTTTTATTTTATGGTAACCTGGCTTTTATTACAATTTACAGAAGTTTTGTGTAGTTATTTCATATAAAGGGAAGTTTAAAATTCCACATTGAAATTAATGGATTCAAAATCTTTGTGAATCTGAACTATTTTAATTTTGGATTCTTTAAATAAAATAAAAATTACACTACCATTGAAAAGTTTGGGATCTGTCTGATTTTGGTCAGTCTAACTTCTTCTTTTTATATATAAAGAAATTAATATTTGAATTAAATTAGGATGCATCCAATTAATCAAAAGTGACCGTAAAGTCATTTATACAAAAATTATAAATTTCAAATGCTGTTATTTTGATTATTTCATAAAGAAATATTGAAAAAATAAGCATAAATATCCCCACAAAAATATTAAGAACAACTGTTTTCAGCCCTGATCATAAGAAATATTCTTGAATAAATTACATTTTAAAATATAACATAAATAAATGATATAATTGTAAATATTTGACTGTATATTGTATACTGTAAATGTTACTGTATTGCTGTGTTTTTAATCAAATAATTCAGCCTTGTTTGAATATGAGACTTTTTTTTTCAAAAACATAAAATCTCACCCAAACCTTTTAATGGTATTCTATGTTGTAAAAACAAAGAAATATTTATGAAACTTTCAGGCCAAAATAGGGCGACTGATACAAATAAATTGATTAAATGTATGTGCATTTTTACAAGCACTTTCAACACATTGTTATGCTAATGAAATTATTTGTAATGGAAAAAATCGGTTATTTAATATTATAAAATAAAACAATATAATCACATATCTCATTCTTTGTGTGTTGTGTGGCACCAAGTCTCATTTTGGAAAGTGTCTCAGCTGCAGTGTCAGACTCCTGCATTTTGCCCTCTATCTTTGGACCTCTTCTTTGGAATGACTTTTGCTTCCCAGTCTGTCCTTTTGGAGTCAGTCTGGGCCATTGTAGTGCATGACATCACGGTGGAATGATTGTTTTGGTAAGAGCTCTGCAGCCCGACACCTGAGCTTTACTCCCAAAATAGCACCGCATGGACTCCTCCACACAAATATGCTGGCTTTTAAATTAGAAAGGGATATTTCAGCTGTAGCTTTAGTGTATTCAGAAGATAAAGTACCAGACGTGACAGTGTCAACTAAGACGTGCCAGATTGATTGGGTAAACTCTTAAACATCACCTCTGTGAGGCTCAAAGTTATGACATGACCACCTACAGACTCGAAATTCTCAAAGCAAACACATAGTTTGCTAAATGTAGACCCAAATTCAGCAGATGAAACTTGAATCGTCCCTCTAAGTTTGAACTGGAGCATAAAACTGATCTGATGACCCATTGATGATCTTTGAGGTTCAAGACACCACATGAGGTTGGTTTGAAGTCAGGATGTCTTCATTTATCCAAGCATATTTCTGATCTCAGTGGATTTGGTAGAATCATGAATAACAAATCAACATCTTTTAACAAAAATATCTGCCACATAACGCTTTAAGGCTGGATAGGTTGAGGCTATGAGTCAGCCAGTTGCAATCCCCCTTCTAAAGAGGGAAGTTTATTCTCTAAAGCCATTTATAGATCCGTGCCTGACAGCACTGGGGAAAGAACATTGGCTTCCTGGAGTGGAGTATTTGTGGATGGCTAACCTGTGCGCTCTTTTTCCAGGTCTGTGTGACCACCTTTCCTTCCCTGTCACTGATGAGAGTTCATATCCTGCTACTGTAGCACATATTACACGGCATCCTGTTTTTCTGATGCATCTACCAGATCCATATTTTTACATCTGTAATTGAAATTGCTACATACGTTAGCCTAAAGTGGTCTTTATTTTTAATTATGAGATTGAGAGATTGTAATGGCATGAGCAAGGTATTATGATGATGTTATTAAAGTTAAAATGTAATTGTGCTAGGCCCTGAATAGACCTTGAAATGGTTACCTTTCATTTAAAGTATCGTCTCGTCTTAAAGATGTTTCTTAGAAATATTGCAAACGGAAACATAATTTGATATTTTTTGTGACTCAGATTTATGTAATTATTTCATACAGTGGGGTTTAAAAGTCCTTGAAAACAACAGCTTCAAAATCTAATGTAAACCTGAACTACTTCAGTTTTAGGATTCTTTCAGATTTAGAGCAAAGTGAAATTACACTACTTTTCAAAATTTGGAGCTAGTCTGTTTTTTTTTTATAATTAAATACTTGTATTCAGTTAGGATGCATTAAATTGTTCAAATATAATTGCTATCATCATGATCATTATATTTAAAACGTAAGTGTGCTAGGACCTGAATAGACCTTGAAATCGTCATTTCAGTCTGAAAGATGTTACTTGGAAATACTGATAACAGAAACATCATTTGATAGTTATTGTCACTTAGATTTAATGTGAATAGAATAACCTACATTTTGGCAGAAGTTTTACTGTAAATGAGATTTGATTTAGTATATTATATAGTTTTATTATTTTATATGTTCATTATAAAGTGATATTATATCTTATTTAAATAAACTAAATAAGTAAATCTAATATAATTGTTTAATGATTTGGTTGTATTGAAATCTCTGACTTTTGATGGCAGACTTTGTTGTTTTACCAAATTACCAATTTTTTACTTTTAGTTTTTTTGTTACTTGGGTCATTTTCCTCATGAGAAACATCTAATTTTAATTAAATTTTAATCTAATTGCACTCTGTGAGATATACAATAGATGTTTTAATTTTGGTTTTCCTTTCCTAGGGCTAATTCTGGGCTTTTGATGTGGTAAATTGGAGTGGTGGTACTTTAGCTTCGTGCTCAGACATCTGTGCTGGTAACCCAAAGGTTATTGGTTTAAACCACAGAAGGGATGATTTATGAACTGCAGAGCATTGGGGTCTGTCAAAAATCTACCCGTGAGCAAAACACTTAACCCCAGGTTACTCCTGAGGAACTGTCCTGTAGAAAGCCATTTACTCAATGACAAAAATGTGATTATTTCAAAACACATGATTATGTCAGGCACCGGATAAGCAGCCTATAGAGGTGATATCCAGCTTCTTTTCTTTATCAGTCATAAATCCCCTTGGCATACTCTTTTATCTGAGCCGCTGCATATTCCTGGTCTGTTTGTTTGTTTTTCACTTGATAAAGACGTGGGAGATCTCATCATCCTCCTTTAGCTCAACAGAACGTCAGGAGTTTCACAGGCCCTCGTACAGACCCTGAACACTGGGTCATACAGCCACTTCAAGCTGAGGAGACAAAGGTTAGCACAGCATACAGATGGGCTTTCAGTTAGAGAGAATAGCTGGGAGATCTTTTTGAAGTGAGGCCATGAGAACGCTTATCTCAACACCTCCACACGGAACTTTGTTTGATTATGGTGCTGACTAGGCGAGACGCTCTAAGGACCGACTTGTTTAATTTGTGAAGTCATAAGCGTAATCGGAGGTGTTCAGCCAAAATGAAATCATAGCTGTAAAATAGTCTTATTCATCTCTTTTGGATTCATGCAAACATTTTCTTTGAAAGCTCTGGCTTATGACAATATAATAAATAATATATATATATATATTAACCTAAAAATGTTTTATACTTTAATTAATATATGTATGTGTGTGTATATGATTTTACAGATTTTACATTTGTATCTTTTATCTCAATCCTATTACTGAGTCAAAATGGTTCCTTGCACACAAAGATTGAGTGCCACTTGTGCATGACTGGAGCTATGCAAAAGTGAACAGATGTCAGAACATCTGATGAAAGATGCATAAGTGTATAGAGTTCGAAAACCTTCCAGTCAAAAGGCCACCCAGCTTTCCATTTCTGGCTGTCCTTGTTGTGCAGTTGATGTAATGTTGTGTGTCAGGGCTGCAAAGATGATAGTTATACAGCAGGATTGGGAGACGTGGAGGGGCATCTGCGGTTATTTTGGTTTCCATGTTGTTGTGGTCCAGCCTTCTCAGTGGAGGTCATATGCATTCTGTTAGAAAGAGAAAAGAGAAAATGAAGAGAATGTGGAGAGCAGTATTTCTTGACTTGGTGGGTCAAGACCTAAAAATAATGTAATAAAAATAAGTCTGTTCTGATTGGGTCACGAACAACAATAAACAAGAAAAAATCGTACATACATTTATATAAATTAATTAACTATTACAATAAAAATATATATGCAAGATTATGTCTATGTATGTGTGGATGTAGTTATATACAGTATAATTATATAATTTGTATTGTTTTATGCTTTTAAAATGTTGTCTACTGCTGCTTTTAGTATTTAATTCCATTTGACTTTTTCATTTATTTTTAATACATGTATTTTTATGATTTACTAAGCAAAATTAAGCCAGTTCACAAATAATTTCACCTTATTTTCACCTTTAAAAATTGTTGTGCCCAAGTAACACCCTGTTTTGATTAAATTAAATTTAACTTAAAAAAAAAAATAATATTTTCTTGTAAAAGGTACCCCAATCTCTCTCTCTCACACACACTCTCTCTCTCGCTCTCTCGCTCTCTCTCTCTCTCTCTCGCGCCCTCTCGCTCTCTCGCTCTCTCTCTCTCTCTCTCTCTCTCTCACTCGCGCTCTCTCGCTCTCTCTCTCTCTCTCTCTCTCGCGCCCTCTCGCTCTCTCTCTCTCACTCGCGCTCTCGCTCTCTCTCGCTCTCTCTCTCTCTCTCTCTCTCTCTCTCTCTCTCTCTCTCTCTCTCTCTCTCTCTCTCTCTCTCTCTCGCTCTCTCTCTCGCTCTCTCTCTCTCTCGCGCTCTCTCTCGCTCTCTCTCTCTCTCTCTCTCTCGCGCCCTCTCGCTCTCTCACTCTCCCTCTCTCTCTCTCTCTCTCTCTCGCGCCCTCTCGCTCTCTCTCTCTCTCGCTCCCTCTCGCTCTCTCTCTCTCTCTCTCACTCTCACTCTCGTCTCGCTCTCTCGGTCTCGCTCTCTCTCTCTCTCTCTTACAGTGCAATGAAGAAATTGAGGAAAACTATAATAATTACTATTTTAATATTGGTTTCATTATACTACCACTTATTTTTTTTATGTAAAATCTGCACCCTGAACCAAAACCTGTTGAGAACCACTAGTTTACTGAACAGAACTTCCGAAATATCTTTCCTCGTGAACTCCAGCTTTCATGCTTAGACACTGCCACTCATTGTTATGGCAGCAACATATGCGTTGCCTTGGGAAATCTTGTCCTCCTCCATAGGAAAAATTGCTTCATTTCTCTCACTGGACACATTTGCAATCACAAATGTCCTTACAATATGAGACTCACAAAGATACAGACAGAATGTGAAAGTCATTGAGATTCTAACCCAGTGTTGGATAGTAATCCGCCACATCTGTAATACATGCAGATAGTCTCAGTTCAGAAGTTATGATGATTGCATTAGTTGACTTGCAGTGAATGAGCTCATTTTACTGCTAATGGAAACATCCTTGCATTTCACCCCCAGTTGCTTCAGGGGTTTACTTCAGAAGGCCAGGGAGTGGCCATGATGAAAGTAATAATCCATCTTATGGTATTTATAAACCAATTCACAGCTTTGGTTCCAGTGGACCAAACTAAATAAATAATATTCATTTTTCAAGCGATCAAAAGATCTTAGTGGAAGATACAGTAGCGAGAGAGGGAGACAGACGAAGAGAGAGAATGAAGTGTGTTCGTGCTTTTTATCTTTAAAGGAATAGAGTGCTTGCTTTGTTTCTGTGATAGCACACTGAGGGCTTTGTAGTGTGAAATTGTCAGTAGCAGTTCAGTACATAAAAGGACAGTTCTAATAGTGTCGCTTCTTTCAACTCTCCACTTTGATTTTGATGCAGGACGGCTTTGAATTTGTGGATACCTCATTAACACCACTTATCGTGGGATGGAATGAACAGCAATACATAATCATAGCAATTATGAAAACTATCTCTCAACCATGTTACCGCTCTGTACTGACTATGTGAATGCAATTACTCAGATGGATGTTCTTTTATATTATCTTTCATAGAAAGTTTGTGCAAATTTGCTGGTATTCACGCATGCGCCTGTTTAGAGATCAATAAGAATTCCAGCTTGTTTCAAAATACTTTTTTAATTATTGATTGCATGGTTTCTTTGTCTTCTAGTGTAGTCACAGCAAAATATTTATATTACAGAAAAATGTAATTCAATCTTTTTACACTAGAATATCTTGGTTAAATGTATCATATTCCCCTTGTGGATTTACAGTAAAGGGACAGTTCACCAAAAATAAACACTTTTTGTTATCATTTGCTGACTGTGTTTTCGGTTCTAAGCTGTAAGACTTTATTTCTGGGATCCAGTGTGGTGGGGTTTTGTAAACTAAAACTATAAAAAATAATTGTCATTATTTGAAAGCCAAAATAAAATATAAATTATAAATGAAAATAAGTTGCAGAGGCAATATTTCTAATTTGTTTTTATATAAAAAAATAAGTATTAGAAATTAATAAAAACGAATCAAAATGACAAACGTTCATAATAAAATTACCAAAACATACATTTATAAAACATAAAAATACTTAAAATTAAAATGGCAAAAAAAGTAATTCACAGTATTAGTGAATATTATTAAAAAGCTTTAAGACTTTTTTTTTTTTAATGTCTCTTTTTTTTGGGGGGGGGGCATAAAATGAAAATCAGTGGGGTCCAGTGTGGTGGGGGTTTTGTAAACTAAACTATTAAAAATAATTGTCGTTAATTGAAATAATGTAAAAACAACAAAAAAGTAAAACTTACTTTTTTCAATTCTGTTAGTTGCCAATGCAATATAAAAAAATTTAAGTATAAAAACTAGTAAAACTGACAAACATAACAAAATTACTAAAACTTACAACACATATAAAACATATAAAATACTTACTCAAAGTAAAAGCTAACTCAAAATATTAATAAATATTACAGTTGCAACTTGCAGACAAGCTAACTCAAAATATTTATAAATATTATAGTTGCAAATAAATAATGAACTGGGACTGCAGTGTTCTTTTGGACCCCATTGACTATCATTGTAACAAAAAAAGTTGAAACAATCTTCAAAATCTCATGGGTTTGCAGAATACATAAAGACAAAATGTCATACAGATTTGAAACACCATGGGTGAGTAAATAACAATGTTCTCTGGTGGGAACCAGAAATGGTTCATCAGAATAATCTGACGTCAAGACCAATTATCTTTGCCGTGTCTTCAAGTATGCTGTAGCAAACAGGATGTGGCCCTCCCACTGGTTGCCCAGAATATACCTCTTCTCTCTCACAGATAC
Organism: Ptychobarbus kaznakovi; assembly: GCA_027422405.1. Taxonomy (NCBI): domain Eukaryota; kingdom Metazoa; phylum Chordata; class Actinopteri; order Cypriniformes; family Cyprinidae; genus Ptychobarbus; species Ptychobarbus kaznakovi. Next base: position 9,609,481 of record CM049794.1, read on the forward strand.
ACCGGTTGAAGAATTAAAAGCAGATAGTGGAAGTGTGGTTACTGGCTGGAGTGGAGGATATCCTGAAAACTACAATGACTTATGAGATCCCACCAAGATAACTGTAGCTGGCATTTAAAACGGGCTGAGAGAGTTCTTGACAGATGTTGATCATATGCAGCGTCGCAACTCGCCTCTGGCTCAGAGCTTCACTGTCAGTGCACTGCTGTGCCAGAGGAATGCGACTCTTAAACACGCACAAATCAAAATCTGCCATTCAAAATAGAAAACATGCGTCAATTAAACCGTGACTTCTCCAGCTGGGGTATTTTTACTGAATCTCATATTTCTTAAATGTCTGATATATCATAGCTGTTTATATGCATCTGACCTTCTAATTTGCACCTGTCACTATATGTAAAACCTGCTTTTATTCTTATGTTTTGTTCTTTGTTTTCCCACTGTCCTTGAAATGAAAACTCCTCCACACACGTCCTGTCTCCCTCCTCTCCATTCACTCTTTGCACAATGATTTTCCTTTGACCCTTGACTCCAATTCCTGATGCCGCTGTTTTTTTGTCCATATCTCCGTTCTCTTGGGACATCTTGAGCCCTGGGCAGCATGAGTACAGTAGGTCGTGTTCTCAGCTGAACTCTTCAGTTATGTTGCTTTATCTTCAATATGGTTTCTTCCAAACAATGGAACCATTGAATCTTAGCAGCATGTTTAAATAAGTTTGTAACACCTTGTTTTGCTATGTCAGTGACTTATAGGAGTATTTACGATCAAGACAAAGTGTTCTAAAAGAAAGAGGGAATCTAGTACGTTTCAAATATTTAGAATTGTACTCTTGGTTTTGGAAAAACTTGATTACATTTTCAAAAAAAATGCCACCTTGAATGCAGTTGAATATTATTCAAGGTGAGTTACAAATTATTAAAAAATAAAATAAAAAAGGTAAAACAAGGTAAAAACATTGGGTTAATATATTAAAATAATCTAAAATCAAGATGTAAACCTAAATTATATTTCATCTCTACCCTCAATAACTCTTTATCTATAAGCCATTATTACATCAGAAATACCTGAAAACTTTTACTTTTGTCACAAAGGTTGAAAAACACTACTGGCATAATTTCCTGTCTTATTTGTTGGCTGCCCCTCATAATGTTCAGTTCTACACTCTAATTTATGCATTCACACATTTGCTTGTACGATCTCAGAGCAGTAAACATGAGCTAAACCGGTTACTCATTGCCATGCTTGGAGTGTGAAATTCGGTTTAGTACCAGAACGACAACAAGATGCCCTGCCAGCTGGCTTTGTGGCATTATGATGGATGGAGGTTTTCTCTCGCAAATGCACATTTGACATTTGGATGGTCTGCGTCTGAGAATAGCCTGGTGAAAAATCAGCGAATCCCCATCCAAGTGCATTCCACAGAGTTGCAAAATAAGACAAGACTACTTTGAGTGTTTGATTCAGTGTAAAGGCTTCTTGGAGGGAGGAGGAGGAGGGAAGGGAATGAAGGTCGAGTTGAAAGACTCATGCTTTAAAGGCCAGACAGCCGCATTGGCTCAATCAGCTCTTTGTCTTCCGCACAGGCCTCAGTGTGTCCCGTCGAGGGCTCGGCCCACAAAGCTGCCAAAGTTATGCTGTTGTATAGCGAGAAGAGTTTATGAATTAAGCATTTGAAACACTTCTGTTTCACTGTCTTTTCCCTTGTCTGAATGTGGTTTCAATGCCCCGGCTGGTGTTCGACTGGGGATTTCCTAAATGGAAAGACTGAATGGGGCTTTGGCCTGTTTTAAAACGAGAATGTGGTTTTCTGTGTTGCAGCCTTATTAGCGAGAACTACCGAGATGAGATTACAAGCGCTGGGCAGGATGAGCCATCGAAAAAGAGAGGCTGATGCTTTTACAGTGTGCCCACACAAGCGATTCGATTAATCCCGGGTCAGTGCCAACATTTTGACGGGACTTTTTGATGTTCCCTTTCTTCTGTTACGTCACCGTGCCCAGACTATTACAGCCTGGACAAAGGCAGTCAGTCAAGACCTTCTGACACTCTTACTTTGTTTTCATCGCTCTCTGTCCCTTAATGACCAAAGTTAACTTTTTTGTGGTAATGAGAGCAGGAGTGGAGGTTGCCGTTAAGGAAGCAGGCAGCTGTGTATCAATGTATTGCGCAATTAGAAAAGATTGAGCTCTGGGCCACTTTTTTCTCAAATCCTGTCAGCAGTAAGTGCTAATTTCCAATAAACCTTGTGTGCACTGCAAATACATTTGACCAGACTGTGACAGCAGGTGTCCAGATGGTGTGAAAAGCAAGTTTATTAATCTCTGTGATATTTTATCAATTGTAATATCAATAAAGGCATTAAGAGGAGTAAAAGGTCAGAAGAGTCTGTTCTGGATATATGTGACTGTGTATATAAGATGCGTCGCATTAAACACGACTCTGCTGGAGAACTGTGGCGAGTGGCAGCTAACTGCAAGAAAGAGCACAAATATTGACTTCCTTTCTCAATTCAGTTTGACAAACTGAAATCGGGTAAACCCACCGAGGCGAGCTGCCAGGAGGGCAGTAAAAGGGCTGGAGCTTTTTAAAGGTTAACGTACTGTGAGGCCATGGGCATAAGCTAATAGCATGTATTTGTTTTTGTTATTGAACGGTAGCTTTTGCAGAAGAATTGGCGCTGTCGATGCTGAAACCTTTTCTGAATGGATTTTGTAGTGCTGTACTTTTTCAATAGTAATTGACCTTTTTATGACCCAATTCATCTTTACTGTACATGTGCCTCCACCCGAAAATTATTTGATTTTGTTGTTCACCTACGTGTTTATTCGTGTCCTTTTTTAGGTTTTAGTAGTGCTGGGCGGTATGACCAAAAATGTATATCACGGTATTATTTAAATTATACCGGTTTCACGGTATATGACGTATTCATTTTTTTCATGCATGACCGGGTGTGAACCACATTTTCTACTGACTGAGAGAGGAAAAACTGCCGTAGATGGACTTACAATGCCATATTCTAGTGTCATGATGAGCGAATATTGTAGAAAAATTCCACATTAAATAGTGACTAAACATGACCCATTAATACATGTTAACCAGGAGTCACTCTCATTTATAATCGCGACATCGTCTGATAAAATTAGCATGCATCTAACGTTACACTAAAGAGCGGCTATGCGGTGGTTTTGGTAGCGCACTACCCCTGCGTCTGAGTAACAAAAAAAAAAAAAAAAGGGCATAATATTCACAGACGATTTATGCTCATATTTATAACTCCAAACTGTCCGTAAGTGACAGGTGCTTGGAAACGCTGTTTTGTACTCATTTACTGACAAGTCTGCTGCAGAATGGCCAGCTGAATGCACTGCTTCTCTGCCGCTAATCGGGTCTGAAAGTTGTTAAATATAGTGCTAAAGTTGCGCTCGTGTGTGAGAGACGCGGGAGCTGATGGCAGCGGACGGTGGATATTTGTGGCGGTTGATGTGGATATTGTGGATGACTTCTTCTCTCTCATCACATTCTACTAGTGCTTCAGTTTCGGAACTTTCACGCTTAGTAACACATACAGCTGTATCCTCGCCAAAATGCAATAGTGAAAAGAGACCCTCTCTAACAGTGTCGCGTTCCGAACGTTATTTAAATGACACCGGTATTGCGGTATTTTAAAAATTAACATCATAATAAAAATAAACACCAGTATTCGGTATGAACCAGTAAACCGCCCAGCACTAGGTTTTAGTTTGTTTAGGCTGGTCTTTCTGGTCTCCCATCCTGGCCAATATCCTGCTCAGCTGATTTAGATGGTCAGCCAGTTGGTCTTCTGCGCTGAAAAGTGCCCAAAAAATGTAAAACCAGCAAATAGGCTGGTTTAGGAGTTAACATCATGAACTGCGCATTTTCTATACTAGTACTATATATTGGTGATAATAAATATTATATATATATAATTTATTGGTTTTAATCAGTTTGGGATGTATCAGAATACTAATAATTTAATAATTTTTATAATGTACATTTATATTGTTGTGAAGCCTAAATTCATTTGTAGTGAATTTAAAATTATTTATTTTAATTTGTATTCCTTTTACATATATTTACACAAAACCGTAAATAATGTTAATATTGGATGTTTATAGTCAATATATTTATTTAAATAATTTAAATGAAAATAATAATTAACTTTCTTTTATAATTTTAATATCATTGCATCCTAACATTGCATCCAAACTAACTTTTGTATAATAAGATTAAAGAATAAAATTAATGTTATTAATGTATATATAATATTTAATATATAAAATATAAAAATTACAATGTATAAAATTGAGAATTATTGTAGTAAATTGACAGTAATATTTACATTTAGTCATTTTGCAGACGCTTTTATCCAAAGCGACTTACAATTGGGAATATATAAAGCGATTAATCTTGAAGAGGCAAACAGACAGAGGAAGTGCCCCTAACACCAAGTCTCAGGCATTGTTCAAATAAGTACGAGCTAGCAAGGGAAGGAGAGAAAGATAAAGAGAAAGATGAACGTTTTTTTTTTTTGTTTAGGATGAAGTCAAGTAGTGTTGAAAGAGATGAGTTTTCAGTTGTTGCTTGAAGATTGACAGGGATCCAGCATTCCGGATGGGGGTGGGAAGATCATTCCACCAGCCAGGAATGGTGAAAGAGAATGTTCTGGAGAGTGATTTTGAGCCTCTCTGTGATGGTACCACGAGGCGTCGCTCACTAGCAGATCTCAGACTTCTGGAGGGGATGTAGATTCGTAATAGTGAGTGGAAGTAGGAGGGTGCTGAGCCTGTGGTTGTTCTATATGCAAGCATCAGTGTCTTGAACTTGATACGAGCTGCAACTGGTAGCCAGTGCAAGGAGACAAAGAGAGGTGTAACATGGGCTCTTTTGGGCTCGTTGAAGACCAGTCGTGCCGCTGCATTCTGAATCATTTGTAGAGGTTTGATTGTGTTTGATGGAAGTCCAGCCAGAAGAGCATTGCAGTAGTCCAGCCTAGAAATAACAAGGGCCTGGACAAGAAGTTGTGCAGCATGCTCTGTCAGAAAGGGCCTGATCTTTCTGATGTTGTGTAGTGCAAACCTGCAAGATCGCGTAATCTTTGCAATTTGCTCTTTGAAGGTTAGCTGGTCATCAAAGATTACACCAAGATTTCTGACCGAAGTTGGTGTAATTGTTGATGAACCTAACTGAATCGTGAAGTCATGCTGTAGAGTTGGAGTGGCAGGGAAGACAAAGAAGCTCAGTCTTTGCCAGGTTGATCTGTAGGTGATGTTCTTTCATCCATGCCGAGATGTCTGCCAAGCAGCCTGAGATCCGTGCAGCTACCGTTGGATCATCTGGTTGGAAAGAGAGATAGAGCTGTGTGTCATCTGTGTATCAATGGTAGGAGAAGCCATGCGCCTGTATGATGGGACCCAGTGATGTAGTGTATGTGGAGAAGAGGAGGGGTCCAAGAACCGATCCCTGGGGAACCCAGTGACCAATTGATGTACTTTGGATACCTCCCCTCCCCAGGCCACCCTGAAAAACCGACCAGTGAGATAGGATTCAAACCAGCGAAGTGGAATCCCAGTGATGTCCAGTGATGAGAGGGTGGACAGGAGGATCTGATGATTGACAGTGTCAAAAGCGGCAGATAGATCCAGCAGAATGAGGACTGATGATTTGGAATCGGCTTTTGCAATTCGCAGGGCTTCAGTGACAGAGTAGCGCAGTCTCAGTTGAATGGCCACTCCTGAAACCTGACTGTTTAGCGTCCAGTTTGTTGTTCTGTGAAAGAAACAATGAGACCTGTTTGAAGACAACTCGTTCGAGTGTTTTCGCCATGAATGGAAGGAGAGAGACAGGTCTGTAGTTTTCTATAAGAGAAGTGTTTAATGTAGGTTTTTTGAGCAGTGGGGTTAATATTGATAACAATATTGATTTGTGTGTAGTTTGTATATTTGTGCTTGTCAAGTGAAATGTTGTCGACAGATATAGAGACAAATATCTTGCTTAATAGTGCTAATTGGTGTAAATTATTATAATGACTATTCTCTGGTGCTGTTATTGTGAGTCTGACAGCTGCCTTCTTGTTTCTAGTTTACTATCGGGCACTGGTGAACTTCACAAACTCATTCCAGTATGGGCCTGAACTTGACGACATCGACTCTCCTGCTTTTGTAGAGATATCATCTGCTGTCGTCGATACGGTATGTGTGTTTCCTCAAGGACTGTGAGCTTAAGAAATACCATCAACAGAGTTTTCACAATAATACTCCACCTGCGTATTGGGTCATATTATTGATCACATGCTTTATCTCTGATTTTTGTCTGTACTGTGTTAATGTTTAGACTAAATCAATCAGTATTTAGCTGTAAAACTAGAATTTAGTACACAGAGACTGAAGTACTTTGTAAGGCAAGGCCAGTATGTGGTGATTAATGGTGTTTATTTTCTCCACAGCTTGAGTCTGACTACAACAGGATACCAGGACAGCAGACCGTCAATGTGGTTCTCATTAAGTAAACACCATTTTCAGTTTCAAACACTAATGTAATAGTGCATCTTCTAATGTATAAATATATTCAGTTTACTTTACAATCATTAGGGAATTCATTTCAAATAGTCAAATACTCAAGTTCTTTTTTTGCATTATGAGACATTTAATGATCACTCTTCTTAAAAACATCTTAAACCAGCTGGTCTCCAAGCCTGGCCAAGCTGGTGTCCAAACCCTCTGTTAAACAGCAAACAGACCAGCCTGACCAGACTGGGATACCAGCAAACCATCTTAAGTTGTTTTTTGTGGTTTGTTTGTTTTGATGAACTGTGCTTTGTATACATTTGCAGGAAAATTGGCAAAGATGTGTTTGTGGAGCTGGATGTCGGCTCAGATAATAACTCTAATGAAACACAGATCAGAGATGTCCTGTTCTCAGTAGTTAAAGAGGGCACCATTGCCTCCTACGATATCTCTGTAATAGGTTTCCAATTCAGACGGCTTGGTGAAGGTATGTTCAGTTTTTTATATATATATATTATAGTGTTAATAGTGATTAAACAATGATTCCTTACTATATGAAGCAATGTCATGATATAAAAATGAACTTAGACTGGTAAGAGGAAGAGGCAGAGGAAATGGGATAAAGGCTACAGAAATTTGTTTCATGAAATAAATTATAGAATAAGTCATTTCAAATCTATGTATGATCATGTTCTTTTTACTAGGTACTTAGATCATTCAGAATTCATACCTTATTTATTGAAAGCTGTAGAACCACCACCATGGCTTCATAACACGGTTAAACATATTTTACTGGACTGTACTGTAATGTACATTTTTATTCAGAGATATGTATTTTAACTTATACTTTAAAAAAAAGTCTCTGGTATTTTATGGTTTATATAACTTTCAATTCTTGTAGTTCTGTGTGGAACTCCTCATTCAATGTAGTTTAGATAATGTTGTCTGGTTATGGTCTGGTTCATAGCTGATACTCCCCCTCCTGTGGAGCCCATCGTTGTGCCAGGTTTGTCCTCAACTAGGTCTGCTGCATGGAGACAATAGTGCATTAGAACACAGTCCAGTCTTGTTCACTTATAAGGACTGAAGGAATTATCCGCATATGTAATGGCTGGATAAAGAATGAAAACTTTATGCATGTGTGCACTCTGATGAAGACCTGAGTATGACGAGAAGAACAAAAGGCTTTGCATGGCTTGTCATTGATTTGAAGTGAAGCTGATGTCAGGAATGCACCTCTTGAAGTATCGTTTTCAGACAAATGTAACATATTTGTGTTTGCAGTATCTAGTTTTGTTTTTCATATGTGTTGGAATTAAATATTTGCCGTCCAGTCTTTCCATATTTTTTATATTCAGATTAAGGTACCGGTTAAGATAATTCAAGACTGAATCGAAAAGATTAACATTATACAGATTTGCTCTTTGGTTTTGTTCACACTGCACATAAATCTGATTTGATTTTCAAATCCGATCTTCAGGAATGACTGTCTGCATTTAAAAAAAAAAAAAAATCTTCAGACCTGACCTGACCTTCAGACTGCATAACAAAAAAATAAATAAAACACTTTTATTGGATACAAGACAAATATAAATTTATTTTCTGAAATTTTCTCTTATTCTGACCATTCAGACTATAAAAACGACAAAGATTTGATGTTGAAAGCGTTTTTTTTCTAAAGCGTGTGAACAAAGCCTATCCTCTTGAAATGGCAGGTTTGGCATGGCAAGGCAATTATAGGCTTGCATTGAATCATTGAAACATCTTTCATCAAAGCATCATGTACAGTTTTTCTTGGATCCCTGCATTGCATTGCTTAAATTGAATCACAGAATTGTATATGTCTGTCTCTGCCACCTCAGTGATTCCCGTTCCCAGAGATTGCTTGTCTGGCGAGTTCAGATGTCAGGATGGGCTGACGTGTATCCCTCGGGACTATGTGTGTGACAAACGGCCTGACTGCAATGACGTCAGTGATGAAATGAATTGTGGTGAGTGAGATTGCATCCTCATTTGTGTCAGAAATTAGTGGCATTGCTTTAATTTAACTGACTAACACCAACTAAATGCATTTTGATGTCATGTATAACATTTATATTTGATATTCTTAATATATATTTTTTCAGAAAAATATTTATTTTATTTTATGGCAGTTAAACATATTAATTTAATACATTGCATAGGATATTTTGTTTCTTTCAATAATATGTAAATAAAGCAAAATATTGACATTTAAAGCTACTTTTTATAGTGTATATTCATGCTTTACAATGCTTGACTCATAATGGCTTCAAATGATCAGCATGTATTTCATTTTATTTGTGTTTGTAATTGATTGACAACCCTAATTATATCATTTATTTTCAAAGCTATTGTTCCTGTACGCCCTACTCCACCTACGCCTCCTAAAACCAGACCCCAACCTGGAACGGGACCCTGCCGTGCAGACCAGGCCACCTGTCAGAATGGACAGTGTATCTCACGGGACTATGTTTGTGATGGTGAAACAGACTGCGCTGACGGCAGCGATGAGTTCAATTGTGGTAGGACAAATGGCAGTGTGCTGTATCCATTTCATTTACCATAGAATTAAAACCATTTTATAATCGAGCATGTTATGCTGGTGATATGTGTCTGTTCTCTGTGTTTATTATACAACTATATTTGTAATTGCAAAGGAACTCCATCTCCCTGTGAACCCAATGAGTTTAAGTGTCAGAACGGCCGCTGTGCCCTGAAACTGTGGCGTTGTGATGGGGATAATGACTGTCAAGACAACTCGGATGAGATGAACTGCCGTAAGTCAGAGCTGAGCTTCCATCCACAGATGGGGGACGTTGTTTAGAAACCTGCAGTTCAGACTGTTGCCACTAGAGGCACAGAAATTACACACTTTCCTAAAACTACTTTGTTAATAATTGATTGTTTTTTCTCATTCCTTCAGCCACTAAAGGTCCAGGGGACACATGTGCCCCAGAGCAGTTTGTGTGTTTGTCTGACCGCGCATGCATTCCTGCCAGTTACCAGTGTGACGAGGAGCCGGACTGTGCAGACCGCTCTGATGAATATGGTTGTGGTAAGGCATTACAGTCCAATTAATCTTTAACAAGTAAACATTGGTTGTCATACCATTCCAAACACTGTAACTCTTTTGTCTCCACTTTTCTTTCACTGTCACACTCACTTTGACTTACTAACAGTAATGCTTCTTCTAAAACCTGAAAATGTTGTATTTATGGTCAGCAAAGAAAGATTCATGTTTTTGCGCACTCATACAGCTTTTCAACAACATATAGATCTCATCTCCCATAAATCTTGTGCTTGTAGCTTATTTAACAGGCGGCTGTGGTGTTGTTTCTGCCAGCAGTGCCTCCGGTTGGCTAATCTCACTGAATGAATCTGCCAAATAAAACTTGTGCTGTCACTGGCTGCCAATTTAGAATCAAAGACTTGCTGCGTGTGTATGTGTGTGGTTTCTTGTGTCCATATGTCTCTTTTAATTTGGCATTCAGATAATAGTTATATATGCAGATATTTTCTTTTATTGTACCCAAGCACCTCCCACTGTGACCGTCCTGCCGGAAGAGTCCATCACGGCAGCACGGGGCGACACTGTGACCTTTACTTGCTCTGCCATTGGTGTGCCTGTTCCCATCATAACATGGCGTCTTAATTGGGGACACATACCAGCCAATAGCAGGTAGGTTAGGATGTAATAAGCATTGTGGATTAAAAACTCTGAAATGATCAAGATCAATATGTCAAGATGTGAAATGATCAAGATGTCCACAATCTGGGTTAAAGTCATACAGTCCATATTCCCTTAAAGGCTGATTAAATGCAAAGTAAGCAATACTTGTGGTTTCATCCAATCCTATTGAATTCCCAGAGCTCTCTTTGCTGAACTCTATAAATAATAACTAAATGAATAACTTTAGCACTAGTCTAAATGAAAACAAAGGGCAATACTTCATGTACTCAATAAGAAACAGACTGTTTTTTTGGCAAAAAGTTTGTGAACTTTCTCTTATCCAATTATTTAATCTCAAAGGAGATTGTTTTCTAAAGTTGCTTCTTTTCCATTATCATTAGTCATAATAATAATTGGACATTATTATATAACCAGAGAGCCGTATATACTTTGCTCCTCAGCATGTGCTCTCCATCTGTATAATCGTTTCTAGGATATTGTAGGTTTTTTCAGTCAGATTTGATTTTTTTAAATATAATATTTAAGGCAAGGTTTTTGTATTTGGTCTTTCATAAACAGTTTTTTATTTTACATTTCTTTATCAGATTTTTCTGCATGGACTAATAAGTATGACGATATCAGACCCATATGTCAAAAAATACAAAACCCCAAATAATTACAAAGAATGAAATGGTAAAATAAAATACCCAGATAAAAACATAAATATGTGTAATTAAATAATATTAAAATAATAAATGAAAATATTCTAAGTAGTCTACTTAGTCATGAGCATGAATATGTAAGCTTATAAACTAGGACTGTTAGTAGAATGTGTTAATTTTAATGTAATTATTATTAATTAACATATTAAACACATTATTGACATTGAATTAAATATGTTGTTGGAGCCATTCACAAAGGACACATTCTTTCATTGAAAAACAGCTGGACAGACTGCAAGGAATACAAGTGAATGCTGGGCTCTTGAAACCGCCCTAACTTAAACATGATTCTGTTGACAGAATCACAATGACCAGTGAGAATGGGCGAGGAACGCTCACCATCCGCGATGTGAAGGAAGGTGACCAGGGTGCGTACACCTGCGAGGCCATCAACGCTAAAGGCCTTGTGTTTGCCATTCCTGATGGGGTCCTCAGCCTTTCTCAGAGACCAAACCCAGGTACTGTGTCAGCTCCATATGGTGCGAACATCTTTGGATTACTGTGTGTTCTGTATTATATGTTTGTTCTCGTCTGATACGTTCTTTTCCTATGACTATGGATCTTTTATTTCCGAGACGCAGGTTATCCTGCTGTTCTTTGACCGCATGTTGTGACATTGTCTCATGACTGAGGCAGCTCAAACCTGACGGTGGTGGTCTTACCATCCTTTGTCTTCCATGTTGTTCTTGTCCAGTTGTGTCATCCTCTCTGTACGTGTTAGCAGGTAACTGCCGTGATGGACACTTTAGTGTGGGCGATCACTGCATGCCATGCTTCTGTTTTGGCATCACAAAGCACTGTCAAAGCACCGGTCGCTACCGCAGCCAAATCACACTGCACTTCACGGAGGAAGAGGACTTCAAAGGTACTCAACTGATTAAAAATTCAGATTTTTCATTTATGTTTATGGATTTACAGTTGGAGAGGCAACATTTGGTGTCATCTTATGTGTAACACATGATAATTATCACTAACCCTATAAAGCTAGACATACGGAACAGTTTATTGAACCTTCAGACATAATATATAAAACATATGCATATGTTTTTTGTTGAGTGTCATTCTAGCCCAAGGAGGGGAAAAGCCATTTTTGTTCAGAGGCTTAAACTGAGTTATCATTTTATAAGGCCAAATAATAAGGTGAAATTCAGTCAGCTTCTAATGTAAATCAATTCGATTTTTTAAAAGGTGTAGCAAACAGCTTAGTTGAAATGCATTAAAATAGCAATGGTCACTCTCTATTTCTGTTTTAGTTGTTGGGAGCAAAACATATCTAAAACGAACACAATGCAATACAATCATGATTGAGAGATGTATAAACAAATGTTCATCAAAAGCCTATTAAATCACATTTGATTCTCACAGTTTAGCAACATTTTTCAAAGTTGTTTCAGTCCAGCAAGTGTTCATCTTGAAATATTGCTAACAATACTATATAACTTATATTTTTATTTACTTTATAAAAAATGTTACCAGACTGCAAAAGGCTTGTAGTATATTATGTACAACAAATATGTTAGTGAGGTTTAGATCATATTGATAATTTAGAGAACCTCATGTCGTTCCAAACCTGTAAGACCTTGGTTCATCTTCAGAACACAAATTAAGATATGTTTGATGAAATCCGAGAGTGTATGACCATGCATAGAGACCAAAGCAACTGACATGTTTAAGGCCCAGAAGCATGTGTGTCGAAGACTGACATGGAAGAAATTGAACCACTGATGTCACATGGACCATTTTAACAATGTCCTTACTATCTTTCTGGGCCTTGAATGTGGTTACATTGCTGTCTACGAAGGATCAAAAAGCTCTCGGATTTCATCAAAAATATCTTAATTTGTGTTCCAAAGATGAATGAAGGCCTCACATGTTTGGAATGACGTGAGGGTGAGTCATTAATGACAGAAATTTCCTTTTTGGGTGATCTATCTCTTTAAAGGAACAAATACACTGGTATTGAAAATATAATACCCTACCTTTTCTCTCTGTCTATCTATCGTTTTATCCACAGGAGTCAATGTGTCATTTCCTAGTCGTCCAGGCACCCAACCACCTCTCTCCTCCTCTCAGATGTTGATCAATCCAGAGAGTAAGGAGTTCCAGCTAGTGGATCTGTCTCGCCGTTTCCTTGATCAAGAATCCTATTGGACTCTGCCTCGCCAGTTCCTGGGCAACAAGGTTTCTCTCTCCTCCACAGTACTCGACTGAACAAATATAGATAGAAGCTCAATAAAACATTATGAGTAATCTGTATCTTCCTGTTTTTGTGCAATCCCATTTCCATCTTCTCCCTATCATTAGCTGTCTCTTCTCTCTCGGTCACTGTGACTATTCAAATATGGTAGCTTGATTGTCTTGGAAAGCATGTGTGAAAAATGAATTGAAGCGCTTCAGTATCTTGGTATTCTGGACACTGTGTCTGTGTTTTACAGGTTGACTTGTATGGAGGTTATCTGAATTTTAAGGTGAGTTACTCACTGCAGCGAGGTGGATCGGAACCAAAGGAGAAACCTGATGTTGTGCTGAGCGGCAACGGGCAGAAATTTATTTACCGTAGAGGCAACCCCACTTTACCTGACACAGTCAACCATAGACAGATCAAGTTTACAGAGGTGAGCCACATGGCATACATTTGCTCAAATACGGGTTATTTTATTTTATCTAAAAATAAAAAAGCAAATAAAATCTCAGTTTTAAAAGTGTAAAATTGTTATGCATGTGTGGTATGGTCAGCTCCACACTGCTAAAACAGTGGTGTAAGACTGACATAAAATACCATATTCCCAAAAAAAAATCATTATTTAAAATAGTGATTCTCAAAAGTAATTTTTGTTTAAAATAGTTTGGCAGAGATGTTGCTTGTTGGTGTTATGCGAGGTGGTTCACCTCTCTGTCTCTGTGTCTCAGGAAAACTGGCAGCACTCCTCAGGACGAGCCGTAACTCGTGATGACCTCATGACGACCTTGGCCAATTTGGAGAGCATCCACATTCGCACCATTTATGACAACCGCATGGCCAGTGTGGGCCTGAGTGACATCAGCATGGATACCACCACCAAAGAGTTCTCCCAGCAGGGGAACCCGAGAGACGTGGAGGAGTGCAGGTTAGTGTGCCTTTAAATCAACAGATAGGATTACAGGCCTGTCAGAAAATATAAATCTTCGCTCAAATCAACTCTCGCAGTGCTGGGAATTCATGTTCCTTTGACTAAAAATTATCATATCTCATGTTTCTGGCCAAAAAATTCAAATATTTTATTTCTGTTTGAAATGTTGTATGTTCAGTGGACACTAAGAGTAATTAAGAGTAAGCCTAAATGTTTTTTAGTCCAGATGCTGATTTTTTTTGTTTTGTTGAGAATTATGTGTGGAAGTGTTAATCTGTGCAAATTGTTGATCTCACACAGATGTCCTGCTGGGTATTCAGGCCTGTCTTGTGAGTCCTGCTCCCCTGGTTTCGAGCGAGTACCTGGACCCTACCTGGGTATCTGCGCTGGCTGCAACTGCAATGGTCATGCCAGTGCCTGTGACCCTATTAGTGGACACTGCCTGGTAAGGATGTGTTTTAATAAATATGTAGATTACGTATACACTGCATCAGTAGATTACTGTACGCCACTCACTAAGGTGTAAATGTCATGTGGCAGAGTTGTCAGCATAACACAGAAGGACCTCAGTGTGACAAATGCAAGCCTGGCTACTTTGGTGACCCAAGTCGAGGACGATATGATGACTGCAAACCCTGTCCTTGTCCATACACAGAGACGTCTCGACGGTAAAGATATCAAACCTGTGTATTTCATATAAAATAATATAGAATACAATTAAAATTTGTAATAGTAAATAGTAATACTAATTTTTTTTGATGGAATTTTGACAAAACAACAAAATGTTGATGTGTTCAAAGGTTTTCTGATACTTGCTTCCTGGACCATGACAACCAGGCAACATGTGACGCCTGCAGACCTGGTTATACAGGGCGACGTTGTGAGAAGTAATGGAGCAGCTCGTTTGCATATATTTGTTGTTTTAACACTACATTTTGTGGTTCTGAGTGCATTAAGAAATATGTCATCATCTGTGTCTTTTTTTACCACAGATGTGCTCCAGAATATGTCGGCAACCCTCTTCAGCCCAACGGCCAATGTATCCCTGCTGCTAGCCGTGAGCATTTGTCCTTTGTTTTTGTTTACAGTTGTGATTGTAAATGATTTATTAGATTAATATTAGCCGCAAGATTGATTTTTTTGCCTTAAGCCATTTCATTGCTTGGACTTTCTGCCTCATTTTACCTTGAAGGTCAAGTGTAGCTTTAGATAATGATTAACACTCAGTGCGCTGCATGCTGGAATGCCAGCTGTTTGTGACCAGGATGTTCAAAGCATTCCAGGTGTAATTGTCAACCATATGGTGTTCTTATCCCTGTTCAGCGATTACCAAGTGTGATAACAGAGGAACCATCAATCCCATCAGCAAACCATGCTATTGCAAGGTATTAAATTGCATTACAGTTACTTTTTTAATACATTACCATTAAGAAATTTGTGTTCAGAAAGCTTTTTTAATGTTTTTGACAGAAGTCTTTTAAGCTGCATTTATTTAATAAAAAATAAATAGTAACATTTTGAAATATAAGTTCAATTTAAAACAACTGTTTTACAGCAAAGCAGCCATTACTTCAGTCTTCAGTGTCACATGATCCTTCAGAAATCCTTCTAATATGCTGATTTGCTGCTCAAGAAACATTATTATCAGTGTTTGAAACATATACATATATAAATGTTCAAACAGTGTTTGCTTTTCTGTTATGCAGGCCAATGTGGTTGGTGCTCTTTGCGATGAGTGTAAGAATGGTGCTTTTAATTTGGCGGCTGATAATCCTGAAGGTTGCTTGCAGTGTTTCTGTATGGGAGTGACTAAACAGTGTGCCAGTTCAACCTGGAGTAGAGATCAGGTAACCACATCCTCTAATCTTGTCATAGTTGTACCTTTAAAATAGGTGTTTTAATGTTTTTTTGCTTTTATTTGTTGGTTAATCTGAAGGTTCAAGGTGGTGTCAATGGCCAGCTCTTCACACTTTCCAATGCAGCAAACACTAGGACCATCTCTGAAGGCATCACCCAGAGAGCCAGTGCAGAGGTGGTCTACCGATCCTTCACCAGTATCCCTAATGACATCTACTACTGGGTCCTGCCTCAGAATTTTAGAGGGGACAAGGTGAGAACATCCTGTGCAGTACAATGCCATATTTACAATTTGGCCTTTGTCAGGTAATATAGCACATGTCAGTGTGCTGCTTTTCAAAACATGTTTTCCCGTCCTGCGTAAAGGTCACAGCATATGGCGGAGAACTGCAGTACAGGATGCGTTATGAGCCTCAGGCTCGTTCACTAGTGATTGATAGACGACAAGATGTGGTTCTCCAAGGCAATGGCATCTTCCTGGAACATTATTCACAGACCAAACCACTTCCTAGAGTACCAGCCACCATCACTGTGCCTTTTAGAGAGGTGTGTTGCAAATATATATGTATTTTTTTATTATATATGTATCTATTTTATCATCTCTTTATTAGGTGGTCCAAAGAAGTTGTTTTAAAATAAGTTACATTTTTGGATGATGAATTTAATAATGTATGAATTGTATTTTTTACCACCACTACTTCTAGTGATAATAGCAATAATTAGTTGTTTGTATTTATAAAAGTAAAGTTTATATTTCAAATAAATTAATAATTAGTAATCATCTGAATAATAATGAAATTATTCACTATAAATATAGCATTTTAACTAAAAAATATGTATTAAAATACCTTAGTTTATATTTACAAATAAATGTAATGTATATATTATAGTTTAAATGAATATATTATTATTAATAATAATTCATTTGTTTATATTTTTATAAATACATTTCATATTTTTTTTTTTTTTTTTTTATAAATAATTATACAAATAATAATCCCCCCAGTCTGCATGGAGACGGTCGGATGGACAGCCATGTACTAGAGAGCACCTGCTGATGGCTTTGGCCGATATCAACGTCTTTATGATCAGAGCCACTTATGCAGACAATATGGCTGAGAGCAGGTAACTTTGCACTTTTCATTTTGCTCTTGCTCATTTATTATTCATTAACTTTTGATGTCCTGTATATATGCATCCTCTAGATGGAGTCACAACATCCTGTTAGGTTCCTATCTATCACTTAACTGATATTGTGATCAGCATATTAGTGCTTAATCTCAATCTCTCCTGTTTAGTATCTCCAATATACAAATGGACATTGCAGTGCCCCACTCTACAGGAAACGAGAAGGGCTCTGGAGGTGGAGGAGTGCGCCTGCCCTCAAGGATACACAGGACCTTCTTGCCAGGTATATTGCTTTAACTTCAAATAGCAACACTCTGTCTGTGTGAACTTGTCAGCCTGAGTTGATGCAAAAACCTTCCCCTAAAGCAGAGGTTCTGCCTGTCAAGTTAATAACAGATAATAATTGTATTTATTTTTCTTGATCTCTAATTGGAAGTTCTTAGCAACTCATGGAACATTTTAGCTCTAAAGCACTATGTCAATGAAGATAATGGATTCAGAGTTTCATCCATAGACACCTGTGAACCCAGCCACCTCTGATTCACCCATTGTTTGCAGGACTGTGATGTCGGCTACACCCGTACACCTGGACTTTATCTTGGCACCTGTGAGAAGTGTGACTGCCACGGGCATGCCAGCGGCTGTGACTCAGAGACTGGAGATTGCTTGGTGTGTTAACCTTTCCATTGCTGTCATTATGCTGTTCCTGGATGATTTATGGAGTTTGTGTGAAGTAGGGATGTGCAGAACAACATATATTCAAAATCAACTAGTCGGTCAGTTGCCTTTACAAGTTGACTAATCAGTTGTAACTGGAAGCCCTGTATAATTAGGCTGGATTTGTGTTTATCTGACCCCAGTATGACTTGTTTCTTAGCAGGGAGGTTGTTCAGAAACATATCTAGGAAAAAAGTCAACCTCACTAATTCACTAGTCAGTTATTGAATGACAAGTAAACTAAAAGCAAGAAGTATATAAAATAAATGAACCCCCATAAATTACTTAACCTCAGTAATTAACAAGTTGGATGACTGGTCGTTTGTTAAGAATAAAATCAAAACCAAAAAATGTACACAGAATATAAAATTGACATAAAACAGTTGACCTTAGTGATTATTTAGGGGTGTCCCTGACTAAGGATTTTCATAGTCGAATCGGAAATGTAGAATCTTGCGGATAGTTGTCTGATAGTCGAATCATGTGTTTGGGGGCGGGGGGGCTGGGCAAAATACATTACATTCCACAGTCATAAATATTGAAGTTAACTCACAGGGAAAAGGTGTAACGGACGCCTCGCAGATAATGTTATATGTTTTGATTAAAAGATAGTTAACGTTAATATTATGACTTATAGGCTCTCTGCACAAAATCCCCTGAATGCATAAGTGAACGTATCTGCGCGGCTCTGAATGAACTCATTTTGTGGACGCGTTCTTCACGCACCAATGTGCAGAAACATAGCAACTAAACTAAAAATATTTGCAGCGTTTTATTATAATAGTGTTCTCATTATAATGTTATGTATATGACAGTCCCAGTCATAGTTATTAATAGTATGCATTGTTGTTTGTACTGCTCTCGCTTCGCACTGAAGAGATAATCACTGTATAGTAGGTTACAATGAAGTGTTTACTGCAGCGCAACTCAACCAAATGCATTTTATATGAGATAAATAATATATACACGATATATGAACCGGCTGAAATGTTTCTGATGTGTCTGAAATCACTTGTAACCTACCTGATCGAAAAAATCCAGTCTTGGATTTGAGTCTTGTTAAAGATCTAAATCCCTGCCGCCAGGATGCTTCTGTCCTCATGGGATATGGAAAGTGAAACTTAAATCTATAGGGTTGGTTGGATTTATTCACCCACGTGAAAATATTTATTTAAAGCTTCTTTCTTTTCAGATTCTTTTTTGCAGCATTATTAAAACTGGTAGTTCTATGTGAAATCAGAATAATGAAATAGTTATTGGATAAATGGTTGACTATTCGACTATCATAAATAAAATTAAAGACCTAAAAATAGAAATGACTAACAATTATATGAATAAAAATCATAAATTCCTTATTAATCAACTAGTGGGTTATACACTATCCTGACTAGTTGAACTATTCCTAATCTAGAGTGGTTTATGACTCTTGATCTTTTTCCCTGTTTTAGAATTGCCTACATAACACAGTTGGGCGCCGTTGTGAAAACTGCCTCCCTGGTTTCTATGGAAATCCAAAGACTGGTGATCAACAGGCATGTAGACCCTGTCCTTGTCTAGGACACTCCAGTAGCCAGTGAGTTTGCCTTTCTCTATTAACTTTATCAAAGAAAATGTTTTCACATAAAGAGGTTATCCTTTAGGCATAACCTATAATTCATATTCTTCCAATCTAATACTTCTCTTCTTCAGAAGGCCTTCATCTTGTTACTTGGACTCAGATGAACAGCCCACATGTGAATGTCCTGCTGGTTATACTGGAAGACGCTGTGAAAGGTAAGTGTCTATGGTCCAACGAGAGGGCAAACATCTCATTCAGTAAAGCTGGGCTGGCCAAACTGGTGATTGGTATTCCTTTATCTACTGTCAGAAAGCATGTGTCTGTTGCTTCCCAGCATATCTTCAACCATTTGTGATTGAATGGTATTTGTCTGGTTGTATGGGAGAAGCAAGCCTTGAATCAGTGCCACCCATACCAAGTGTCAATGTCTGAAGGCTTTTTTTTTGAGGAGTTTATGCGAAGCAGTGGTGATTAAAATATTAATGTATTGTACATCTGAAAAAGGCACCTTTTTCAAGCATGAAGGTTTCACTTCTCTACAGTGACAGTAAAATTTCCTTCTTATTGTCAGCAAGGCTTAGATGTCTTTTTGAAGGTGTTGGAGTAATTAGTTGCATAATGTCACTTGTTTTAATGCTTCAGTGCATCTCTGTAAAGCCTTTGATGCATTTTGAGCAACTTATTCTTATTTCAAACTCTTCTTCTAGACATTTGTGGGTCTCTAGGGTTGTTTATGCTTCCCATACTGAAGCATAAACAAGTTGATGACATGGATTTTGGATCCTTGTCTCTTGCTCAGGAGGGCAAAAGCTTTTGGGTGTCTGGGATAAAAAAAACAAATTGCTTATATTTTTTTATAATTTTGGTTCCAACTTGCCCTGTCTCATCATGGCTCTCAGCATTTCCAACTGCGGAGACTTTTACCTTGAAAGATCAAAAGGTTTCCTCCCCACTACATGTGATGATGCTTTCTACCGCAGCCCTGGGAAGAAGCAAGTTCTGGATACAACTGACCATGACATTGAAGAATACTTTGATAGTAGAGAAGATAGTAGCTTTTCAGGACCTGAAAGAACTACAAGATCTTTGCTGTCAACAACTATACGTAGTTTAAGTCCCCGTTGGACTCATGGGCCCCTACGTTACACGAAAAATCCTGAGGCACGACAGCAGAGCTTCCAGCTGCTCTTGAGGATGCACACGAATAATTTGAACCAGCGCCTCAGTATGCTTGAGAGCAACACATTGGACATGAAAGACCGCCTCGAGAACATAAGGAAGCAGAATAGTCACTTCAGCTCTCAACTGAAGACACTAACCAGTGTTTTGTCTCGAAATTACAAGAAAGACAGAATTAGTGAGTTTGACTTACACAGACATTAAAACAAGACTAAGTAAACTAGAACACAAACTTGAGATACTAATTGATGGCTTTACTGCCCTAGCGCAAGAGTTAGACAAAGTCAAACGTGCACGTCATGTAGCACGTCCACCACAGGATCGTAAAAAAAACGCTGTGGTTGCTACCACCCCGATTCCAGCCTTGACTACAGCTGGGACTACTCGCATGTCTACCAGCAGATTTCAGAGGAGAACTGTTATTCCCAAAACCCTGCCAACTCCTCTTGCTATCTCAACAACTAGCTTTGTATCTGGCCGTTCCCAGAACGGTGAAAGTTCAACTAAGAGGCAAGCAAAATTCTCAACTAAAAGGATCCAACCAATATCAACAAGAAGAGACATTGAAACCAATTTCACATCAAAGGCAGACAACAAATATCATAGTAAATCTTCTAGGAGCTCAACAGTTCCCAAAGGTATTGTCAGCCGTCCCCTTACTACATCTTCTGAAAGGACTTCAACCATGGTCACCTCCAATGAAACGCAACAGAATCAACAAAATAGAAAGGCACTAACTGAAGTTTCTGTAACTCCTCAAAAAGCCCACAAAAGTGGTCCAAAAGTAAATCGTAAGTCTCAAAAAGCTACAAGGAAACATGACCAACTATCCCGTTCACCTACAAAGCCACAAGGAAAAGAAGAATCTGCAACTAAATTTCAGATTCCTCCTCCATCGCATACAAAAATCGCAGCTAACTCTTCCAAGTCATCAAGAAAACCACAAAAAGTGACACATATTCCTTCAAAAAAATCATCCAAATCTATGAAAACACAAAGAAATGATTTGAAAGTAAGAACATTCAAAGAAGCCACAAACATCAGCAAACCTTCTCACAATGTCCAAACAATGAGAAGACATTCTAAGACTAAGTCCTCTAAGCAAAATATTTTAGTTCCCTCTCATGAAGCAAGAGCTGCATCAGACTTTATGTCCAGCCGACCTGAGAAGTTTACCTACACAACTGCTTCTAGTAAATCAGCTGACAAGAAAAGATTACACTCCTCTAAACCCAAAGTACAAATAACTACTCCAAGAAAATCAACTCGGAGCAACACCTCTAAAACCATTCATATTTTAGACATCTTAATGAAGAGCAACAGGGGCCAAAAAACATTAACAAGATCTATGCTAAAACAAAACAAGAACCTTCATATTGTTGTTGGAAGGCTGGCAATTCCTATCAAAATCATTCCTGATTACTAGACATTATATTAATTATTGTATCATTTAAAATTTTCATTGGACCTGTTTTTTCTTCTATTAGTCCCATAGGAACTATTTAAAATGTATTGAATCTTGAGGTTTGAACACAAACAATGATGCAGAAGTGGTATTACATATCATAATTCTTATAAACTAAGCATGCTGTAAACTAGGTCTGTGGTACTTTGCATTTTTATTTAATAATCTGATCCATTCCTGATGTTTTCAGCAGAATTATGGAAATAATGTTTTAATAATGTTATGTGATGTCTTTGTTGCACTGTTTATATTATTTTGTCTTCTTAGGAGTCAGGCATTATGTTGTGCATTTTTATACAATTGTATTAATCTTTATTTATCCACACTGCCTACTCATCTTATTGTCTTGCTAAGTTTGTGAACTCAGTCAACATAAAACCTCAGTTTGGCCAAATATGACACAAAAAAAATATTTTCAGCGGTATACGTTTAAAAGGTTTGTTGATGTATTAGTGTATTGTATGGAGTTGTATTGTATCGTATGTATTAGTCTGGACTACCTTGGGACCTCGATTTACCAGGTAAGACTTTCTGTCAAGTTCCTCAGCTTCCACAAGCTTGGGGATAAGGTGGTTTTACTCTCTTAGACACTTTGATTGGGTCCTTCTGGTTGTCTTTGGCTTTATTTCAGTCTGTCTCTGTTCAGCAAAGTAGTTTTTCAAAGAGAGAAAGACTCAACATCTGCTTGATGTTGAGAGCATTCATGGATGTAATTTATACATTTTTTGAACTTGGAAGCATGGTATTATGCTATGGATCCTCGGTAATATTTCTCTTGTGGTGGCCA
This sequence comes from Ptychobarbus kaznakovi, assembly GCA_027422405.1. Classification (NCBI taxonomy): domain Eukaryota; kingdom Metazoa; phylum Chordata; class Actinopteri; order Cypriniformes; family Cyprinidae; genus Ptychobarbus; species Ptychobarbus kaznakovi. The sequence continues at coordinate 9,632,220 of CM049794.1, forward strand.
TTAAAAGATACTAATGTCAGGGGTTTGCTCTTTTGCTTTTCTTGTGGTATGCCAAATAAGAATCTGACAAACAATAACTGCTTGTACATGCACAAGCATCCACGTTGGTTGTTTTCCAAAGTATTTTCTTGATATTGGGTATTTTTTGTTAAAGAGTAAGCTATTGTTTTGTCTTAATGGTACAACCACAAGCTCCAGTAATGCTTCATTAACCAAACTAAACTTAAAATGCTCCAATTTAACTCCTAATGCTTGAGCATTTCACGCATATACATGTCATGTTTTTTAATAGATATCCATTGTTATGAATTACTTTTCCCCAACCTTATTTTTTCTTCCTCTCTGAACCAATAATCTGTACTTAAATCAAAGTGACTTTATGTTAGCGATATTAGCCTGTCTGAGAACGTTCAGGAAATATTTGAAGAAGCTCAATGCATTAATCATATTCTCAAAGAAGTGTGAATCACAGGTCATATATACTAGTCATAAATCGCTCTTAATGTTCATGGCAGGTTCTGTCATGTCTCTGTTAATTCCTAATGTGGTTTTATTTTTACTGCATGGCATTCTGAAACAGTTTTCCCAAGGTCTTGTCTATTTTTTCCTCAGATGTGCCCCAGGATATACTGGTAATCCCCAACTTGGACAAAGTTGCACTCCAGGCAGCGGTAATGGTGGTAAGACTGGCATAGATGATGTACTGTAAAAAAAATATTCTTAATTATAATAAAACAAATATTAGAAAAATTATCCTACATTCAAATGTTACCAATTTTTTACCAAATTAAATGTGACCAAGACAAAATATGTTTATAGATTGTTACCGTTGTGACCAAAGTGGTAGCGAAGGATGTAATGCAAATGGAATCTGTCGCTGCAAGGTAAGAAAATGCGTATTTTGTGTGTGTGTGTGTGTGTGTTATTTGCATCACAATTATAAAAACACTGTTTTGAAACATACTCGTTTGTACTCAGATGAATGTTGAGGGGTCAACATGTTCCACTTGCAAGCAAGGGACCTTCTACCTCAGTCCTGATAACAAAGATGGCTGCCTGTCCTGCTTCTGCATGGGCGTCACCCAGCAGTGCTCCAGCTCCAGACATTATAGAGCTGTGGTAAGTCCTGATGAGTTACACCGGTGCTTTTCATCAGTCTATATAGGCATATATTAATTTTCTGCCTTTTTTCTCCAGGTTTCCACCGTTTTCACCCCTGGCAACTACCAAGGTTTTGCTCTTGTAAACCGCCAGCGCACCAACCGCATTGACAGTGGCTTCTCCATAGAGCTGTCCACAGATGGAACACAACTCTCCTACACTAACTTTAACTATCTTGGACAGGAGCCCCACTATTGGCAGTTACCCAACGCCTTTCAGGGAGACAAGGTAGAGTTTGGCAGCGTTATTTATTTTATCGTTCTTACAAGCCTGCGTTTCTGTTTGCTTACATTCTATCTTGAAGTAGCTTCTCCTGCTTTGAATTTTCTTCAAATTGATTTCTTTCTGCAAATTCGTGCTGCCAAGACCTTTTCTTCCAAAATGTACTTAGTCAGGGCAGTTCTTCTACAGCTTATAAACGTATTCATAGTGGTTGGAGTGTACACAAAGGCTATTGTAGGTACTAGTATCAACAAATTGAGTTTGCTTAGGCTTAATTTGACTGATGTGTCTCTATATTTAGATTTTTTCCCTTGTTTTGGATGTGATACACTGATTTAAGTGTTTCTGAATCTACTTGCTATTTTAGAAGTCTTACTCTGCTCGGACTAGACGAGCACACAAGGTAATATTTGCAGGTTCAGCGAGTGATCGAGTGTGTCTGATGTTTTGATTTGGCCTGCTGTATTTCTAGAATTAGAATGATGCATGAATGGATCATCTGTGCATTGATTTTTTTATAATGTTTTGCATATTTACTCATGTTATGATTTTATTTCGCCTTGATCGTGATTTGAAATGCATGGGATTTCATCGTAGACCCATTCTGACTTCATTTTTAATCATACTAAGTAAGGCTGTGCAATTAATCGAATTCAATTAACATGCGCATCTCGACAGTAAAGACAGTTCCGTGATTTTAGAATTTATTGAATTATTAAGAATTGAGGGTTCGCTGTTCACTGTGGTGTCTGAAAAAAATGGCATTATCAAAGTCTTAAAAAAATGAAATTACTCAGATGAAAGTGGCGTTTTACTTTTCTTTAAATTGTATGGAAATACAAGTCGAACAGAAATTTTACACAAGTAACTAGTTGTTTGTAATTCAGTAGTTTATAATCTAGCTTTAGTATCGAGATTGCATAAATTGCTTTATTCGCAAAACTAGAGAGACTCATCATGGATAAAGGACCAACTGAGAAAGGACGTCGCTGTATGGCAGCTAATGAACGATATGGGTAAAGACCTCTTAAGGTCCAAAAGAGCCATTGAGGTATTAGTTCACTTTTACTGACCTGAATCCTATAGGCACTTGGTAACCGTATGGCACCCTTCACATGCCAAGGGTTTCACATAACTGATGGATATTTCTTTAGCAACATAATGTACTAAATTGAATTTGAATGTTTGAACTCACTCGAATCCTTTAAAGCTTTTAATAAACTGACTGCTGGAGATTTTCAACTGAAAATTAAATACTGAAAAACTGACTGATATACTAAACTTTCAGTAGAATCAGGTCACATACTATCTTCATGCATTAACTCCACCTGTAGGTGTTTGAATTAAAAGTGATATGATATTTGAGAGAAAAGCAGCATGAAGCAAAGTGAGGTTTGAAAATATTTAGCTGTTTGTGAGTGACACCACTTAAACAGAATGAACACTTGAGGTGAGAGCATACGTGGTATCCTGATTCTTACACTGACTTCCTGAACACTTCCCTGCATGCATTTAATCATCCCATTCTTTCCTCTCAACTCATTAAAGTTTAAGCACATCGGTCTCTTCATTCTATCTCTCTTTGGCTTTGTTTACTCTGCACAAAAATCTGGTTTGTTTTTATGGTCTGGTCAAGAGATTTTCTCAAACAACAAACCAGAGGCATTTTACATGTGCACTGTCTCCACAATATAATATAAATATAATTAAAATCCTATCTGACCAACTTTTTAAATTAGGCTTCTTTGTTTCTTGCTCTTCAAACTGAATGGATTTGTGTAATAAACACACTAATATTTGCTGCCTATCTTAACAAAGCCTTTGAGTCACTATATTTCCTGTTCCATCCATTGTCTTATTCTCACTAGCACCCTGCTGATGAAGTACACAAACTTGATGATGAAATCTGGGCAATCATCACTAATTTCTCCAATGGGCAGTCTCTTTTCCCTTTCTCTTCATCCTCTCAAACTTCCCATTCTTCATTTGAGGCCCAGAATTCTCTTTCCCGGTCAAGTGTGCGTGCCCCTTCTTTCCATTCTGGTTTAACTTCCTCTTTAAGGGCCTCTGAGACCCATTCAAACGACCCAGGCCATTCCTCTCCCCCTGACTCAACTCAGGTACAGTGTGCTCTCACTGGTGACTCTCACGCAGGCTCATGTTAGGATCACACCTGGGCTAGTCATCAACTAGTTGTCGTTCACTCTGAAAATCCAAATTGTTATAATTTACTCCTCATCATGTCATTTAAAAAGCTGTATGACTTAATATGGAACACAAAAGAAGATATGTTGGAGGATTTTTCAGTAAAATGTAAGGAAAATCAGTGGGGTTCAAAATGTTATTGGATCTCATTTACATTTATTGAAAGGACTAGTGTTGAATGATATGCTCCGTAGTCATATCTTCCTATCGTCAGCCTATGAGAGCGCCTATACACGATATTATCATGCTAGTTTATTTTATTATTTACTTACTTGAATTCACAGCTGGAGAGTGAACCGACTCCAGGCTAAAAGCAGCCTAATGTTCGTGTAATCTATTTACTACACTTTATATCTTTTTTAGTCAAGTAGCATATGGATGTTATAAAATATTTTGATATGACTGAATTTGTATTTAACATAAAAATGTAACATAAACATTGTAAGTTACAGTTATTCAAAAAGCAGCTACAGAAAATGAACAGATCATTTACATTATCAAAAGAACATTGTCACTGACTTCAGTATAGTGCAAGTTTGTGCACTTTAAAAAAAAACATTCCCGTTATAATCAGTGAAGAATAAATCTCTTCTGCTTAAATTGCACGTATATCTGCACTTTGTTGTTTATGATGAGAAAATTCATGAGTGAGCAGAATTCAGTCAGCGAGCGCGCACTCAACAACAAAGCTCCAGTGTTTCAGCGATGACTCATCTGAACGCATCTGATTGGCCAGTGCATTCATAAACTCATCGGAAACGTGTGTGATTGGTTATAAGGCACAACACTGTAAAACGCAGAAGTGACAGAACAAATAAGCCTAATAATATTAGCCTAATAATTATGTTGTTGTCAAAGGCATCAGCCACAGACGATATATCTGACTATCGTCAGTACACGATACTATCTTCTATTCAATAGACTCTATTGGCACAACCCTAGTAAGGACAAAGAAAAACAGATCTTTATTTCCCCAACAGATCTTCTTTTGTGTTCCAAAGATGAAAGTCATATAGGTTTGGGATCAAATTAGGGTGACACATTTTCTTTTTTGGATGAACTATCACTTTGAAATGCAACAAACACATTAAAAAAGTTACTCTACTTGTCATTCATGCATTAGCTAGTAGCTTAGCACTTTCCTAGTTTACACTAGTAAACATTTTCTTGTGATAGCAAAGATATGATGTTTGATTTTTGCTTTGGTTGTTGGTCTTATCAGCAGATACAACAGGGAAAAAACACTGTTGCCCTCCCTAGAGGTCCACGGCCTGGCCCTTCTAACAAGGTAGTCACCTGTGAATCCACTTGGTAATCACTAGGAAAACCAAAAATGAAACTTAAGAAGGTCACACTCTAGGACTAGGTTAAGTTTAAAAATAATAATAACGTTTCCAAAAACACTATTAAGCAGCACAACTGTTTTTAAAATTGAAAATAATCAGAAAATTATCCCTGTAGATATAGATTGAATAGACTTTTTTAAAATAAAATAGTAAGCCAAATTCTCAATTACCAACTCTTCTTAGTCCTAAGAATTTTTATGAAGTTGTTGAAGTTGCAGTTAGTCAGTGACTGACATGAATAGATTTCTTTTTTCTCATACTTTCCGCTCTGCTTATCTGCTACTTTCTCTGTCTCTCCTTCATCCAAACCTTTACATCTTTCCTTCCGCCTGTGCTCCAGTATGTTTTGGTCTACAATGGTTTCAGCTTGCACCCAGATGACGTGCTCTTCTGGCAGCTCCCGGAGCAGTTCAAAGGGGATAAGGTAAACACATGGATGGGTTCAGGCCCGCCCAGGTTGTCTGATCCATCTTAGACATTACTGAATCACTACCTGAGCCAATGGTGGGATAGATTGGCAAGCCAAAACATCAATCCAAACCAGTCAACCTGGTGTAATCATGTCATGTCTAGAACGCTTATTACTGTGGTGCTGATAGGACAAAGTGCTGCTGTAGAGGTTCATATCTCGATGATTGATAGATAGATAGATAGATAGATAGATAGATAGATAGATAGATAGATATCTTGTATAAAGGTTGCCTTTGTTTAAGAAACAAAGAAACCACTGTGTGAAATGGCAGCATTTCAGAATATATTTAATGTTTAATGTTCACAATGTTAATGTTTAATGTTCAGCAGGATTTTAGACGCATGTGATTTCACTTTTTCTGTCACTTGTTGCATTTGTGGCTGGTTAGTTTTTTTTTGTATGTTTTGGTTTGTATACATTTATATTTTATTTTTGTAAAAAATATAAATTCATTGCCCTAAATGAATTCATTGCCCTAAATGAAAAAGTCAAAAAATAAAACCACTATGAAAAGAAATCGAACACTTACTTTTCTTTATTTTATGTAATTTATTTTCGGTTAAAAAACCGCAGCAGTAGCTTTATTTAATTATCATTTTGGGTTTTGTGCATGTTTTATCAGCAGGTTTTGTGTTTGTAGTTATGATTCATATAAAAATGTGAAAAAAATGTCATGCTTTACTTTATATCAGTGCTTTTTGTGATTAAAAATGAACAATAATTATGTTTTTGATCCTTATGTAGGTTGGCGCATATGGTGGAAAGCTGAAATATACCATCTCCTATGTGCCAGGACCCCGAGGTTCTCCGATAGAAGATGCTGATGTTCAGATTATTGTGAGTGTGATAGCAGATGTTGTGAGTATGTTATATATAGGTTTTCTTTTAAGGTTTGATCACTATTGTTTGTCACTATTTCTACAGGGTAATGACATCACACTGGTGGCACGCCAACCATGGAGAAGAAGGAATGGAGCCCGAGAGTCACAGGACTTTGAGATTGTTTTCAGAGAGGTGAGAACCCATTCATCCATATACCATCAGTAATATTGAAGCAAGACATGTGGTTTAGCCTGACATGGGTGATTTCTTTTTTTCAGGAACACTGGCAGCGTCCCGATGGCATGCCAGCAACCCGGGAACACCTGATGATGGTACTCGCGGACCTCGATGACGTCTTGATCCGTGCCTCGCATCACACAGAGATGCGCTCATCCAGTATTTCGGGGATCCACATGGATATCGCTGTGCCCGAGTACACTAACCTGGCCCAGGCTTTGGAGGTGGAGCAGTGCCAGTGTCCTCCTGGTTACCGTGGTCTGTCCTGCCAGGTTGGAACAATTCAGCTTTGCTCTGTGACCAACTGGATGAATCGTAGTAAAGGCTTGCTTCCATGCTAGAGTGATGATGATGACAGTATTACTCAATCCAGACATGTGTTTGTTGTCTCTTTGTTCTGTAGGACTGCGCTCCTGGATACACTCGCACAGGAGGAGGCTTGTATCTTGGCCACTGTGAGCCGTGTGACTGTAACGGCCACTCGGACTCCTGTCACCCAGAGACTGGCATCTGCACGGTATGAAGCTTTACCAGCAGTTTTTTAACAGAAGTGTGTCCCAGAATGCTTTAAGCCAGGCATTAACACAATCCCATTCATATAAGAGTGTGCTTTCTCTTAGTCAATATGAACAGTACAGCATACCAAATATATGTCTGTATAATATATAATAAAATATGTATGTAAATAATTATATAAAATATGTAAATAAATAAATTAAAAGTTATTTCATCTTATAATTCTATATTAAGATAACATAATAGTTAATCCATTGCATCCATTGCACTGCATCTACAAAGTGATATATACTATAAATATTTAAAATAATATTAATTGCATCATAAATTGATAGATACATAAACAAATCAGTATTGTTTTTACTCAAGTTAATAATAAATAATAACAAATAAATCCTTTAGTCAACTTGAGCAGTACAGTTATACAGTACTGATGCATTTCTGTATAATATATATATAATACAATAAAAAATAAAGTAACACAAAAATGAAATAAACTAACATATAAGGATGAATTAATATGTATTTAGTCATGAAAAAATGTGTACTATTTGTAACAAATTGAATGCCATGCAAAAGTGCGTATAAGCTAAATAATAAATAAATTTAAAAATATACAAATAAATAAATAAACATTGCTTTTACCCTCAGAAATTAAATACTTAAACGAAATTAATACAATTATATTCTAAATTTCTTTAAATAAATGTAATAATTAGTTAGATATTTTTAATTATGCTTATTTAATGATATTTATTATACATTTTTATATCAATTATATTGTTTAAATAATATTTAAACATTTACATTATATTTACATTTAGTCATATAGCAGATGCTTTTATCCAGAGCAACTTACAAATGAGGACAATAGAAGCAATTCAAAACCAACAAAAGAGCAATAATATGTAAGTGCTGTGACAAGTCTCAGTTGATCTATTACAGTACATGTAGCAAGGTCTTTATATATATATATATATATATATATATATATATATAGTACTGTCAAAGTTAACGCGTTAACGCAAATTCCTTTTAACGGCACTAATTTTTATTAACGCAGAGCTTAATTCAGTTAAACACAGATATTGTTGCTTGCTTCTCTAATTTTACATGCAAGTATAGCCAAAATCACAGCACAGCTATTGTCATTATCTTATGGGTGTTTTATTTAATCAGACAACGGCTCAATTATAAGGATTTGTGCAGATTAACATCTTGTAAAGGAGAGCTAGTTATCAGTCTTAATGGGTCGCGTTTCAAACACATTTTAATATTCATTCCGCTGTCTGACAACAGAAACAGTAAAATATATCAAACTATTTTGAGAATTTAGCTGCATCAAAATACAGTATGTGGGCACAGAGAGGGAAACAAATGTAATAATAAACAATATAGGCTATGTACATTTTGCATGTTCAGAAGTGAGCTGCCCTGTCCTGCAAAAATATAAACGGTGTGTGTCAGTAAATTGCTCAGTGCAAAGAAAGAGAAGTAATGGGAACCTTGCATTTCTTTTTTCATGTGTTTAATAGACATGAACAAGTTTCTTTGAAAAACACCTATTACCTTTGAAACATGTCTAGTCTTCATGCTGTTGACTATGGTTTCAATAATAATAAACAGACATTTGCATAAAGCATCCATATTTGTCCATGCTCATGTTGATTAGAGTATTAAAAACTTGAAAAGTGTTAATTTAAGGTACATTTAGAACAAATAAAAATGTGCGATTAATGGCAAGTTAACTCATGACAATCATGCGATTAATCGCGATTAAATATTTTAATCGATTGACAGCCCTAAATATATATAATAAAAGGAAAACGATTAGATAGAAGAAACATTTTCTAGTGTTAGAGGGTCATTTTTATAATAAAAAGAAAACAAGTAGATAAAATAGAAATAGAACCGAGAGCTAGTGTTAAGTGTAGATGGAAGAGAGAAACAAAATAATATAGTTGCATTTCATCCAAAATTATCAAAAAAACATATATTATAAATTGAATAAATATTATAAACTAACAAATCAAATCAATATATAAATATATATTGCCTTTACTCAGGCTTATAAAAATAATCCATACCACATGTGATATCTTTTTGGTCCTTAGAACTGCCAGCACAACACCAAGGGTGAGCTGTGTGAACAGTGTGCTGATGGTTTCTTCGGAGATACAACTGCTGGAACCCCCGAGGACTGCCAAGCATGTGCCTGCCCCGGCACCGACCTCGACAACCAGTTAGTCTTAACCCACCCCTGTAAACCTTACCTGACCCTGCCAGATCCTGCTTTCACAATATCTGCCTCACTTGCAGCAAGGTTTTTAATAGTCATTTTATGTGCAGGTTCTCTCGTACCTGTGAAAGTCTTGGTAACGGAGGCTACCAGTGCACTGCCTGTCAGCCCGGCTACACCGGCCAATATTGTGAACGGTATGCTCACGCTTCCTGTGCTGTTACAATGGAATTCAATTAGGCGTGTTTAGATGCTATTATTATCACTACCATGTTTAATGTGTTGCTCCTTTTTCTCCATAGTTGTGCCCCTGGATATTTTGGAAATCCACAAGCGAGAATCCCCTGCCGTAGTGGTATCTGTTCATTTACAATTACTATTAATGACCCCATGAAATCAAAATTGGAGGCTTGTGATTTTCAGCTGAAGTCATTTTGCTTGGAGGGCTAAGCATCAATATGCTAGTGAGCTCATAAAAGCAGACTGTGTTAGGTTAATAAATTATGCATATGAAAACACACATACCACCAATACCACTTTGGAAACCATTAGCAAATTCTGAGTGATTGGCAGTTTAAAAAAAGGATGCCACAACGTCCTGTTTCACCTCTTCAATTGTTTTAACGGGGTCTCTACACAAACGGTTGAGGCCCATTTATAGGCCCATGCATTTGTGAAACAGCGTTTCTGTTGGACAGATTCTAATAGAGTGTGTTTGTCTGTCGTCAGTTGCTGCGTCTCTAGTGGTGAAGGTGTTTCCAGAAAGGGTTCAGGTGGTGCAGGGACTTCCAGTCACTCTCAGGTGCCAGGTGTCTGGATATCCACCACACTATTTCCACTGGTCCCTTGAAGATGGACGCCCAATCTCCAGTTCAGCAGAGAGACGCAGACAAGGTACTGCCCACATTCCTACAAGCATGTTCATATGACTAGTACAGGATCTCTCAAGACGTCACAAATGAATCTACTGTAGAAAGCAAGCACCAAAAATAGAATGAAATGCTTCATATTGCATATCTACTTAGTGGAGAAGCAAGTACCATGATACATTGCAGCCAAGACAAAATACAGTAAAGACAGAAATGTTTTTACAATTTGAAATTACTTCTATTTGAATCAGTTTTAAAATGAAATTTATTTCTGTGATGGCAATTTAGAATTTTCAGCAGCCATTACGCCAGTCTTCAGTGTCACATGATCATCCAGAAATCATTCTAATATGATTTGCTGCTCAAGAAATACATTTATTATCAATGCTGAAGACTTTTTGATAACTTTTTGCAGGTATCTTTGATGAAAGTTCAAAAGACAAAGTTCAGAACATTTTGTAGCATATATAACAGCACAAGTGATAGTATGTGAGTTCATAAGCATGGGAAACCGTTTCCTTCCACATCGCAGGAGAGGAGCTGCATTTTCCCAGCGTGCAGCTCAGTGATGCTGGCGTCTACATCTGCACCTGCCGAGACCAGCGCAGCTCCAATAGAAGCAAAGCAGAAATTGTTGTTACAAGTAAGTTTTTTTTTTTTATTACCATAAAAAACACAATATGCAAATTATTCTAGTCTTTCAATTTACCACTGATTACATAAATGACAGCACAACATTTTTTTAATTAATATTTAAATATTGTTTTTGTTTTACCCTCAAGATGCATTTACATTGGGGTTGTTCGTTTAAGAACATATTTGATAATTTGGATAATGCGAGCTGTTCAAGTATGTATACATTTGATGAACCAAGTATGAATTTGATGATATGGAGTCATTTAGTGTTCTCAAACGTATTATTGTATTATTATTTGTAATATGTATATTTTAGTTTAGAATATTATATAATTAAAATGTATTTGTTTATTAATTTTGCCGTTTTTGCGACACACTGGTCAAGGTACAAAAATATTTGTCTTTCTTAATTGACATACCACTTTTCCCTCACCAGCCTTACCATCCAAACCTATTGAAGTCTTTATCGAGGAGCCCAAATTACAGAGTGTGGCGGTGGGATCTACAGTGAGCTTCATCTGCACAGCCAAAAGCAAGGTATGAATGTCATCTGTGCACACATCCATCACAGACATAATCTTAGCCTCGCTGACTTCCAAACAGATGGGACCGAGAGAGAGAGAAGGATTTGGCTGTGAGTATGAATGACTGTAGGTGAAAATATTTGAAGACATGTGCTTCTCTTCTAGCTGCCAGCGTACACCCTGGTTTGGACCCGCAAAGGCAACGGCAAGCTGCCTAATCGGGCCATGGATTTCAATGGAATCCTCACCATTCATAACGTGCAGCCTGAGGATGAAGGCATCTATGTTTGCACGGGCTCCAATATGATTGGCATGGACGAGGGCACAGCCAGGCTCTATGTCCCAGGTTTGTGATTGGCACCACATCCTCTAAACCTCCCTGCCTTTTAGTTTTCTGTCTTTCTCAAGTTGCATGTCTCTTTGCTTTTCTTCATTGCCCCATTTTTGTGCTCTTTGTGCAAAATTCTACTTTGTCTTATGGACAATGGCATGACTAACTCTTAATTTTGTGTTTAAATTATCAAATTAATAAAAAAAATAGATTTTTGATTACTTCCTGAGTTTGTTTTTTCCCACTTATACAAACTTAAAAGGCTTCTTGTGTTGCCAGTGTAAAATCTTTACGCCAGACAAATTGATACAGCTTGTGAATGAAAAGCAAAACTTTGTACTCAATAACTAAATCTCAGAAAATTATTTTTCAATCAAATCCAGTCCATCACCTGAATTTTTTTTCTTAATACAAATTCATGATTTTTTTTCTCATGCTCACAAAGGGTGTGCGAGCTAAAATCCGAAGCAAAAAGCTGATTTTGGACTATGAATATTGGAAACTTAGAATTAGTTCTTCAATTCTCTTAATGAAGGACTTCTCATAAATTCGCATGATGCTCATTTTGTTATGTGACTCACATATCAAAGCAGGCATACAAAACAGACTCCCATGAAGACTGACGGCAATTTAATCATATTAAACGTTTGATATAAATATTTTCTCAATAGCAGTTGGTTTTTGGTTCAGAATATTATGCAATTGCACAATGAAACATGAGCACAAATTTTGTGCAAATTGTTCATAAGATCCATTTTTATGTAAATTGTTGTTACATTCAGTGAAACATTTTTGATTTATACAGAAATTTTAATTTTTACACTAACATCGAGCAAAAATTGTATAAAATATTTTACACAAATGATCACATTATATTGAATTTATGAAATTGACATAAAATGGATTCATGTGTAATTTGCAGAGATATTTTTTTGTGTTTAATGAATAAGGGCTAGTCATTTTACTAACCTTCAGTCTAATATGCGTTACATTTATTCATAGTGTTCTTAGTAGCGGTCAGTGAAATCAGCTGCTGGTGTAATTGGATGTTGTCATGGTGGTGGTTCTGTGTCAGTCTTCTTACTAGAGGGGGATCTGTGTCTTAATTTCTGGGCATGTTTACTGTCATTTCCCTCCTGAGGTGGACCTTTGGGTATAGGTGGTTTATAAGGTAGGGAGGTGTCATAAATACTGGGACTCGTCAGCCAAAATGACTGCAGGCACAAGCCCGTTCCCGACTCCAAGATGTGATTCCACCTCTATTTTGTCACGGAAATGTTCTTCAATTTTGTATTTGAAAATGGTGCTATTAATAGTGCAGTAGAATGTTGACTTTTTACATGAGTGTCATATTTTCCATTTCAAATTGTTTACATTTCTTCTCTCTTTTTGGTCATCTAAATGGATTGGAAAATGTCAGTGGTTTAGGCAGTGATATTTTTTATGATATTATTTTTTTCAGCATTTCAAATGCAACTGTTTCTTTATAGGTTTTGTAAACTCAATTGTATTTAGCAGTAATCAGAGACATTTCATAGATAATGCCTTTCAAATGTTGCCGACAGAGATGTGTACTGTAGTTATTGCTTAGAATTTAATTCCATGTTTATTTTGACTGGTTTGACAAACTACTGTAAAATCACTTTGGTTTACATTTACAAACACAGTGAGTACTGTAATAGAAATTATGTTTATCTTGACTAAGGTTTCAAGTGTATGCAAACAATTTTCATGCATTTGTGTTTTTGCATTGTTTTTGTTATTTTTCATTATGTATGTTTTACACTTGAATGGTGCTTTATCACGTTTTCTTTTTCATTTTATTTTTAATCAAGCATGTTAGATATATTCAGTTATTTTATTAATTAAAACCATATTTAATTTTGTACATTTTGAAATGGTGCTGTATCTTGAGAAAAGATGCTTTTCTTTACATTATGATTCCAATGTATTTGATTTGTCTAAACTGTGAAATGTATGTACAAATTATTCTTTAAATAGTGAACATATTAAAATAATAACAGGTAAAACACTTGCTCTGTGGAATGAAACTGAAATCCTAAGATAGACTTTTCTCAATCACAAGCTGTATTCAAAGAAAATACAATATGAATGTTTATTATACCGAGGTAAAGCTTTTACATGTGTTGTGTTTTGATACTAACCTGCATGCTTTGAGTGCTGTTTCCTCCACTCCTCTTTTAATTACACAGACAGTGTGCTTACCTTACACACATTTTAAAATGTCTTCTGAATGTGCATTGATTTTTTAGTAGGAAAACTCATTTCCCTCTTTGATTCTCAATGGGGCTAACTATTGCTTGCCATTTTACAGCAACTATTCTTCATAAACTTTTCCACCATTGACTACAATCTAACATGACAAGTGCTGTAAATCAATGATACTGGAGCATAATGGTGTAATTGGGAAGAACTTGCCTTACTAAAAAGACAATGAGAAGCTTCCTTGTACAAATAAGCTTTATGTGCTGTATATCCCAGTCAAAAGTCCAGATAGAAAAGTTCAAAGAAATCATATATGTATCATATATTTGAGACTTTTTTTTTTTAGTTTTGAAATGTGATTTAATGTTTGACACGTACTGATGTAATTAGGATATGAATGATATCAACCTCAGGCATTTTGAGACACTTGTAAAGCTACCTATTAAAACATGATTTACTTTCATGGACATATAAAATTTAAACTTGCCTAAACTTATCTAGAGATAATTTAGTCTCCACTGATTAAAGTATAATTTCACAACAAAAGAAATGCAAGTTGTTGCAGACTCTTTAATTAAAGTCATAAGTCTCTAAGTTGAGTGGCATATGCTTTAAATCACATTGAAATGCTTGGGGGCATCAGTGCACCACTCTCACAGAACCTTCTGGAGACTCTCTTGACAGTATCTGCCTGTCCATCATTCACAGAGGCTTCTCAGTCACAGATGTTTTACACAGCCTATGAGATGTTTGAAGGACATAGAAAGCGTAAGTCCACATGGTTCTCTCCCTCCGGGCCTGGAAGGACCTGTTCCTTTCATGCATGCAACCTTCACACCCTGCATGCTTTTACCATCTCAAGTAGTGCCAAGGTACAACCAAACTACGAGCATGGTGCATATATTACAAAAATAGCTTAACGAACACCAGAGTTCTATACATATTTATCCTTTTAATGTTAATCCTGTTTATGACCACATTTAGCTTACATGCAGTGTTTTTGAGTTGTACGCAGAAGCATTACTTGATATGGCTAAGCTTTCATGGCCCATATGGGTCCATTGAAACCGTGAAGCTGCATGCTTACACATTTGGGGACTTCTCTCTGTTGCTAAAGTGTCTTGTATGATTATTATTTTATTAGTAATTTGTCTGTAACACATTTTTTTGGTGCTCAAGAGCAGTTCTGTATCAGATTGGTAAGGTTAATTATTTTTGCATGTTGTTCTTCAAGGTGCTTGCTGTTATATGTGACCAAACCACCAAACATCACACTTGTTACCTAACAGAGAGGAGTCCTCCACACATTTCATCTGCCCAGTATCATGCTTTCGATATGCAAGACTATGTTGAGATATATCAGATATCAAATAACATCCATTATTTTTCAAAAATCATACTGTGCCTCATTTATAATGGTCATCACTCATGCGTACATGTCTAGTGCACTGAACTAAGCTCTCTCAAAATGTATATACACTATTTAAAAGTTTCACTTTAGTATGAATTTACTTGATTTATGTGATCGGTGGATGGGTAGATTAATAGATGGTTAAGTAGACAGGAGATATGAGCAAGTGGGTAAGTAGACAGTTTGGTAGATAAATGGTAGATACAGTAGGTAAGTGGTTAGATAGATGATTTAGTAGGTGACTAGATAAATGCATTGGTGGGTTTATGTATAGACTGAATTTGGGAGGGTAAATAGATAAGTTGATGAATAGGTGACTAAGGGTGTGGATAGTTTAGGGGGTGCACAGATGAATAGACAGATAGATGGGTGGATAGATAGACTGATTGATAGGGTTGGGTAGATGAATTGAAAAATAGATGAGTGGATAGATGGTTGTACAGATGTGTAGACAGATAAGTGGGTAAATAGATGAGTAGATGGATGGGTGGGCATAAAAATGGGTTGGTAGATGAGATGGATGAGTTGAAAAAGACTGTTATATGGTTGGGTCAATAGATGTGTAGACAAATACATGGGTAGACAGATGGTTGGGTGGACTGATAGATATGGAGACAGATAAAGTAGGTGATTATATAGATGAATGAGGTGAAATATTGGTGGGTAGACTGCTAGATGTTTGGGTAAATAGATATGGAGATGTATAGCTAGAAGGGTGGGTAGATGGGTGGATAAGTTGGAGTGGGTAGATTGTGTATACAGAGATGGTTGATGATAGAAGAGATAAATGAGTAGAGTGTAGTACAGTGAGGTGGGTAGATAGATGGATAAATAAGTAGACGGGTAGGATTGGGTAGATGGATAATTTGAAAAATGAGTGGGTAGATAGTTATAGTTGGATCGATAGATGTGTAGACAGCTGGATGGTTGGGTGAATGGATATATGCATAGATGGATTTGATGGTCATATAGATAGAGGTGTCTGGGTAGACAGATGAGTTAGAAAAAAAAGATTAGTGGGTAGACAGCTAGATGGTTGGGTGAATAGACAAAGGTTTGGTAGATAGACATGAGTAGATGGAGAAGATTGGGTAAACAGATAGTTGGGTAGATGGAAAGTTAGAAATAGATGGGTGGGTAGATGGTGTAGACAGATAGTTGGGTAGATGGAAAGTTAGAAATAGATGGGTGGGTAGATGGTGTAGACAGGTGGGTAGATAGATGAGTGGACAAATAAAGGGGTGTGTAAACAGCTATATGTTTGGGTGTATAGACAGAGAGATAGCGGTGTAGACAGCTAGATGGTTGGGTGGATGGATAGATGTGTAGACTGTTAAATGGGTGGGTAGATAGATCTCAAAATGCAGGCACAAAAAAGTACTTTTGTGAGTTATGGACCAAAATAAGAACTCTGTTCGTGAGCGCATCATGGAAAAAGTAACGCTTAAATGCCAAGACAGCTAAATGAGCACTGTTCAGTCACTGAGAAGCAGACCTGAGCTTAACACAGAGCTTACACAGACCAGTAGTCCACCCCAGTTGGTGAAAGAAAGCTTTCTTTTGCTCTGTTGCCCTGGAATCCCTATAGATCGAGGGCTCGGCGTCCAGCCGAGTTGGCACAGACAGCAGTGAGGGCCTCGCCCTGCCAAGCCCCATCTGCCACTTCTCATCTCCTCAAGCTGGCTGCCAAGAGACATGATTTGACCATCATCTCTGGCAGCCAGAAACACGCTGCATACACTGTCACACCACTATCACTTCATAAACACTCTCACAAACAGACCTTTCCCAAATTTAGAGCTGTTTTCAGAGTTTTCCATCCATTTGCCTTTTTGTATTTTTAGTGCTTCTGATAGAGACTACACAGAAAGATAAATGTGAAAAAAACATGGTCAATTAATTGGCATGACATTTAGACCATGATTGAGAAATTAATTTAGCTGAAAATGTTCTTGACCTCTTCCGTCATCGAGAGAGGGTAAGGTCTGTTCTGAATAGGCATTATCTGTAATGACTGGTACTTCAGTTTGAAGTGCTCTACTCCTGTCTGTGATTAACTGATTTCTACCTCACTGTAGCTACTGAAGGGGCACAGCCGGTGGCCACAGTAAATCCACCTGTGCTGACAGTCCAACAGGGCCAGCGGGCAGAGTTCCGTTGCACAGTGACCGGCAACCCCGCCCCTGCAGTGGAATGGATAGGTGAGCCAATCTATGTTTGAGAATATAATTTCATATATTAATTTGTGGTTACTATGTTTTTGCCTAGTAGGTCTTGGTTCTATGACGTGTGATCTATGTTGGCCCTAAAGCAACATTCCTGCAAAAGAAGACCCTTGTGAAAAAGTACACTTCCTTAGTGAAAAATAAATACTAAAATGTGTTTGAAATACATTTATTTCATGCTAAGTATATACAAATACATTTACATATTAATGTACCTAATAAAAATACTCAGCAAAAGTACTTTTTGTGTACTAAACTGGTATACTTAAATTAGAACAACTAATTGTGTACTTAATGCACTTTAATTTTGCAGAAGTAGTGCTGAAGTCCAACTAAAGATATACTGAAGTGTGCTAAAGCGGAACTATTACAAGTATACTTTATGTACATTTGAAATATCTTACATTGAAAGAGCGATATTTTTCAAACATTATACAATCCTCATTAAAACACCTTTTAGGCTTAATATTAAGAAATATATGCATTATGTGCAAAAGTACTCCAAATAAAGTTTATAATTTTTATATCAGTAAGTCTTGAGTACCAGTAAACATGTTAATAGATGTGAACTATACTTAGTATGAAATCAATGTATTTTAAATATATTACTTTACTGTTTTACTAGGGAACATCATACTTGAAATGGAAATAATATACTTTAAAAGAATACACTTAAGAGTATATTGAATGCAATGTTTTCAGACACTTAGTTACAGTTAAATGAAAATATTTATAGTGTAATATTTGTATTAAATGCAATTTGATTAACTTTTTTGACCCATTACTGTAAGTAGGAATTATATCTTAAATATATCTAAAATATCTTTACTAAATATTACAATTATTACAAAGTGCCCTTTTAAAATTTAACTTAAGCGTGTTAAATGCACTTAAGTGACCTTTTATTTGATGTATCTGCAAGTTCAGTTTTTTTAAAGTATACTTTTAAGATTGGAAGTATGCTTGGAAGTACGCTACGAGAGCTCACTGAATACAATTATTTTTCACAAGGGGGCCAAAAAAACTGAGATGAAGCCCAACCCCTTTTTGTTTCCTTTGCCCAATTCTCAAAATCTGATTGGTAGAAAAGAATGTTGTTTTTGGACCAACAAGGGTGTGGATTGCAGAACATGTCCTACCTTGAAATCATGGAAAGCATTGTTTGTTGATGAAGATGTTGAGTTTTCAGTATGGTCGTCCAGTTAGGTATTCCCACATAATATAAACTATTCCTTCCTGACTCCTGGAATTCTGTCTTATGATATGGTGTTTGTCAGGAGGTCCCGGGAAACGAATCAGTTCAAAAGCTGTCATTCGTAACGGGCTGCTGACCATCCCATCTGTGGATCGCTCGGATGAGGGCGAGTACATCTGCAAGGCTCTGAACACACATGGCGAGCACACAGCCCGAGGAGTTCTTCATGTTCAAAGTACATGTCTGACACCAGAACGCTTCAAGAATTACAGTGTAACAAGCTCATGAAGCTGACAAGTGAGTTCTCCTTTACTTTATAACTGATGTTTCAGGTACAAGTCAACCTCACGGTCTACCCCACGTACAAGTGAGCCCTCCACGGGTGGAAATTCACGAGGGTGAGACTTTACGGGTGTACTGCAGGGCCGTTGGCAGTCCTACTCCTGCCCTCACATGGAAGAAAAGAGGTGGTTCACTGCCGCCACAGGTGAGAAACCAGTTTCTCCTTTTGTCATTCATCCTGTTTCTCAATCAGGGTTGTGCCATTGGACATATTTTGCCTTGTTTTTGCCTCCTTTGAGTTTTTCTTTCTGTTTCATCCCGTGTCTTGGTGTTTGTTCAGGCAATTCCTTCTCACGGTTTCCATCAGTTTAAAAGCAACAGTCTCGATGTGTTACAGAGACGTATTGAGGAGCTACAGGTCTGTCCATCTGTCTGATGTCTGTCTCACGCGTCCCATCCCACCTGTCTCGCTTCTCTCACCCTCACCAAAATCTATGTGAACTAAAAGCATGATTCATTTAATCCTTCATGTGACACCCATTAGATTTTTTGCCAAATAAAGCATTGTAGATTACTTATGTGAGTACAAACAATATTTAGTTTGCTTGGTTCAAGTCTGCACTGGTAAACAGGTGTGCTGGTTATAGTTATCAAAGAGTATGTACAGTGTGGTGCAAAATTCTAGATTATTCATTAATTCTATATTATTCAGATTATTATCCCTACAAATTTAAATTTGCAAATAATTTACTCACCCTCAGGACTTGTGAGCTGTAGATGAGTTTGTTTCTTTATCTGAACAGATTTGGAGAAATATAGCATTACATTACCTGTTCACCAATGGATCTTCTGCAGTGAATGGGTGCCATCAGAATAAGAGTTCAAACAGTTGATAAAAACTTCACAATAATCCACTAGTAATTTAAGTAATCCACAAGTTGCATGACTGTAATAAATCCATCATTAAGACATTGTTTACTTGAAACCATTGTTTCCTCCTGAAATATGAAACTTCTATCCCATAAAATTAGCTTTCTCCAGTGAAAAGTTGTCTTGTATCAATCAGGATTGAAATATGCACAGATCAAGCACCGATTGCAAGCAAAAACAGTTCTAATATTTTGACAAATATGTCGGTGGGTTTTGATGTGAGAGGGACAGGAGGGGGAAGGACTTTTTAACTAAAGGAAGCATTATTATGGGTTAAAGACACATTTTGGCTAGAACCAACGATTTAATGTCGACACCCATTCACTGCAGAGAATCCATTAGTGTGCAAGTGATGTAATACTAAATTTCAACAAATCTATTCCTATATAAAAACAAACTCATTTATGTCTTGGATAGGCTGTGGGTGAGTACATTTTCAGCAAATGTTGCATTTTGGAGTAAACTATTCCTTTAAAGCAAAGGCTGTACAAACCAAATACTGAAATTAATTTGCATTTTACAATTGAACTTTGGACTGAAATTGTCATGCTGATATAAATTTATTTAAATTGGAAAAATGCAAAATAGAAAGCCAAACAGAAGCAGTGGGCCCATTTCTTTTGAACCCCACTGTACATGTTTTTGCACTGTTAGATTTGGGTTATTCGAGATATGAGACATGGACGAACCGTCCCATGCTGCTGGAGGGCTTTGGTGTCTTGCGTACTTTGTGCCTTTGTGGACTGGTTTGTTCTGCCTGAGATCGTCGCTGCATTGTGTCAGCTTTTCCCAGGCTGAGCTCTGGTCTGCCGTGCGGCCATGCAGAAATTCTGTGTGCTCTAGCAAACGGGCCGCTTTGAAAATATGTGAATGGTTTCAGACACCCATTCAACCTAGCCTGCCCCATCCCGGCTTTACTGCCGCCACGCTTCACTAGATCATAGTTAAGCAGCTTTACTCCTGGATAAAAAATATCACCCCTCCCTTCTGAATACAGTCGTGTTTTCTTTTGCAGCGAGTACACTACAGATGTAACATACAGTTTTAGAGATTCTTTGTATATGTGTTGAAAAATTGACATAAAAATTGTGCTAATCGCATTCATGAATCTGCATCATCTTATAAAACTAAGAAATTATATATATATTTACATTTGAAGGTTGATTTACAGGCCTGGTTGTCTCTAGATGTACGATTTAGATATTTTGTTGTAAGCCACTAGCTGCTTTAAATGTCCACTGTCGCTATATGTCTCGTCGTGTGAAATAATCACTGTCACCAATGTCATTAATCAATTACAGGTAATTGCAGGTTAATCATCTGCTAGTATAGACCTGTAGCACCATAAATGTAACACCAATGATTAATAACAATCTGTTATGAGGCATAAACAATTACACTGTCTTAACCAGATACAACACAAAGTTTTAAGTCTAAAAGTGTACCTGTATGTTTTAAGACACTTAAGATACAAGTAGTGATCCTCATGTATATTAATCATCAAACAAGGAGGAGGATATTCCAAATGGGACAAATCTGCCCCAGAGTTAGGGAGGCCATTTCCAGGCTAGTGTTCAAAACTGGCCACTTCAAAGGGCCCTTCGGAATGAAGAATTCAAAGGGTCCAACTAATGGAGGCTTCACTCCCATTATGCTCTGTCTAGGCTGAGTTTGTTAAACATAATTGGTTAGGCAAGATGACACAAAAGTGAGTTTAGAAGTGCAATAGTAAAGTAATTTGCTGTTTGTGTTCTTTATTATCCACTATATATGAGGATGACTAAAGTCTAGTATAGTAATATAAATATATAGTAGATATAACAATTTCCATAAAACAAATATGCTAAATTATTGCTGAAGTCATGTAAATATGAGGTGTGTGTTTTGCCCTCTTCAGCTACAGTACATTGCAGGTGTGAGAAAGTGAGAGAATTGTTCTGATTGGCTGTGTTTATGAACTATTTTTTGGCGTCACATCATACTAGTCTTGGTTAGGACACAGTGATAGCCTCATAACAAAAATCACTTCATAAATGACTAAAATGCTAAACATTTTTTACTTAATTTATTAGCAGGTATTACTGTATATTAATGTATAAACCGTTTTTAAACTGTTTTGTTTAATGTAAGTTTTGTCAAGGTAAGTATTGAGTATTAAATTGTCTTCTATTATTAATGCTGTTATGTTTATTCTGTTCCTATTAACCAAACTCACTTGATGTTCACAAAAAATCAAGCCAATTTATTTATTTAGCACTTTTTACAATTAACATTATTTCAAAGCAGATTTACAGAAAATGATCGCAGCAATAATGTCTTAGATTCCATATAAAATAACTAAAAATGTACCTCAAATATCCATAAATCCCAATCTTCCTCAGGCCCGCATGGAGCGCACTGACACCGGCACTCTCCTCGTACCCAATATCAGGTCGTCCGATGCAGGCACATATCTCTGTGTTGGAACCAACACTGCTGGTTCCTCAGAAGCTCATATTGAGGTCTTCGTCAAAAGAGGTGAGGCAAGTCCATTCATTTTAGACTAGTATTTTTAGGATATAATAGTAATATTGTTCTGTCATGGTGATCAGGAGAAATCATCCCCTCTGGAGTCACCATCCAGCCCTCTATTGCTTCTGTAATGGAGGGAGAGACTCTAGATCTCAATTGCATCGTCCCAGGAACCTCTCCAGCATCTGTCAAATGGAGCAGGGCAGGCGGCCTGCTGTCATCCAATCATCAGGTTTTATCTCCGCCCACTATGAAGCATATTTGATTTACGTGACGAATGTATGACAGATCTTTGAGCTGAGTGTTAAATATATGAACCATATGTGTGCTTGCATGTGCATGTGACTCAAGGTTTTGGGAACTCAGCTGCGGATCCTGCAGGCCTCGGCAGATGACACTGGAGAATATATCTGTCAGGTGGAGGACGGCCCATTCCCCCGTCAGGCTTCTGTATCCGTGTCTGTGACGTCTAGCTCCTCCCGTAAGTCCCCTAGATTGATGACAAACAGGAAAGTATCAATGGCCATCACGTTCACCTTGCAGATCATTAACCAAACATGGTATTATGTAGGCAGAGGCAGTTTCATAATATTGTCAAATGTCATCTATTTTCATATTTAATTTTTTTCATGACTTATTTTCAAAGCCCTTCATCTCTCGCTGTCCCAATAATTAATTTGATGATATTTTTTTTCCATAATGGTGTCGATTTTATATCAGATACTTAACTGAATTATTTAAATGTTAAATTATACAGCTCTCTTCTGTTGTTTTTGGGAGTGTTTTCTTCACATTCTATGTTTAAGGGCAGTTTTTCTTTCATCTTAAACCCTATTGGGACAGTAATTGTTTCTCATGGGAATGTCATACATTTACATTTGCAACATTTGACACAACCTAGCAAAACAAAAGATGGTATGAGGGGGCATTAGGAGTTTCTGGAAAACCAATTCAGAAACCGTTATTAGCGGTATTCCATTTGGTGAACACCATTTTTGCTTCATTTATTTCTAAACATTAATATCTGTAAAAAATAATTAGCCTAGCTTCTCAGTGATAAACTCAATTCTACAATCTGATGATGATTTATTTACAGTGGAACAAGTTTTGTGATGTTACGAACCCAGAAATGTAATTCATGTGGTCAGCAACATTTATTTAAGTCTTATTTAATAATATAAAATGTGACATGGATTGGTTTGTTTTGCATTTTATCTCTCCAAATGATCAATGTAATTTAAAAAATGTGCAGAAATAGTTTAATGCAACCTCTTATTTATGTAAGATAACATTTGACCTGGCTGCTTGGTCGTCATGCAAGCCCCAGTTTACATTTATGTATTGTATATTTTTTTAAATACCACCACATGTTACTGTTTGTCACAAAAACAGTAGGTAATTTGACTGAAGGAGGTAAGAGAAAAACACAATCTGGATTCAGAATGCAATAAGATGCCAGACTTGCTCCAGGAAATGTATCCTTACATGATCATTAGGAAAAATAATAGGGCTAAAAAATACTAAAAAGGACTGAGATAGCAAGTACAGAATTAATATGACAAGAATAATTCACTACTTTATCTAGAGAAGTTCTAAACCCATAACTAGATCAAAAATTAGAAGACCGCACTTCATAGGCAGATTTGTCCTCCACATTTTAAATGTGTGGAATATTTTTGCCACTTTCAATGGCACTTTTAGCCCGAGTCCTGTTTAATGTGTTTGCTCAACATGTACCCTCTGTATATTGTGGTCTGATTGTGGAGTAGGTCTCCAGAGCCCCATTATCTCCATTGAGCCACACAGCGCAGCAGTGAAGCAGGGCGAGTCAGCGAGTTTCAGGTGCAGGGTCTACAGCGGAGCCCAGCCGGTGCGCTTAGAGTGGAAACCCACCAACAACCTGCCTCTGCCAGGTGCACTGCTGCAATAGACTTATATGTCATTCATCAATGAATATGATGCTAGAAACTATTTTACTTATTTTCATTTGTTCTGTAGAAAACGTAAAGATTGGTGCTGACAATTCACTCATGACTATTACCAATGCCCAAGCCAAAAACCAGGGCGCCTATCGCTGTGTGGCCAGCAACCTGTTCGGAATGACCCACAGCATTGCTTCACTCATTGTGAGAGGTAAACCAGTTCAGAAACAATCATTAATAATATTCCACTTGTGCACACCATTTTTGGTTTCCGTTTTTCTGGACATATATGTTCAGATATTTTTGTTGCTCCATCTATTCTTATATTTCTGATTTCATTCTTAGAATCTCCTAAGGCTGTAGTGACCCCTACAGGACCGGTGCGAATCAGGGTCGGTGATCCCATCAATCTCGAATGCCAGGCCACTGGAGAACCAAGACCCTCTGTCAGATGGCACAGACTAGACAACAACCGCAAGACAATGCTGAGCAGCCCCGTGCCTGCTGATTCCAGTGCTATTATGCAGGTTATGGGCCGTTTGTAGTCGAGCCCTAGTTGATTTCACAGTCTTTTGCTTCTATATGTTAATCAAAGTGTGTTTCATTCTATGTTCAGATCTTAGTTGCAAGGCCGGAAGACAGTGGCACATATGTGTGCACTGCACAGAACAACCAGGGCACAACTGAAACTCGAATAGAGGTGTTTGTTGAAGGAGGGCCTCAGGTGCCCACTGTTCCCCATGCCAGCGTACGTGAGCCTATGATAGTCGTGGTAGAGGGGTCAACCACAACACTTCATTGCGATGCCCATGGTAGGTGCAAAACATGACAGTTAAAACTGTGCACCTGTGGCTCAGTGGTAGAGCATTGCGTTAGCAGCGCAAAAGGTTGTGGGTTCAATTCCCAGGGAACACACATACTGATAAAAAAAAAATGTATAGTCTGATTGCATTGTAAGTCGCTTTGGATAAAAGCGTCTGCTAATTGCATAAATGTAAATTTAAAACACAATAGGTGAAAATGCGTGCCTTAAAGCTTTTGTATCTTACCTAAAGGATTCCCAATGCCCACCATCACATGGTCTAAAGAACGGTCTTCTCTGCCTTGGAGACACAAGATTGTTGACAACAGCCTGGTCTTGCCTAATGTGGGCCGTCAGGACTCTGGTCAATATATCTGCAACGCCACCAACCACATGGGCACCAGTGAAGTCACCATCATGCTGGAAGTAGACAGTGAGCTTAACTTATTCATAAAGATGGTTATTTTTAATCCTTGTCTATCTGATGCATGTTCATTTTACACTTCAAAAATAGTGTTCTGAATTATATTTTACTTTGCTTTCCAGAAAAAAATGTCCCCCAATTCAAATAAATGTACTTGAAGCAAAATTGTTTATAACTTATGACTTTAGAAAATATATTTTGAAATACATTTATCATACATCCTTTTTGAACAATCATGTCTGACATCTAGATATTTATTAAATGTATCATACATGCATACAAGATTTTTATAATCATTTTTTTAGTACATTTATGTAGTATTTAAAAAATTGTATTCAGTATTTTTGTTTGCCAGAAAACAAATCTAAATATCCTTAAAACATGTTTAATGTTCAGAATGTTATAAGATATTCATACGTTTTCATAAGATATTAATTATTTTAGATAATTTCTATTGAATTTAATTTAATCTAAAATTTTTTTTATCTTTTTGTCTTGTTTGCCAGAAAAAAACATAAACATCTATAATATACTATAAATGTAGCTATTTTCTACATTTAGTAAAATATTAATACATTTTAGATAACATACATTTAATTAATTTATCTTGTAATTTAATTTATTTTCTTACCCATTTGTACACTTTTTTTCTTGTTTTAGAAATAAACCTCACAAAATGTTGTTAGATTTAAGCTTAAAACAAGATGGCAACAGGGTAAGAAAAATACCCAGTAACACTTCATTTTAAGGTGTCCTTGTTACACATTACATGTACTTACTATTATAATAACAGTAAATTATGCACAATTACAAGCAAGCAACCCTAAATCAAACCCTAATCCTAAACCTAACCATAGAGTAAGTACATGTAGTTAGTTAATATTACTCTGTACTTAAATTTATCATTATACTGTAAAAAGGACACCTTAAAATAAAAAGTATAACCAAATACACTAAATAAGATTACTCAGAAAAAAAAAAAAAAATTATACTTTCTTTTTCTTTCTTTCTTCAAGTTAGTTTATTTTAAGTCAAAATATTTTTTGACATTGTAGCTTTTGTCTGAATTCCTCCAAGTAGTGTGAAGCATATTTTCCTGTTGTTGTCGAGCTCTTTAACATGAGCCAGTGGTAATTATCCAACAGCCTCTAACTGACATTTCTTTGGTTGGAGCAGCCCCACCCTATGCCACTTCCTTTCCCGATGACGTGTCCGTGCGAGTGGGTGAAGTAATCCGACTGCAGTGTCTGGCCCATGGCACTCCGCCCCTGCGTTTTGAGTGGACTAAGGTCAATGGCAGCTTGCCTCCTACTGCTCAGCAGCAAGGAGGAGACCTCCAGATCAACCTGGCCAAGGAGAGCGATGCTGGGACATACAAGTGTGTTTCCAGCAACAAGGTTGGCAAGAGTGAAGCGCTGGCCAGAGTCTCTGTCCGATGTGAGTACTGACAGTTCAGTTTCATGCATGCATCATGCATTCCTTCAAACTCACAAAGTGATCATCAGATGAATTCTAACCTCTGTGTCCTACAGCACCTCTGTCAGTGAAAGTATCCCCACAGGTGGAAGTGAAGGCTTTGGGCAGCGCTGTGGAGTTTACCTGTGCTGCTAAAGGAGGGTCTCAAGTTGAGATTGAATGGCTGAAGGAGGGGGGAGTTCTTCCATCAAATCATCACATTAAAGACGGAGTGCTCAGGTGAGTCTCATCTAATATCAACATTGACAATCAATCAATCAATCATTTACAAAGCACCTTAAAAACCATGAAGGTATAAATAAATAATAAATATCTGAATTAAGCAAAATTGATCAGATTTAAAAACCCCAGAGTGGGTAACAAGGTTCCAGATCTATATGATTCAGGAGGGGTTGACTAATTCGCCACCGAATTAGTCAATTTATTGTGTTTATCAATAAACTTATGCTAATGTTCAAAATATTTTTTGAAAAGAAGTCTCTTATGCTCATCCAGACTGCATTTATTTAATCAAAAATAGAGTAATATTGTGAAATAAAATTACAATTGAAAATAACATTTGTCTATTTCACGTATTTCAAAATGCAATTTATTACTGTTATGGCAAAACACCAATTATTACAGTCTTCAGCGTCACACGATTCTTCAGAAATCATAATTCTCTGATTTTATTTTTAATAAACATTTCTTATTGAAAACAGTTGTGATGTTTAATGTTTGCGGAAACTGTGATACATTTCAAAGTTCACAAGAACAGCATTTATTTCTAAATATAATTTTGTTAGTAGCAATTTAAAATTATTTTCTGTTACCTTTCAATCAATTCATATGTCCTTTCTAAATTAGAAATATTAATTTCTAGTGCATTTCCCCCATAACTTATTATTTGAATTTATTTGAATGGTCAAGATGACTGTTAACACTACAAATTGTGTAAAAAGTGAGGAAATAATGCTAAATTTAAGGAACATTCGTTTGTTTTATATTTATTATTTTTGTAATGTCAGTTTTTTTAACAGGGTAGTTAGTGCACAACACCACTAATTATTAAAGTCAATAATTAAAAATATTTTACTACAGTAAATTGTTTATAAATGATCACTTCAGCTGATTATAACAAAATGATGACGTTGTTGAATGATTTTGTATGCTGTTTTTGAAGTATTTACTCGTTTCCCTTACTTTGTTCATTTTGTTAAATAATATTAAAAAAATACCCTAATGTTTTGAATTATGTTGTGCCCTTTATAATATTTGTGCAGAATCGAGAACCTTGAGCAAAGCAATGAGGGAATCTACACCTGCAGAGCTACAAATCTGTTTGGACAGGCGCAGGACAGTGGCAAACTCACCATTCAAGGTCCGTTATGATATCCAATATGTTTCCAAATCTTGGGTTACTAAACTTTAAAACCAATGACTTTGTGCTCTTTGTCTTCGCAGCTCTACCCAAAGTGATGATCAACGTGCGCACATCAGTACAGACGGTGATGGTGGGCAACTCAGTGGAGTTTGAGTGCCATGCGATCGGTGATCCTGAGCCCACGGTGCGCTGGAGTAAAGTGGGAGCCTCTCTTCCTGATCATGTGGAAATAAGGGGGAACCTCCTAAGGATTGATAATGTGGTCGAATCAGATTCAGGACAGTACCGCTGCACAGCCACTAATAATGTTGGCTCAGAGTATAACCAGGTGGTCCTTAAAATCCAGTGTGAGTACAATATTATATCCAGGTTGTTTATGATGCTTCTTTTGCCATTGGTTTTTATTTGTATTATGTGACACCATAAAAATGGTAAGCTGAATCCTGAATCCAATGCACTTTGTAGCCTTGCCTCAGATTTCTACACAGCCTGAGTCAAAGGAAGTAACTGTTGGCTCTAATGCGGTCTTGCCTTGCATTGCATCTGGATACCCAGTCCCAACCATCATATGGTCAAAGGTAACCTTTATATTTCCTGGCTAAATTTGACAATTCAAAACACCACAATCCTATTATACCATATATGGTGTTTAGAGTACTAAATATGGTTCTGTTCACTTCAAAAAGAGATTAAGCCCATGTGTGCTCTTCTTTCAGGCGGAGAATGAGTTGCCCCCTAAGTGCAGACAGGATGGCCATGTCCTGACAGTCCCTGTTGTTACACACACAGATGCAGGAACGTATGTGTGTACGGCTACTAATAAGCAAGGAAAGGTTGAGGCCTTCACCAGACTCATTGTTCATGGTCTGTATGCAAGTCCGTTCTGTCTGTAGTTACATATTTTTTCCAAAGTCTTTAGTCACAATGCTGTTTGTCTGTAGTTATAGCTTTGCGATGAGAGCACTGATTTCATCTGGATGGTTAGACAATTATTGTTCTGCTTAAACATCTTCACAGGATCTGGATAAATGTCATTAAGCAGATATTTGTTTATCCAAAGTGACTTATGAAATGCTGCTTTTTGGATGTCTTACAGTGTGGACATTTGGAAACATTATTAACTGTTATGCTGCCACCACCACAAGACGTTTTTCATGAGCTATTTGTTACTCTGACGAGTTTCTGAGATGTCAACTTGTCTCTCTAACATGCATTCATGTTCATATGGTCTTCCAGAGAGAGTGATGCCCCATTTTACCCAGGAGCCACTCTCATACATCACACTCCACACCATCAGAAACGCCTACCATGCATTTGGCATTCAAATTACCTTCAGGCCGGACAATGTTGATGGTAAGGACCCTCAAATCTTCCTAGACACTTCAATGCACCGAATCAGTTCTAAATATGCAGTTCTGATTTTGTTTAAAAGTTTGTCATTACTGGAAATAACGAATGTTTATCATTTTGAGAAAGAAACTTCTCACAGGTATTTTCTATAGTGACTGTTGCTCATTAAATCCCCTGTTTGAAGATTCTTCTAAATGTTGAATTGTTTGTTCCATACAGGTGAATTAATGATGACAGAGGTTTTTATTTTTAGCTACAAAAATTAATTTGCAGTATTGCATGTACTTATAAAGAGCACACTGTTTCTAAAATGTTCAGTTCTTGTACAGTTTCTTTTACATGTTTATTTCCTGTATGTAAACTCAATTATTCTTTTTGTTCTTTGCCCTCTTTCACATCTCTTTGGTATGAAGGGCTCATTTTGTATGCCGGTGAGTCTGCTTGCTTGCCTGAGAGTGCCAGAGAGCACATGCTGCAAGATGTTTTAATGCCAGCATTTAAGGCTCAGCATCTCTCACTGGCCCCTTAGAAGGGTCCTTATGAACATATGCAGGCATGACTATAGATTATAGTGTTCATCAAGCATTTCTGAGTTGAGTTGGTTGCAGTATGATACAGGAATTTTATCATGAACCGACTGAAGCTTTTACACCTGGTAGTGACAGATATACAGTATGTGTTAGTTCAAATTAAAATCAGTCATTTTAAAGAGAAGTTTTAAGAGTTCCCTGTGTTTTTAATGTTACAGCCATAAATATTATATCGGTACTGCAATTTTACAGTTTATTGTTTTTTCTTCATTACAATAGTAATATTTTGTATTTTATGTAGGATTGTTATATTTATTAATAATTTTATTTCATATAAAAATATATTAATAAAATAAAATATTAATACAATTTTGGCCAAATTGTACAGATTAGTACAAACAAGCACAGCAAACCAGGATAAAAAAAATAAATTTTTATAAAAAAAATGAATGCAATTCATTCCCCCCCCCCCCCAAAAAAAAAAACAATCTTGCAGCTCTGCCAATAAATGTATAATGGCTAATATCTGCTGATAATCCATATGGTAATGATATGTTGTGCATCCTTAAAAATAAAACCGAGAATTTTCTTCAAGCTTTGTTAAACTGACTAATAACCCAGAGGGTATGTTCTGTACCAGTGCTTCTCAAAAAATTATAAATGCAACACTTTTGTTTTTGCCCCCATTTTTCATGAGCTGAACTCAAAGATCTAAGACTTTTTCTATGTACACAAAAGTCCTATTTCTCTCAAATATTGTTCACAAATCTGTCTAAATCTGTGTTAGTGAGCACTTCTCCTTTGCCGAGATAATCCATCCACCTAACAGGTGTGGTATATCAAGATGTTGATTAGCATGATCATTGCACAGGTGCACAATAAAAGGCCACTCTAACATTTGCATAGGCCTTTTGTGTACA
This sequence comes from Ptychobarbus kaznakovi, assembly GCA_027422405.1. Classification (NCBI taxonomy): domain Eukaryota; kingdom Metazoa; phylum Chordata; class Actinopteri; order Cypriniformes; family Cyprinidae; genus Ptychobarbus; species Ptychobarbus kaznakovi. The sequence goes on from CM049794.1 coordinate 9,663,367, forward strand.
TAGAAAAAGTCTTAGATCTTTGAGTTCAAAATAAAAGTGTTATATATTTTGTTCAGTGTTTATTGGACATAAAGTGGTAATCCAACACATTTTTTGGATTGCCACCCATCGGTTGAGGGCCACTGGTCTGTACTACCCCATTTGATAGTCATTATGCCCATGCGATGGAGAACGGGAAGACTCATGGCATGTGCCCATGCATGTGGCTTGCGTTGGCATTGTGAAATGCTGAACATGGCAGCAGCTTTTTACTCGGCATGCAGCTTTACCATTAGCTAAAAAAGACAAAAAAAATGGCTTTGTGCACTGGAGAGCTTTTTGGCTAATTGGGCTGAATGCTGGCATTGGACTTATTTTTCCCTTAATGTCCAGGTATGATTCTCTATAATGGACAAAAGAAGACCACCGGCGCTGACTTCTTATCGTTTGGATTGGTGGGTGGTCGTCCTGAATTCAGGTACATTAATCTTCAATATCAAAGCAATCTCAAGAAAATTAAATGTCATATCTGAAACAAGATTTAACTTTGGCTTTTTAATGTGACGTTCCAAATATGCATATTTTCCTTCCACAGGTTTGATGTAGGCTCTGGTATGGCAACTATTCGTTATCCTACTCCCATTAAACTGGGCGAATTTCACACAGTGAAGCTGTATAGGAATGGGACTCAGGGCTCTCTTGTTGTGGATGGAGAAGCTCCTATAAATGGAACCTCACAGGTGCATATTCCTCTCTCCATAATTTGCTGATTTGTTATGCTTTCTCATTAATAAATGGTGTTAAATAGTAGCGATTAAACAAATGTTGTATAACATGTTCTGTGTCCGAGCAGGGAAAATTCAAGGGTCTGGATCTGAATGAGGATCTTTTTGTGGGCGGTTATCCAAACTACAGCATGCTTGCTAAAACTGCAGGCCTCAAGACAGGGTTTGTCGGTGAGAAAACCGTTCTTATGTGAACTTTGTAGGAAAGTGTCAGTTGTAGCATTATTATCGTTTGCATTCTTACACTGAGTTTTGGTCTTTCTTCAAGGCTGTATCAAGCAGCTGATCATCCAAGGTGAAGAGGTCATTTTCAAGGACCTTGATAAAAGTTCCACCGGAGTTTCGAATTGTCCCACCTGCAAGGATCGCCCATGTCAGGTAATCGTTTACAAACACAATTGTCCTTTGAATTAAAAAGCACAATGACCCAAAAAATTATTTGTACACTTGTCATATAAGTGAATTTCATTGCTTAAGAAAAAAGTATCAAATTAAGTAGCATCTAGGCTCGGGACTAACGTTTTCATGGCACTTTTAACCAACCACAGGGATCTTAAGTGGACAATTTTTTTTCCTCAAATACTTTGTGTCTCTAACTTTTTGGGACCAGGGAATGCATTTTTTTGTGGTTGGCCTGTGAAAATCGGTTAGCTAAAGCAATGTGTGTGTTTCAGAATGGTGGTGTGTGTGAGGACTCTGCCGCCAGTCTCTATAAATGCAGTTGCCCAAGAGTATTCACAGGGAGCAACTGTCAGCATCACTCTTCCGTGCACTGTCACACAGGTCAGCATTTTTAAAATCAGGATCAGGTTTTGTGAACAACATGCTTGATGGAATTCTTTGTTCATTATGCTTTTTGCCCGTGACTGCAACAGAGGCCTGTGGACCAGATGCCACCTGTATTAACCGACCCAGTGGTTTGGGCTACGACTGCCGCTGTCACTTGGGCAAGTCTGGAAACAAGTGCATGGATGGTAAAGCTCAATATCCAGTCACATTTAAAATGTTCTAACCACTTTAAGGTCAAATGTGGTTCTCACTATCCCTCTTCATGACAATCTCAGGTACTCTGGTAACGACTCCATTGTTTGATGGAGACGAGTCATATATTGCATATCCTCCTCTTACTAATATTCATAACGACCTCCGGATTGAGATGGAGTTCAAGCCCATGGATTCAGAGGGGCTGATGTTCTTCAGCGGAGGCAAAAAGGTGAAAGTGGAGGACTTTGTGACCTTATCCATGGTGGACGGACATGTCGAGTTCCGATATGAACTTGGTACAGGTGAGAGATCTGATGATCAAATCATTGTATTTTTTTCAAAAATGTGTATTATGTTTTTTTTTTTTTTGCATGTGTGTCATGGTCATTTAAAGAAACCAATGTTATTTCAGTGTTGTTGAAATAATATTATAGTTTAGTTGATATTTTGTATTAGTTTTTTCTAGTATTTTTCTTTTATTTTTTTTTTTAGTATTTTTTTTTTTTTTTTTTTGGTTTGTTTTTTTAGTACTTATACAGACTAAACAAAATGTCTAAAATAAAATATGTGCAAGGTTTATTTGATAAGTTTATTTCACTTGATTTTTGTTTGATTTCAAGTAATGAAAATGTTTATTATTAATTATTTTAATTTTAGTTAACAAAAATAACCCAGAAAGGATCTTAATCTTCGGAAAATGGTGATCATCATTCTCAAGAGGTCAAACTAAATATTGTATTAATATGAAATTGTGGATTTTCTATTCATTTGATGAGATGTTTACAACCCTCTTACCCAAATGTTGGACATTTTTCATAGCACTAAACATTAACGTGAAAAAACTAAATTAAATGTTTTAAATTTAGAAATATATAATTTAAGAATTTTGCATAATTTCGCACAAATGAATATATATAATATATCATAATATAAATATATCTTGTATATCATAATATATTAATATAAAAGTATTTTTAAATACATTTTTATATTTTTAATTAATCCTGTAGATGTACTGTATAATTCTGTCCAAAAAAAAACAAAACAAACACAGATTTGTGCCTCTAATGTTGTGCACCCTTTCCCACCTGAAAGGTCTTGACCTTAAAAAAAAAGTCATTTGACACCTAAATGAAAAGTACTTCCTCACCTGAGTGCAATGTAACCATACAGATGTTGAAGCCCAGAAGCGGATATGTGACCCTCTTTGTGAAAACCCAGCTAAAGTCATTTCTTTGTGATTTGCTGTTTTCTACAAAAAAAATCATCTTTCATATTGTAAAGAACATTCTGTGAAATTTAACCTTTATATCTTTAATATTGACTGAGTAATGTCATGTCAAAGATTGAAATTATAGTGAAATTAATGGTAGAAATCAAACTTTGATGCTCGTTATCTCATTCGATTTTGAGACTTTACCCTGGATTTCACAGATAGGGTCACATAGTGGCTTGTTCCTATCCTATCCAAGCTAAATATTCTTTTCCCCCCGCGTTCTCAGGTCAAGCTGTTCTGCGCAGTCAGGAGCCCGTGTCTCTGGGTCAGTGGCATCGCGTGGTGGCGGAGCGGGTCAATAAGGACGGCTCCTTGAAGGTGGACCATGCACGAGAAATCACAAGATCCTCTCCAGGCAAGACCCAGGGCCTTAATATCCACACACCCATGTATTTGGGAGGAGTGCCCAGCATGGACATCTTGCCCAAACCTGCCAATGTTAGCATGCTGTTTGATGGATGCATAGGAGAGGTGAGAATGGCCTTCACGTTAAGTTATGTTCATTTTTGGTTTTGATATTAAATAGTTTCATTTTGGCTTTGTTTTTCTTTACAGGTCTTCATCAATGGAAAGAAGTTGGATTTATCATACAGCTTCACTGAAAGCAGAGCCATCAGCCAGTGTAATGATGGCAGCCCATGTGACCGCAGGCCTTGTCTGCACGGTGGCACCTGTATGGCCAATGCTGAGTACGAGTACCAGTGCCTCTGCGCTGAAGGATATGAGGGTAAGTCACTTAACCAACTTGTATCTGTGTTTGTATTTAATATTGGAGTTGATATTGATTATGGTAGTACTTGATATTGGAAAAAAATTGGTTCACCCATCCCTATTTTTAATGTTGAAAGGAAGTCTCTTAAAATCTTCTTCCATAAGTTTTATTTCTAATAATTGTTGATTAATACACATTTATTCAATTTTTTCCATTTCTTGCTTGTTGTTCCTCAGGTGACCGTTGTGAAATAGTGAGGCAGAGCTGTGGAGACTCCTCTCAGTGTCAGAACAGTGGCAGCTGTGTGAATAACCACTGTGTGTGTCCCGCCGGCTACACGGGCCGGCACTGTGAAAAAGGTTAGTTCACAACTGCTAGATGTTTAACGCATTGTTTTGCAAAAATCTTCTTGTATGTGATTTTTTCCTTCTGATTAGCGACTGCATTGATGCACGTACAGTATACATATATTGTACATTTTTTGCTATGTGTTTCTGTATTGTACATTACTGTCAGCTCTTTCCACCCAAAGTCCACTTTATCTTTAAGGACAAATTAAAAGGCGAGAATGGTGCTAGTTACAATATTTCTCAATGTAGGTTTATTTTTGAAAGACACATGCTTTAGTCTTGGGCAGAATAGAAGCTAATGCACATTTTCACTGTTATTGCCCATGACAAAAAAACATTCATCAAACAGATGCAGTTCACTTGTGGTCCAGATAGCTTTATTTGCATTAATAAGATGTTTAAATGTTAGTTTGGAGAATTCACACGTTTTAAACTAGCCCAGTCTCGCATACTAGTGTTATTTTTTTTATATTTACTGTATATACTAATATGATTTATTAATATTTTCATTTAGCTTATGTTTGATTTTCAGTTTTTATTTTAATTAGCTTTAATTTAGTTTTAATTTCTATTTAGCATTATTTCTATTTTAGTTCTTGTCATGTTTTTTTTACTTCAACTTATTTAATTTAATTTTACTTGGATGGCAAGGCAACAACTAAGTTTTTTAAGTATACATTTTTTACGTATTTCATCCAATATTTATATTTTATTTCAGCTTTTTTCAATGAACAAAATTAGTTTTTAATTTTCCTATACATCTATTTTAAATTGCATTTTAAATATTGTCATTTAACATCTATGGCGATAAACATACAGCTAACTAAAGCTAATATGTGTGCAATGTGACTTTAAATTGCTTTAAATCAAATCACTTTTATTGTCACATCACCACAGCACATGTGAGTGAGTGAAATTCTTGAGAGCGTGCTCCAGACAGTGCAAGAAACAATTTACATATAGACAGTACATACTTACAGACTTATACAGATGACAGTGTGCAATATACACATATTCAGTACACACAGTGTACTATTAGACATACTTACAGTTTATTATTCATACTGATGATATATTGGTCTCTTTAGATACAGAATTCATGTTCTATGTGGGAATAAAGGCATTTCTTTGTAGTTTCATAGCATTAAACTGAACCACAGCTGTAAGTGATTCATCATAAAGCACCATAGGGAAATAATTGTCCGTTCTTCGTAACGTATCGTGGCGACACCAGTCAGGCTGCCTTACGTCATCCAGCAGTAGCGTGTTGGCCGGTGAAAGAGGCCACATGTGAATGAATCTCACCCCTGCACTCTCATGGCTATCCCACACACACAGGGCAGGAGTCCAGCTTCACCGAGGCGCTGTGGAATTTGGAGGGTAGTGGGGGAAATGGTACAGTATGACTACAGTTTGCCTGAAACGCTCGTCACTAACCAGGGGAGAGCATCCTCCTCAGGGCCCATCAGCCCTTCTAACAGCACAAATAAAACAACCACAACAAACGGCCTCAACGGGGCGACAAAAGGAAGACAGAAAGTGAATCATTTTAGGGGTCTATTTACAGAGCTCTTATTACCAGCATCACAGGCAATATCAAGCACATTTCTCATCAACAATACCGATGAAGAATTTTTTTTTAAATGCATTTTTTTCAAAATAATTTTCTTCATTGGTATTGTTGAAAAAAACCTTATTAAAATAATCTTGATAATACATTTTTCCTGATAAAAATAACTCAAAACTTGTAAAAAAAAAAAAAAGTGTAAGATAAGACTTTCAGATGATTTGTTTTTCATGTTTTGAGCATAAATATCTAAATGTATTGAGGTTCATTCTTTAAATTATTTTTCAGTTGGGTTAAAAATTATTTGACTACATATTTGCTTATTATATACATTATTTATGCACTTATGCATGTTCTGATATTTTAATACAAATATTTATTAAATATTAAGACAATAATTTTTCTAGTAAATTTAAACTGCTATTCAAACAAACTTTTTTTTAAATGTATTAAAAAACATTATTGTAACTTGTAATAATATTTCATAACATTTGTTTTTACTGTATTTTTTATCAAATTTTACTGTATTTTTTTTATCAAAACATAAACTAAAAATATTCAAAAAATCTCACCGACCTCAATTGAACAGCAGTGTATGTATTTAATGTAATAAGTATTACTTAATGTAAAAATATCTAATAAGTGCTTGATATCCTTGAAATTTTTCTTAAACAAACCAAAAACTTTATCAGCTTATTTATACTGTTGTCTTGTAAATAGATTCCTGAAATATTGTGCTTTCAAAAGGAATGGTCTCAATCTGCTCTCTGCACTCAGTGGGTTACTGTGTCCTCTGTGGCGTTTTAAGTGTAACGTTGAGGGGGAATTCTGTGTCTTCACTGTGATACCCTTAAAGTTTATGGTAGTTTTTATGGGCAATATTAAAATTATGACAGTTGCAAAGCTGTGACATTTTCCTAAGCGAACATACATAGAATTCCCCTTTAGCATCTCCTGAGGCGTCTTGTCCAGTCAACCTCTCGCTGCAGTTTCAATTTGTCATCTCTTTCTCGTGAAATCCTTGTTTCTCTTTGTTGCGAAACCAACAACAACATCTTTTCCGCACTTTCACCTACAGCGACATCTGTTATCAAAATGTCCTCACAATGTGAACAAACACGTTTTTAGTCACTAACCACCGAATGTCTGTCATTCACACACTTGAGCCGACCGGACAGGTGAGTTTACGGCCAGAAACACGGAGCATGAAGCACTTCTTGGTAAGCACTCAGTTGCCTGAGCGTTCTCTGGTTATTACATGGTTCAAGAGAATGCTTTGTGAGGAATGCGTATTGTTGTTCCGAATTGTGAATGTTACTTTGACAGCAGTGTGTATTTGTATTAATTTTCATTTATCTCATGATAAATTAAATGTATGTTGGACATTTTCCGAGTTGCGCTTGAGGATTGTACTGTATTGCCTGCTATTTGGAGTCTCACATTTATGACTTATAAAATGAATAGTAATTAATCAGATCAGATGTGATTTAATGTAGTCAGGGGGTCAGTTCTGTTCATTGACTGCTTATTCTGTTATTTGATGAAGCTCCACAGGGTGGTAGTATAACACAGAGTTGGCATCTGGGATTTATTTTTTTTGTTTTCTCTTTTCCAGACTCTCCTATTGAATATTCAGCATATTTCCATGATAATGGATATCTGGCCCTTCCAAAGCCCATGTTCGCACGAAGGTGAGGGCTCTTCATATGTGAAACAGTTGATCAATTGTGTTTGGTGACATAATTATACAAATTCAACTGTTTTTGCCACAGAAAATTATTTTGGCTTGTCTTTCAGCTTGTTTTATTGTTGTTGTTTTTTTTTACTATTGATGGTTTGATTTGTTTCAGTGCTCCTGACTCTCCAGAGACCATCGAGTTAGAGATCAACACTGTCTCTAAAGACAGCCTCATCCTGTGGCAGGGAGTGGTATGTTTGGACACATGAGCCCCCTGCTGGATCTCAGGACACATACACTCAGGGTCCAAAATTAATAACATTTACTGTTAACTTAAAATAATTTCAGTTTTCATAAACGAAAATCATTATTTGGTATTCTGCTTAATTTTAAGTAGAAATTTAGCATGTACCAACTTTAAAAAAAAATCTATTTTAGAATTGTTTTTTTTATTATCTCTCTCTCTCTCTCTATATATATATATATATATACACCTTAAAATAGTTGCAATTTCAGGTACCATTTCTTCATTGTTAATTTTGGACCCTGCATACACTCACATTCTGATACTGTATGCACAGTTTGTTTTACATTTCATATTCAGCCTCATTTCACTAAAAACTGAGTAAAATGAGTTAGCTTGGAGCTGTTTTGGATTATGCTTTTGTCCCTCACCTCTAAAGAACACTTTATTGGCTGCATTGCATGTTTGCCTGGCTAACTCACGTTCATCCTCCTCAGGAGCCTGCAGGCGCTCTAAGCCTCCGTAAGAAGCATGCTAGTATAAAGGTATTTCCTCTTCACAAGCAGTCAGACATACAAATATGTCTGCATTAGCATGGACGTGTCATTATCTCTGAATATATACAAAGGAGCTTTGAACGTTACAACACTTGCACAGAAAAATATTCAGAAAACAGCACTTATATTAACCTTTAATTTAGCAAATGATTTTCTCTACATCACTTACAGTACACTAACTGCCAGCACAGTTGCTCAAGTTATACACAGGTATACATGAAAAGCGAGTAAACAAATGAAATTTCACTGCATTTATTGTTTGCATGTGTTAGTGTGATTTAAAAGTTGCTCTTTCTTTCTGAAAGTGGTTCCCGACCCTGTTCCTGGAGCAAATTCCAAGCTAAATTCTGTTTCTTGCTAAATGAGCAGTGTCACAGGCTCCAGGAACAGGGTCGGGAACCACTGATATATGACATAATAATTAGCCTTTTGCATATTTATCACCTGCTTTTACACCTGTTCAATCAACACACCTGTGTCTGCAATAGTTTAGCACATACATTTGCACTTTTCACAAATAGGGTAAAAAAAAATGTTTTACCTTCGGAAATTGTTGACCTTAAACCAAACAGCTATATGTTAATCAAAACCATATTAAGTTAATACGAAACTTCTCCTGCTGTGGATTGAAATTCAGCAGATTGTCATACATTTGATGTGTTTAAAACCAACAAGAAGGATGCTTGTCTTACAGGTTTTTTTTTACTTTGTTTTAAACTGCCTTTTGGTCATATATATACATAAGAGAAATGTTATTCGTAGAGACATCTTCATCAATAAACTGTTTAAATGTTTGGCTCCAGAAGCCTGTGGTTTACATCCATATTCCCTCTCGATGACTCCGAGAGACTGACTTTAATATTTCACTGAAAATACTTTCCAGGAACTGGGAGGTCAAGGAAAGGGGAAGGACTTCATAAGTCTTGGTTTACAAAATGGACATCTTGTGTTTAGGTGAGTAAGTGAGCAAATTTTCATACTAACAAACCACATGGGTACATGGCTAAAGAGTCTAATGTGATGACAGAATAATAACCTAATGTTTGAAATATCCACAAGATCTCATGACTTTTGTAGTTGGGGTTCTCTGCAGCAGCCAGTATGTTTCAGTTTCTTACCGATCTAGATCAGTCCGGTCATAATGTGCTCTTGTTCCTTTGATAGTTACCAGCTGGGCAGTGGAGAGGCTCAGATTACTCTCCAGAGAGCCTGTCAATGATGGACAGTGGCACATGATCACTGCAGTCCGGTAACGCTCCTCACCTCTCAAAACTATTAGAGAAAGCATGACAGAAAGATATTATTGAGTGTTCTTTCTGTGTGTTGAACAGAACGGGTAAGCAGGGCTACCTCCAGATCGATGGAGGATCTGTCCAACATGGACAATCACAAGGCAAAAGCATCATGGTGAACACCAAGGGCAACATATACCTGGGTAAGTATAACATTACTGTGGTATTTCTTTACTTGTACTGATCAGACTGTTGTGTCACTCTTAACTTCCATGAAGATATGTAGAAAAAAAGTTTTTTTAAAGAAATTATATCAATAAATAAAACACTACTGTTTGTAAAGTTTGGGTCAGTAAGATTTTTTTTTATGGGATTAATACTTTTATTCAGAAAGAATGCATTACATTTATCAAAATTGACTGAATTATTATTAATTATTTATATTTCAAATACATTTTATTCTTCTGTCCTATTTATCAAAGAATCCTGAAAAAAAATGTATTACAGTTTCCACAAATATATTAAGCAGCATGACTGTTCTGAAAATTGATACTAAGACATGTTTGTTAAGCAACAAATCAGAATATTTGAATGATTTCTGAACGATCATGTGACACTGAAGAGCTGTAAACATTAGATAATTATTTTGAAAACATTTCAATATTTTACATACCCCAAACCTTTGAACAGTGGTTATTGTCCAGTTGGTGCATAAAAACATGGGGAAATTATTATAAAATTATATTTTAAAGTAATCTCTCTTTAGAGGGCATTAGCATTTATTACTAAAATGTATTTAAGATTCTCAAATATAGGTAAAAAAGAGTCATGTTCAGTCATAAATCTGCTTTTTTCTTAAACATATCCTAACACGAGGCAATACAAACTTTGTAAAAAATATGGTATTTAAAATGGATAAGACTTCTGATTAAAGAGTAACCAAACTTTGCACATAGTTTCTCTCACCTGATTTATTCACACAACCATCTACATAAAAAACATGCTCTAAGTTTGGATGCCCCCTACAGATGACACATAGAAATGGCTTTTTCTTGTAAAAGAAAATTACAATAATTTTATTCTGACATAAGGTTGTTTGTATCTGAACTCTAGGTGGAGCTCCAGACATGAAAGCATTGACCGGTGGGAAGTACTCATCAGGTATCACAGGCTGCGTGAAGAATCTCTCTCTGATGAACACTCGACCGGGAGAACAGCCAGCGCGACCCATCGACCTGCAGGTCCACGCAGAGGAGGGCATCAACGTGGAGCGCTGCCTAACATAGACGCAGTACTAAAACACTAGCAGAGACTACAGAAAAAGACCCCTCATCCACACTCACACTGAGAAACCTGCATCTCTCAGACGCTTACAGGACAAACTACAGTCACACTTTAAGAGACACACACAGATACGTGTTTCTTGGTGCTTCACCGCAACTGAAAAAACACACAAAAAAGGATACTTTGCTCTGTGCTGCGTTAAACCAAAAAAACAAGAAAGAAAAATGTATGATATTAACAAGTCTTCAATTTTTCAGTGTTTTATGCTCAATGAAGGACTTATTAACACAGAAGCTAAATTTACATACTCCGAAAAGTAGCTTTTTAGCCATGAGAAAAAGATGACAAAAAAGGTTTAAAAATAAACGTGATGAGCCTTCTACGGTGGGTCAGATCCTATGGAATCGGAGATGTTTTTACAGCACTGAATCTTTATTTATAAGCATATTAATCTATATATATTATATTTGTGGGGAAATGCGAGCTAACAAATAACCCGCTCATTTGTTTTCCTTAGCAGTGATTCTAGGCTCTAATAATGCGTGTCTGAGGTTTAGTGCCCGAGCTGTGTTAATACTTGAAGACTCCGCTGCCTTCTTTTACTCGGGCCGGTGGGGGCGAGCATGCTTCGATACCATAAGGAACGGGTCTCTGTGGGGTCACAGCACAGAAGACATCAAGATGCATCTCAGGTGAAGATTGTTGCTAAAGCATACAAATTGGGAGGTCATATATATATATACTGTGTTGACTACATATATTTAAAATAACATGCCTTCCATGCTTGGAAACATTGTTGTGTCTGGTAGTAGAAAAAAAAATGTGGTGCTAAATTCAGACATGACATAGGTAACAAAACAAGCACATAATCATAGTTTCAGTTTCTTGTCATTTTTGCTTTTCTGAATGGGTTGTAAGAAATAAAAGCCGCAGCTTTAAGATAAAACACTGTTTACTGATTACAATCCCTCAAGCCAAAGTATTGAGACTGAAGTTCATTTTAGATTAAAAGAGGATGTTATCTCAAAATAGTGAAATATTTTGACATTATATTGTATTTTTGTTTAATAACATAATTAAAATTCTCATAGTGGATGACAAATGTTACATAAAAATCAAAGTTTTAAATGTTTAGAAAGTCTTTTTATTTTTACAGTCTTATCTATTTCTAACAGTTTTGCTGTTAACAACCACACTAATGTATTCTTTTGCATGATTGATTTGTATTGAGGTGTCTTTCTCCATTACATTCATATTCCATAGGAGTCTTACAGTGTACATTGAACAAAAGAGGAAATGTGTGTCATCTTCAAGTTACTCCAGAGGGTTCATAGAGAACGGACTCATCTACAGCAAACTATTTAGGTTTATTATCTCAATCAGAATGTACAAGAAGTGATTATTTCTGGTTGTTCTCATTGCATAGAGAAATGAATGTGAGAACAGACAGAATAGAAGGTCTACAGTGAAAATACTGCTTAGTGAAACACCTCTTTTATTAGTGCTGTGACTTGGAGCCCTAATGAACATGCTCGCCCACATGGGCCAGACAGGGGTCAAAGGTCACTTTGGCCCCCTTGTGTCTTTTTCACCGTTTTATATGACTGAGGCTTGTCTGTTAATTTTCTTTAAAAAAATAAGCATTACTGCTTAATTAAAGTAGCTTTACTTGTATTATTATTATTTGATTCTGTCTTTTGTCATCACTGATTTCCGAGCCTGAAATGGCTTCAAAGCATGATCACACAAGCTGATGATTTTCTTTTGCTAATTTGTAATGTGTCGTACACCTACTGCACCACTTGATCTGTGCTTGTGTTTGAATTTTGAAATTGAGATCAAAGATTTCAGAGGAATCCAGTTCTGTCTCGATAGTGTACAATAATCTCCCACAATGATGTGTGAGTTAAGTGTTTGGCAGGCTGAAGCCAAATCCCTCTTAAAAAGTTACTTTTTGTGTCATTTCAAACCTGGAGAGTATATCAATGCATGAGACTATAAAAAGTGCTCTGTTACAGAATTTGTAAAATAGTATATTCAGTTACAATGCCGAACACACAGAAATGAAGGGTGACGCTATAGCACGTGCACAACGAAGAACACATGCAAAAACAACTTTGTTTCTAAGTTCAATGAAATCGTTATAGCTGAATGTTCTTTTTGTAAGGCTTCTGACACTGTGTTTCACTTATTTTGTGAGCATTCAAAGCTTAATCCACTTTTTGTACTTAAAAAAAAAGTAATTATGAAATTGGGATTTTCATTTACAAAAACCCTGTATTATTTTTGGTTGCAAGTATAAGCAGCCGTGGCGTGAACGGTGTATGCTTGCTAATTTTTTATTGGGACAAGCCAAGTTGGCAATCCAGAAAACTCAGTTATTACACTCGACGACTGGCTCATTTGGCCCAGTTGGAGGACGAGCTTCTATCTCACAGATCCGTGCTCCTCAGCCACTTAGAGTGCCTAGGACTTAGGGTCAATTTTGCCAAGAGCGTGCTGTGCTCCAACCAACTAATTTTGTTCTTGGGAACAGTTATCAACTCAGCCCTGAGTTCACAGCGTAGCATCGAAGTCATAAGACTAATTGTTATAAATTATTTTATAATGTATAAATGAAAACTGCACCTTAGCCCATGTGAAAATGTGCCATAGAGTTTTCAAATTTCATGTTATTTTACATTTAAGTGTTTTTTTCTCCAGTAGATGCCAGAAATCTTACACCAAACCGCTGATTCTTAATTCTGGAGAACCTCCAACATTGCACATTTGAGGACTCCCCAAATCATGCACACCTGACAAATACCCACTAACTAAATGCAGTTAAAGATGGTTGCGTCACATGATATATAGGGAAATGGTTCTACTTCTTCCTCCAAGCACATCAAAATAACAATAAAAACACCACAATAAGTTTGTTCAACTGTAATCAGCCTTGGCGAATAAGTTACCCTAATAACCCTAATTTCCACTAGCTTTTTTTTTTCTTAGTCATATATTTTAAGAAAATGGACTGAAGATGAAATTAACTGAAGTCTTAATTATGTTGGTACAGTAAGCCAATATACAACAGGGCTCTAGAGTGCGACCTAATTTCTCGATGCGACTAAAAAAATAAATTAAAAAAATCGCACCATTGAAAATTCTCCAGCCATTCAAAAAAAAAAAAGTCTCCATGACTCAGAAAGTCTCTCTGTGGTTCACCAACAGACACACATTAGGCTCATATCGTGGTCTAAACCAATCAGAGATAGTGAATTGGCCGTGGTCCAGATATTCATGTTCGTGTGTGCGCGTCTGAAAATGCGTGTACTGCTGCAGTCAGACAGAGAGAGAGGTGAGTAATAGAGATACGCGTAGTCTTGCCAACTCGCGAGATCAGCGCGCACGCAGATTTCTTTGAATCTGCTCAGTTCAGTGAGCGTCTGACAGTCCCTCCAGGATTCTGCGATCGCTGAATTTATCGCAAAATCAAGCAAACTCCACTATTTTCGCAAATTTTCCACAGATTTTGCGCTTAGACGCGTCATCGCAATGCGCATTCAGTCAAAGAAAGGTTGTTTCTCAGTTCCAAAAATGGAATGAACAGCTTTGCGTTCTCTTCATGCCCGATTTACAAGAGCTACATTGGACAAACGAACCGAAAGCGGAACAAATCCGTGCTACTGTAACCCCCCCGGGTCCATACCACCACACAACTCGTTCTTGTTCCGAGCGGGTCTCGAACCCGGGATTCCGGTGCGGGAGGCGGGCGCTCTATCAAGGAACGCCAAAGGCTACAGCCTCTATCGTCAGTCGCTAGAGTGCCTCTTTTTGAGGTCAGGAGAGTGAGGTTTACACACAGCCCTTACTGGCATACATCCGTTACACTACTCGTTTGGGCTATACGGCGCAGACCATTTATCTGCTCGGACCGGAGCCGCGGGCTGCTCTCGATCACGCGACACCGTTATACACAGCGCTGGGAGATACAGTGAAGTAGTCAAATTCATCGCGGAATCAATAACATCTCTGTTACATCTTGTGAGAAGAATTCAAATTCGCCACAGAATTATGTTAAAGCTACAGACATCAGAACAAACGCCACTGATATAGAAACATTGTTCAATAAACACAAATCACCACCATTCACCATGGATTAAACATAGTAAAACTACAGGAACAACTTGTGGCAGAAATGGTCTAATGTCTTAAAGTGTTTTTAAATGCTTCACACGACTTTTCCCAGCACTTCAAAGCTTTAAGTATTACCGAATTTGAAAGTAATTTTTAATGTGATGACATTATTTAGTTCATCCTATAAAGGTTGCCTCCATTTAAAAAACTAAGTTTCATAATGTAGGAAAGCAAACACTTATTTAAAAATACATTAAATTACCACTATTAGATGGCTGCAGAGAAGTATTATAGGCTTATCAGCCATTTCCACTCCCTAAAATATATATATATTTTTTGTATTTATTAAATTATATTTAGACATTGATAAAAGTTCATTTTTAACTGCATCTCAACTACACAGACAGCACAAGTATATCTGTAAGACGTCTACCAAAGATCTGGGAAACATCTGCTGTGTAATCTGATAAACGTCTCAGAAGCAGTTTTACATGCATTCTAATAAATGTCTATTTGACACTGACAGGAAACGGCTTAGAGACGTATTGCAGATGAGCAAACACCCTAAAAAATACCTCTTGAATATGTAAATGCAGACATCAAATAGACATCTCCGAGTTGTACATGTGCGATTAGGGTGAGTGCTTCACTGTCAGGTGCTGGTTCTGTAGAACTTGATGACACAACGGTGATAGGCCTGATCACCGACAACGATGAGACGGCCTACAGAGAGGAGGTGAGTACCCGGACTAAATGGTATCAGGAGAACCACCTCTCACTCAACATCGACAAGACCAAGGAGCTGGTTGTGGATTACAGGAGACAGAGCAGAGAACACACACCCATCACCATCGACAAGACACCTGTGGAGCGGGTAAACAGCTTTAAGTTCCTCGGCGTTCACATCACTGGAGAGGATCTCACATGGTCTGCTCACACAGATGCAGTGCTGAAGAAGGCACATCAGCGCCTCTTCTTCCTGCACTAACACAGACGGCTGAGGAAGTTTGGACTATGAGCTCATCACCCATTATTACCAGAATCCTCAGATCCTTCTACACCTGCACTGCTGCAGAGAGCATCCTGTACACCGTAACGCTGCAAGAAAGATCACGTTAATGGTGCACAGCTGGTTTGCTGAAACAGCACCAGTGTAAGCTGGCAGACCGCAAAGCTCTGAAAACAAAGGGTCGTGACGCAAAAACTGCCCGCCACATTGTTGGAGGCTTTGAGCTTGCCAAACCCTCCCTCCACGGACATGCTACACTGCGCCAGGCGTGGTTGTACAAGAAAAGCCCGGAGGATTATCATGGAGTGACTCCTTTTTAAAAGCCACCCGTCCCACTGAATAAAAGACTGTTTTACATTACAATCCTCTCTGAAAGCTGCTGTGCCCTCAGGAAGACTGTTGAACTCCGCAGCATCCGATCCCGCGTACTAGCCAAGGACTGAGAGACAGCTTGCTTTCCCTGCAGTCTATTTCTCAGGCTAATGAACTAGTCAGAAATAAACTCCCCTACAAAGTAACACACTCCCACTCACACACAACATGCCATGCAAAAATAAACATGCCACCTTTAGTTTTGCGTCTCTGACTGACAATGAAGTTTCATTCCAACGTTTAAATGATTCTGATCCTGACTTATGAGTGACTGACACACTACTAATTTAACATTTGTATCTTTTGATTTATTTACTCAAAACTATTAAACATATGACCCTGGCTGGAGCACAAAACCATCAGTCGCTGTATATTTGAGCAGCCCAATACAATGGGCACTTTTATGCCCATTACATATAAGTAAAGATGTCCATTTTGCTGTAAATATATCAAAATAAAAGTGAACAATAAAGGAATTTTCTCAATATTTTGATTTTTTGCAGACAGATTTTCAAATATTGTGATCATAACAAACCATACACATTTACTATCTGCTGCTCAACCAATCGCTGGCTTATGGTTTTGTGGTTGTCACATTTTATGTCATTTCAAAACATAATTTGTCTGCTGCATTCATGTCTACATCTAAACATCAGATAGCTTCTGCGTTTCCTCTGCACTATGTACTGATTTACATAAGTATAGATAGTGATTCTTTAATTACCAGTTTATTTATGTAGGACTCTGTGTTACTGAGGGCCACACTAAAGAGTTTATCCAACGGTGTTTTCAAATAGCCTATGATAGTGGTCAGATGTGTTTAATTATTGTTATATCTACAAGGGCGTAAGTGACATGGTCCCTCCTTCCCATAAAAGTAACTGGTGTACTGAGTATACTCTGTAAATTTTATGAGCTACTTTTTACTTTTACTTGAGTAGATTTTTAGCTGGTACTTGATTGTCTTAAGTAAAATTTCAGTGTATTTTACTTGAGTAGAATATTTTTGTACTCTTTCCACCTCTGTAGTACATGTACTCATGTATGTGTAATGTGTACATAATTAAATTGTTGTCTTGTTTGCACTGTCTGGAGCACGCTCGTAAGAATTTCACTCACCAAGGCACTTGTGCTGTGGTGATGTGACAATAAAAGTGATTTGACTTAAAGGCACTGGTGCCCTTAAATGCTAGTCTGGAGCCCTACAATGGTTCTTGAAGTCAGAAAAGTCATAATATTAGAAGAATGTTGTCTGTGGTATATTTTCACTGAAAAATAAGAAACGCAAATTTTGAGAAGCCGCAGCAATATCAGTCATTTTAGGCTGCACAAATCTGAAAAAAGTCCCGCAAAATCCTAGAGAGACTGGTCTGAGAGGAGCAGCATGTTCAGTTAAAACCGATATTATAGCTTCTCTAAGTTTACATGCAAATATAGCCAGAATCACAGCACAGGAATTGTCTTGTATTATTTGATTTCATCAGACAACGGCTCAATAAAATAATGAATTAGGTTTTTTGTGCAGACTAGCTTCTTGGAAGGGAGAGCTGGTTATGAATTCTTAAAGAGCTGTGTTTGTCACAATTTCATATTTATCCCGTTGACTGACAAGAGAAACAGTAAAATATATAAATTAAAACAGTTGTATTGCGCAGAGAGACCATTAGACAGAACAGGATTGTTTTTCTGTAAATACTTTTTTTTCATAATATTTAGTGAAATTATTTGGTAGTCTGAGGTGAGCCGGATTGTTTTATAGGTTTAAGGGGGGGTTTGAGAAGCACTGCACTAGAGCATCCTTCATTCAGACACAGTGGAAGATCTGATAAGACTCAGTGTAGAGGTCAAGTCTGAAGAATTTTTGATGCTAAGAGAGAGTGTGGCCAGCTGGTTTAGCCATTTGAGGACAAAGATCAAGAAGGCCAAACTACAGGTAGTTGGCCATCCGAGGGGCATGTGACTGCAATGGAGGATAGTCCATAATACATTGAGCCATGAGATGTTCAGTTTGACGCCCTTAAAACACTTACTTTAGATTTTATTGTTATTTAATTTAGCTTGATATGTTTTAAGATTATTAGTTAATATTTTACTAGTCAATATTGCCTATATGAAAATTTGGGTGCACCTAACTTTTGTGCTGGTGCACCTAAGAAAAAAAGTTAGTCTAGAGCCCTGTACAATAGATTAAGTGTGCACAAGTGCAGGGATCATCAAGATCAATTAAATCGCTTAATTCACTGCAATGTTCTTACAAACCAGTTCACAACACACAGCATGAACGGAGGCTAGGATTGACAATGCAAGCAAATGTTTATTGTACCGTTATTCATGTCCCCATTTAATCCATCACTTAGCGTGACAATATACAGTAGTTGAAACGTGGGTGTATATGAATACCAAGGAGGTTGAGAGAACATGGCTCTTGCACTAACATGTGTAGCGGACCTTGTAGTCCTGACAGAGCCCTCCACTCTGCTGATTATTCACACATTCAAAGCCCAGAAGTGGATCAAATCTGCAGAGTCAGAGCAGAAGCTGTTAATCATTACAAAACAACATTGCACATATAAAGTTTATAATAAATGAACAGTTAAATCTTACACTTGAAAATTGTTTCCAGTAGGCAGTACAGGGGTGCCACCAACAGTTGCGACCTCAATGGCGACGGGCTGAGGGCATGTTATCAGGGTCAACGACAGCGTTTCGTAGTCTCCTTGTCCACTGGGATCATCTCGGTCAAACCAGGGTGTCCTGTTTTCTGATAGAGGACAGCCATCTCAGTAAAATTCCTCTCGTTTAAAAAGGTCAACATAGGAGAACAATTCTAGTAGAAATCAATCCAGCTAATGTGTAGGTTGAGAGTTTTAAATGATCACATATACAACTCACTTGAACACCATTCCTCTGGACAGGTGAAGCGCACCTTATAATCAGCACAAACCCCTCCTCCTTGATTTGCATTTATGCAAGAAAACCCAGTTGTTGGATTATATCTTCAGAAAACACAAAAAAAAGCAACCATCATTTAAGATACCCTTTTCTTGACATACTGAACATTACAATTTGATCGACTCACTCTTGAAAGGCGTTTCCAGTTTGAGACGCTGGTTGGCCAGAGATGGTTTGAGCCTCTATTCCGATTGGATTTGGGCATATTTCTCTAGGATATGCTTTGAGAAGGTCAGCCAAGCAGCTCGTAGTCACCATTTCCAGTAGAGTCATCACGGTCAAACCACCTGGTTACACACGCTGATGAATACAGCACAGAAGCAACAGTTACACATCAAAAATGTATATGTAAAAATATATAAACACAGTATAATGTAGATGGAATGAATAGTACATACTTTGTTGGCAAAAACTCATTGGACATGTGAAGCGGACCTTGTAGTCCTGACACCCTCCATTCTGTTGTGCATTCACACAAGCAAAGCCCTGTGTTGGATCATATCTGGAGAAAACAACACATGTTAACAACAGACAAGCATAACTGCTACCAAGTGTTAAATCTGTAGTTTCCTTATTTGAAATGTACATACAGGATATTGAGCATGCACAAATATTTTTGGGATAAAAGCATAGTCTCTAGAGCTCACTATTTATATTAAGGACTTTAACATAGAAAATAAAACAGTTAGTCATACACTTGAAAGTTGTTTCCAGCAGGCAGTACAGGGGTCCCGCTAATGGTTGCGACCTCAATAGCGATGGGCTGAGAGCAGACCTGTAGTGGGTATGTTACCAGGGTCAATGACAGGGTCTCATAGTCTCCTTGTCCACCTGGATTATCTCGGTCAAACCAAGGTGTCCTACATTCTAATAGATGAACAGCGGAGTAAATATCATATACTCATACAAGACCAACAAAATATTACATTGATTTCTGCAGCTTGTAAATGTCACTCACTTGAACACCATTCCTCTGGGCAGGTGAAGCGCACCTTGTAATCATCACATAACACTCCTACTTGGTTTGCATTTACACAAGCAAACCCACTTGTCGGATTATAACTTCAGAAAAAAAAAAAAACAAAAACTTTACATACTGTTAACCATCGGGATTCTTTGCTTCTTGGATCAAAATATTACCAGAAGCACATGTATAAAAAAGTAAATAACCCTTACACTTGAAAGACGTTTCCCGTTTGAGATGCTGATTGACCGGAGACGGTCTGAGCCTCTACTGTGATTGGATTCGGGCATATTTCTCCAGGGTATTCATTGAGAAGGTCAGCTAACAGCTCATAGTCTCCATTTCCAGATGGGTCATCACGGTCGAACCACCTGGTTATACAACCTGATAAACAGAAAAAATGGTTTAAGATTAAAAAACAAAAAAGGGAAGCATTTAGGACATCAATATGTTGATAAGACATGCAAGACTTGTAATTTTATGATGCCTAACATTATTTTTGTTCAAAATTAAATACAAACAAGTATCTCATAAAGCATCTTCCAAAACATAGTTTTTTGCCTTACCCCCCAAAAAGACAGAATTGTGGGGAAAGACAAAATTGCCTTAATTTTATTTATGTACACATTTTAACCTCATGCCTTCAGATTCATCCATGGCAGAAAAGCAGACCATTTCATGCATTTACAGAAGCAACGTTCTTAAACAAGTAACCTGTATTATACTCTTTGTAACTCAGTGTAGCTTTAAAATAGAAAAATTACACCTACTCTGATTGGAGAGGGAGAGGAGTGTACCTGTAAACAATGAAAGACAGAGAGACCAGTTTTTGCATTTTATCCCCTTTATTAATATGATTTTCCAACACATTTCATAACCAAACTTACTTGTAGCAAGAACCACCCAGGTTGCAAACACCTTGGAAATAATGGTAATATATATTTATTGGGAAATCTAGATAATCATATAAGATAATAAAAAACAGGAATTGCCATACCTTGCTGCTCATTCTTCTGGTATTTCAATGGGGAGTCTAAATAAAGAACATAAAACGTGAAAAATAAAGAGTTAGAAATCATTATAGTACCTGGAAATATAAATTCAGAATTATTTGGCATTGCTAAAAGAAAAAAAGTCACTGAAAGCAATTGCAAAATACTTTGAAGTCATTATTTGGAGATAATAATAATCTACCCAGTTTTATTTGACAATTATCCAATTGAGGCTATCCACCACTATATTTGCCCTTCACTAAATGCAGGAGCACAGTTAATGTCTACACAACATCATCTGTGTTCTCCTCTCTTTTTAAGCAGACGGACTCCTCCCGGATGTCTTGATTTTTGAATTATAAATCAATCTGATCATCATCAGGTGAATCTGATCATCTGATCTCCTTTCATTCACCTCCAGCACTCCACCCATCTATGTCCTGAATAGAGATTATTTGTTGTCTTGTCTAGAACTTTATCTCTTTATCTTCTCATTAAGGTGAGGTTGTCAGATGTGATATTTGATCATATGTTCCATAAATTAGAAAGAGAATATGCAGCTATTATAATCCTACAATACACTTTACACAATAAGCAAGGTCACAGAAGAAAAGTCTTCAAGCTTTTCATCTAACCTCCTCGCAGACAGTGGTCATGAAGGAAAGTAGATATGGGTTGATTTTATTTCATATAACACTTATCCGGCTGCCATGTTTTACAGAATGGTTTATTTTAACAACTTTAACAATATAATACATTTTTCTGCATCTGGTATAGGAACCATTTCACAATTAAAATGCAATCAAAACACTCCATAAATGTTCCAAATCAACACGATAACAAAGTTTGTCAAACAACAAGCACACTTTCTCACTCATAAAACAATGACCTAACACCCCCACCCCCACTAACAGGTAGCATTACACAGTGTTTTCTTTTCTTTCCAAAATAACAATGATTTCACAGTAGTATATGTTACACGGTTCATGTTAACATTACAGTACATAATTATTTGTTTTATATACTGCAGATTACCTTCAAATTGCATACCAACTGTTTGGTTTATCATTTGTTTGAATTCTTTCTTTATTAATTTTTTCCTCTTTCTAAACCAAAAAAAATTGCAGTTGATATGTCTTACTTAAGCACTCCCTAGCATATAGATTGATGGGATGAGTATCAGGATCTCTAATATGAAAGTAAAATAATGACAAATGTATTTGAAACAAAAAAAAGCATGTTGAATTGCACTAGGCTAATTTAAATAAAACAATGCATTGTAGTTTCAGGTCTTGCATTTTTAGGGGCTGAAATGCAACATGGTTGTATATTTAAGCAGGAATGCTTTGAATAATAATATTTCA
This sequence comes from Ptychobarbus kaznakovi, assembly GCA_027422405.1. Lineage (NCBI taxonomy): Eukaryota > Metazoa > Chordata > Actinopteri > Cypriniformes > Cyprinidae > Ptychobarbus > Ptychobarbus kaznakovi. Next base: position 9,685,784 of record CM049794.1, read on the forward strand.
CAAATTTGTAATCATTCAAAAAATCAATAATTCAAATTCACCTTCCAGAGTTCACTTCTGAAATAGTCAGTCTGTTCAAAAATATGATCTATAATAGCCTATTCGACAGCACATTTTCTGTCCATTTTATTTCGCACAACAAATGAAATGCCACAAATTCAGTGGTTCAAATTAGGCAGAATATTCAACATTGCACATCCGGGAACCACAGGAATAAGTATGATGCATAATCTGCTGTTAGTCACGCAGCAAGCAGCTGTTGACGATGACCAAAGCAACAGATAGCCTACATCAAGTCATTCGTTCACAAAAACTGATCAGAAATGGAGCAATCAGAACTTCTATGTTCTTCATCAGGCATAAAACACTGCAAAATTGAAGACTTGTTAATGCCAATAATTTTTCATTCTCATTTTTTAGTTAATAGCAAAGAATCCTTTCTTGTATGTTTTTTTTTGCGTGAAGCACCAAGAAACACGTATCTGTGTGTGTCTCTTAAAGTGTGACTGTAGTTTGTCCTGTAAGCGTCTGAGAGATGCAGGTTTCTCAGTGTGAATGTGGATGAGGGGTCTTTTTCTGTAGTCTCTGCTAGTGTTTTAGTACTGCGTCTATGTTAGGCAGCGCTCCACGTTGATGCCCTCCTCTGCGTGGACCTGCAGGTCGATGGGTCGCGCTGGCTGTTCTCCCGGTCGAGTGTTCATCAGAGAGAGATTCTTCACGCAGCCTGTGATACCTGATGAGTACTTCCCACCGGTCAATGCTTTCATGTCCACAGTTGCGAACTCTCGCGGGACAAATAAGCAACCGCAGCTTCAAAAACAAGTGATTTATTATCATCAATATTATTTATTATCAATTATTTATTACCAATAAATGAGCCTGCAACATATTAAGCTGAAACCACTCTTTTATCTGTAAAGCAAAAACAGAAGGTATTTTACAAAAATTAGCAACCTGTAACAAAAGTGGGAACAAAATTAATCTCCAATCACCTGTAAGCAGAATAGAATTGGAGAGATGGAAAATGAGAAAACACAAGAGCTTCAAAGGGAAGCCACATATTTATAGCCTAAAATATATAGGAGCCATTCTATGGAAATGTCAATTTTTCTGTCCCTAGCCTTTACATAAATATTACACTTGGTTACATTTTTTATATATTTTAAAAAGCATCTTCTTGAGCCATCAATGTGTCAGTATTTGTTTTTAATTAATTATAAAGAATTCCAAGCACTACAAAACTGCTCGTCTCTACGGCCAGAAAGTGCTTTATTTTGAAGTCAAAAACAGATTTTTCTACCATTTAAAATAAATAATGTATACATTACTATCAAATAAATGACATAAAAAAACAAAATACCAAATAAATATTAAATTAAAATATTATATTGAATTATAATAAATGTTCTATTAAAAAAAATATTATGTGTATTGTCATTTATGTGTATTCATGAAGTCAAAATGTAATTAAAAAATGTGGTATAATTTTAAATGTTAAAAAAAATATTACATTTTAAGACATCTTGCCATACCAGGCTATTCGAACCAAATGTATTTACTCAGCCCGTGATCATTAATACATTACAAAACATTGTATAAATGAGGCTAAAGGAAAGTAATCCCACTCTGTTACATCTACTTCTATCATCGCTGGGATTACAGCGTCATGCGCCTTCTTTCTGAATGTGATTTTTCTCAAATGACTCACACGCGCTTGTATTATTGCACTGGTTGGCTATTGACTGCAAGCAGACAGAGTGTCAATCAATGCATTGGAGAATACGGCGAACATAAAGAAACAAAGTTGCTTGTCAGATTTTTTTAACAAGCAACCATATTTTTTTAAATAAGCCCAAAAAACCGCTACCGGTGACCAGGGATTTTTTCCCCCACAAAAAAAAAGAAGCCCAAAAGCGGACTTGGCAACTGTGTTCATGTCTCCATCAACAGTCCAGACACAGACAATCTTCAAATGTACCTTTCCCAACTAGTCTGCAGTAATGATTAACCGCGAGCCGGTTGAAAATCGATTCAAACATGTGACGATTCAAATCGTTGAGATACTAAACAAATCGTGATTCGATAAGGGGTAGGAGTTTATTTTAAGTGTAAGCCCACAGCACGATATTTAATTATATTATTAAACCACCGTGTGAATATTTGTGGACGTCAAAATTAGGGCTGGGTATCGAGTATCTATCTGGTATCTACTTTTTAGGCACCGACTAAATTGCCTGGATACCATTGAGTATTGAAAAACATTTAGATAGATAGATAGATAGATAGATAGATAGATAGATAGATAGATAGATAGATAGATAGATAGATAGATAGATAGATAGATAGATAGATAGATAGATAGATAGATAGATAGATAGATAGATAGATAGATAGATAGATAGATGGAATTTCTTTCTCAGACATCAGTCACATTCAAATTGGTTGTCATAGTAACGACACTAATTTGTAGAAATTCAGAGCATTGTGAGTTCCAAAAATTTGAATGCATTAGGCCTATTTGTAAATTGAATGCTAAGATAAAACATTTTGCAGTTTATTATCTGTGATCCCATTATAGCCACTGGATGCATGTATAGCTCTATTTAACAATCCCTAGTTGCTAAGAAATTGTCATCACACATAAATACATTTTCTTGCATTTGGATTTGGATACATGTTTAGATATTATCAACGGCCACTTTTTGCCTTTATCTGTTTTTTGTTCAATTGTTTTGTTGTTGTTGTTGTGTTGTGCAATGCATTGGCGGAAAAATGCACACGACACATCTTTTAGACCAGTTTCATATGAAACATGATTTCTCGACTGCCACAAATACTGCCTAAACAGAATAATAAATTTGTGCACTTTTCATGTACCAATATTTTAAATTGGCCTTTGAACTTGCACGGCAAAAAAAAACCTTACCTTGCCAAAACACTGACAGAACCCATTGATCTAATGGCATACAGGCATGTCAGAATGACAGTACTCTAGCCGAATGATGTTGCGTCTCTTGATCACAGCCCTCTTAAAATGTAATGGTAGTACGTGCACTCATTGGCGCCCTCTCCAGCTAGTGGCGCTCTAGCCTAGGCGACCGCCTAGCTTGCCTATGCATAGAAACGCTACTTACTCCGATACTGCCGCTGCAGTGCCTGCTCAATTTGATACTACTGGCGCAGTGCCATCTTTTTGGGGGCTTCTGAATGTTCTAATAATCTTTAGATTCCTTAGATGACAATGACATTTATTGATTCCCTTTATTACAGTATCTCTCGCTTGCTGTCTGTTTTGGCATGCATGTTTTGGGGGCTATTGGAGCTCGACTAGAATAATCTCTCTGAGCCCTCCATCACAGACATCAAGCCAAATCCGTTTATCACTAATGCTAATATTATATGGGCACACGAACTCATGAAACACTTTTTCAAATGTAAAATAACATGACATTTGAAATACAGCCACTAGATGGCGGCAGAGAATAACTCTATGGCACATTTGCCATTTCCACATAGGCTAAGATGCAGTTTTCGTTTCCATTTATACATTATAAAATAATTATTATATAAAAAAAAGTATTTTTACGACTTTAACACTACGCTGTAACCAACTCTCTTGGTTTTCTGGTTAGTTAAGGAGTTAGGTTTAGAATTGTTCTTTTGCTTGGACGACGTTATTTTGGAGAGTTTTTTTAAATATGTAAAAAAATGGTTGGATCTTGTTTGTTTTGTTTGTTATTTTGGTCTTGCTCCCTCCCGAAGTTTTAGTGTTCCCTTGTATAACTTATTTGAAATCTTATGTCATTTGTTTATTTTCCTTGTAATAAACCTTTAATCTTTTTGGCTCCATCAAGTTGTGATCTGTTTGAATTGATCTGGAACAGTGGGCTTTACAATGTTGCTTGGGATAAGGTTCATTGGTTTATTGGAGGTTGTAACAGTCTTTTGTGCCATTGTGACAGCATTTACTACTGTGAATTCATCGTTATTTTGGAAAGAAAAGAAAAAACTGTGTAATGCTACCTGTTAGTGGGGGGGGTTAGGTCATTGTTTTATGCATCATTGTTTCATGCGGTTAGGTCATTGTTTTATGCGTGAGAAAGTGTCCTTGTTGCTTGACAAACTTAGTTATTGTTATGGATAAATGTGTTGATTTAGAACAGGGGTGTCAAACTCAGTTCCTGGATGGGCACAGCCCTGCAGAGTTTTGTTCCAACCCTGCTCCAACACACAAATCATGTAGTTTTCCATCGAGCCTGAAGGACTTGATTATCTGGGTCAGGTGTGTTTAATTGGGGTTGTTAAACGTAACTATTCTGTAAAAACGTGGCAGCCGAATAATACCTTCAAAAGTGTTATGAAATAAAATCAACTCATATCTACTTTCCTTCATGACCACTGTCTGCGAGGGGGTTAGATGAAAAGCTTGAAGACTTTTCCTCTGTGACCTTGCTTATTGTGTAAAGTGTATTGTAGGATTATAATAGCTGCATATTCTCTTTCTAATTTATGGAACATATGATCAAATATCACATCTGACAATCCTCACCTAATGAGAAGATAAGAGATAAAGTTTTAGACAAGATAACAAATAATCTCTATTCAGGACATAGATGGGTGGAGTGCTGGAGGTGAATGAAAGGAGATCAGATGATCAGATTCACCTGATGATGATCAAGTAAATGAAAGGAGATCAGATGATCAGAAAATCAAGACATCCGGGAGGAGTCCGTCTGCTTAAAAAGAGAGGAGAACACAGGTGATGTTGTGTAGACACTAACTGTGCTCCTGCATTTAGTGAAGGGCAAATATAGTGGTAGATAGTCTCAATTGGCTAATCGTCAAGTAAAACTGGGTAAGATTATTATTATCTACAAATAATGACTTCAAAGTGTTTTGCAGTTGTTTTCAGTGAAGATTTTTTCTTTTAGCAATGCCAAATAATTATTTTTTACATTTCCAGGTACTATAATGATTTCTGTCTCTTTATTTTTTATGTTTTATTTCTCTTATTAGACTTCCTATTGAAAAGGCAGAAGAATGAGCAGCAAGGTATGGTAGTTCCTGTATTATCTTATATTTTATATTATCTGTATATCCCAATATATTACCATTTCTTTCCAAGGTATTTGCAACCTGGGTGGTTCTTGCTACAAGTAAGTTTGGTTATGAAATATGTTGGAAAATCCTATTAATTTATATTTCTAAGATAATAAAATGCTGTCTCCGCCTTTCATTATTTACAGGTACACTCATCTCCCTCTCCACTCAGAGTAGGTGTAAATTTTCTATTTTAAAGCTACACTGAGTTACGAAGAGTAAACCACAGGTTACTTGTTGAAGAATGTTGTTTCTGTAATGATATGGCCTTCAGATGTATTTTTCTGCCATGGATGAATCTGAAGGCATGAGGTGCACCACTGGTTAAAATATGTACATTTACATAAAACAATAAATGAGGTAATATTAAAATAAAGGTAATTGTATTTTCCCACAATTCTGTCTTCTTGGGGTTAAGGCAAACTTGGGATACTTGCTCGTATTTAATTTTGAACAAAAATAATGTTAGGCTAAATAAAATTGCATGTCTTATCAACATATTGCTATCCTAAATGCCTCCCTTTTTTGTTTTTTAATCTAAACAATTTCTTCTGTTTATCAGGTTGTGTAACCAGGTGGTTCGACCGTGATGACCCATCTGGAAATGGAGACTATGAGCTGTTAGCTGACCTTCTCAATGCATACCCTGGAGAAATATGTCCAAATCCAATCACAATAGAGGCTCAGACCGTCTCCGGCCAATCAGCATCTCAAACGGGAAACGTCTTTCAAGTGTAAGGTTTTTTTTACAGAACATATGCGTCTGGTAATATTTTGATCCAAGAAACAAAAAAATCCTGATGTTTAACAGTACATGTAAAAGTGTTTTTTGTTTTTCTGAAGTTATAATCCGACAAGTGGGTTTGCTTGTGTAAATGCAAACCAAGTAGGAGTGTTATGTGATGATTACAAGGTGCGCTTCACCTGCCCAGAGGAATGGTGTTCAAGTGAGTGACATTTACAAGCTGCAGAAATCAATGTAATATTTTGTTGGTCTCTATGAGTATATGATATTTACTCTGCTGGTCGTCTTCTATTAGAATGTAGGACACCTTGGTTTGACCGAGATAATCCAGGTGGACAAGGAGACTATGAGACCCTGTCATTGACCCTGGTAACATACCCACTACAGGTCTGCTCTCAGCCCATCGCTATTGAGGTCGCAACCATTAGCGGGACCCCTGTACTGCCTGCTGGAAACAACTTTCAAGTGTACGACAATGTTAATTTCCATGTTAAAGTCCTATAAATATACAGTGACGCTCTATCCCACAAATATTTGTGCATGCTCCATATCCCTATGTACATCTCAAATAAATAAGTGAAACAGATTGGTAGCAGTTATGCTTGTCTGTTGTTAACAGACGTGTTGTGTCTCCAGATATGATCCAACACAGGGCTTTGCTTGTGTGAATGCACAACAGAACGGAGGGTGTCAGGACTACAAGGTCCGCTTCACTTGTCCAATGAGTTTTTGCCAACAAAGTATGTAATATTAATTCCATCGACACTATACTGTGTTTATGTATTTTTACACATACATTTTTGTTGTGTAACTGTTGCCTCTGTGCTATATTCATCAGCGTGTGTAACCAGGTGGTTTGACCGTGATGACTCTAGTGGAAATGGAGACTATGAGCTGTTGGCTGACCTTCTCAAAGCATACCCTGGAGAAATATGTCCAAATCCAATCGGAATAGAGGCTCAAACCATCTCTGGCCAACCAGCATCTCAAACTGGAAACACTTTTCAAGAGTGAGTCTAACAAATTGTAATGTTGTCAGTATGTCAAGAAAAAGGGCGTCTTTAATGGTTGCTTTGTGTTTCCTGAAGATATAATGCAGCAACTGGGTTTTCTTGCATAAATGCAAATCAAGGAGGAGGGGTTTGTGCTGATTATAAGGTGCGCTTCACCTGTCCAGAGGAATGGTGTTCAAGTGAGTTGTATATGGTATCCTTTAAAACGCTCAACCTACACATTAGCTGGATTTATTTCTACTAGAATTGTGGTCTCATATTGACCTTTTTAAACGAGAGGGATTTTACTGAGATGGCTGTCCTCTATCAGAAAACAGGACACCCTGGTTTGACCGAGATGATCCCAGTGGACAAGGAGACTATGAGATGCTGTCGTTGACCCGGATAACATGCCCTCAGCCCATCGCCATTGAGGTCTCAACCGTTGGTGGCACCCCTGTACTGCCTACTGGAAACAATTTTCAAGTGTAAGGTTTAACTAACTTTATGTGCAATAAAAACAATATTTGTATGTTTTGTAATGAATAACAGCTTCTGCTCTGATTCTGCAGATTTGATCCACTTCTGGGCTTTGAATGTGTGAATAATCAGCAGAGTGGAGGGCTCTGTCAGGACTACAAGGTCCGCTACACATGTTAGTGCAAGAGCCATGTTCTCTCCACCTCCTCGTTTGTATTCGTATACACCAAGTTTCAACTACTGTATATTTTAAGCCAAGTGATGGAGTAAGTGTAAAGAAAATAGTACAATAAATATTTGCTTGCATTGCGCATCCTAGCCTCAGTTAATGTGAAATGCTTTGTAAGAACATTGGCGTGAATTAAATTATTTAATCTCGTCCTATGACGATCCCTGCACTTGTGCACACTTGTTAATTTACTCTATATTGGCTTACTGTACCAACAGAATTCAGATTTAAGAAATTCATCTTCAGTTTTCTTAAAATATGTGCCTAGGAAAAAAGTTGTGGAAATTAACTTGGGGTAGGTTCAATTTTTATGGTGACGGTTCCATTTCCGCCTAGACATACTAATTCAATATTTTTATGTAAAACTTTATTTCTGTGACAACTTTTTCTTGTCATGTGACCCATGTTCCTGTACACTCGCATGGGAATCAGAAAGTGTACGACTTGGGTTTCTTTACAACTCCTTTTCTGCAACCATTTCGCCAAGGCTGATTACAGTTGAACAATTTTTTTTTTTTTTGTGGAGGAGAAGTAGAGCCATTGGGCTAGATCATGTGACACAACCACCTTTTAACTGCATTTTAGTTGGTGGGTATTGGTTTTAGATTTCTGAAATGTGAACTTTTTTTCAAATGAAGAATATGGCAAACAAAGTCAATTTGGATATCCTTATAATTAGCTGGTATTGTGGATGTCAGCAGGAGAGCAGTTGATTTTGTAAAACCTTACCTTCATACTGTGGAAATACCAACCAAAAGACAGTGCTGAAAATGGGTGGGCCTGCGAGGGACAATTCTCAATGCCAAGTGTGCAAAGTTTGACTTAGAAGTCTGGTAACAGAGAATGGGAATGTTGTCACAATGCATTCTGGGAATTAAAGTCATGGGAGTTACAGCGGAGACTAGATAATATAGTGAATGTAGACATTTATATTATTTAATGTTTATATTCTACTTAAGATCGCGTTGGAGTGGTTAAAGCTCACTTTGCATCATTTGCCATAGCCCTTTGCACAGCCGTTGTGAAGAAACATGCTTTTTTTTTATCGTTAACAAACTTAAAAGCAGAGGTATTTCCTGCAGACATCGATAAGGGCTATGCCAGCCCAAGCCTTTATGGGGCCCTTAGCAGAATTTTATTTGGGGGCCCAGTTGTCAAAGCTTGATTTGCACATCATAACTTTAATACACCCGTCATCAGTTTTGTTTGTTGTAGCTAAATAAACTAACAGACAATGCATTTACTGAACAGAATGTTATTTTAATGACAAACATTAATCAAAGTTGTACTTTTATTACAAGTCATACTTTTTATAATAAATAAACACAGCAGAGATCATTTGTACATATAAAACAACAACTCTTAATCTATATCTAGCTAGTTGAGGCATAATGATATTGGAATATAATAGCAAAGACACGCTAAGGTAAATAATGTTAAGCTGTTATCAGTTTATGAAACCGAAGCTTATTTTTATTGCAAAAATAGAGAAAAGACAACTACTTTCATCTAAAACTAAGTAAAATGTTATATTATCATCAGAGCTTTAGTAACTGATAACATGTATTCTGGATTATGTAATCAAATTCCAAAAATTAAGTACTTGTAATTAGAGTAAGTTTCATTTTAAACTACTCGTAATCAGACTACAGTTACTTTTTTATGGACTACATGATTACATATTTTCACAATAGCAATACATTATTCATAATTCATTGATTCTCCCTAATTTATCTTTTTCATCTTTACAGTTTTCCTTTCTAAAATAGCCTACCAATTATATATATATATATAAATAGTCCAGTTTTGTGGACATTCACACAAAGATTAGTATTTAGGCAGGTGGCGATTGCATTTGAACACTGGATTTACTAAAATCATTTCAGATTTAAGAAGGGTTTCAACATTGCATCAACTACTGATGAACACATTCATTTTCATTTGAATTATTACTCTGTAGGTTTTTAACCATGTATCATTAATTATAATACATTTGATTTTTTTCACAAGTGTCTAAAACTTTGAACAGCACTGTAGCTTTGCAGGTAGGTTTCTTGAAATATCTTGGATATGTTGCCACAGTTCTTTTGGATTTAGTCTGTCTCAGTTTCTTCATGTCATTCCAGACATCGGATGATGATCAGATCATTAATGGCTAAATTAATGTTAGGAAATGTAAACTGATATTCTTTACTTACACACTACAGCAAAAGATAGAAATAACTGACTTAAAACCATTTTTTAACTGGGGAAAATACTAGTGGCCAAAAAGATTTGCACAGTACTGTAAAGATTAAAAACTTACAGGTTGTACGTCAAATGAATGACTTCCAGGATTCTGTGGTTGTGGGTGTAAAGACCTTTCCTCCATTCTTGTATATTGATTGGGGAAGCAGAGTGGGCAGGACTTTAAAAGCACTCTCCCTTTTAGCATCTAAACCATAAGAATAATACATATACAGGTGCTGGTCATATAATTAGAATATCATCAAAAAGTTGATTTATTTCCCTAATTCCATTCAAAAAGTGAAACTTGTATAATGTATACATTCATTCCACACAGACTGATATATTTCAAGTGTTTATTTCTTTTAATTTTGATGATTATAATTGACAACTTAAGAAAACCCCCAAATTCAGTATCTCAGAAAATTAGAATATTACTTAAGACCAATACAAAGAAAGGATTTTTAGAAATCTTGGCCAACTGAAAAGTATGAACATGAAAAGTATGAGCATGTACAGCACTCAATACTTAGTTGGGGCTCCTTTTGCCTGAATTACTGCAGCAATGCGGCGTGGCATGGAGTCGATCAGTCTGTGGCACTGCTCAGGTGTTATGAGAGCCCAGGTTGCTCTGATAGTGGCCTTCAGCTCTTCTGCATTGTTGGGTCTGGCATATCGCATCTTCCTCTTCACAATACCCCATAGATTTTCTATGGGGTTAAGGTCAGGCGAGTTTGCTGGCCAATTAAGAACAGGGATACCATGGTCCTTAAACCAGGTACTGGTAGCACACAGTGCCAAGTCCTGTTGGAAAATGAAATCTGCATCTCCATAAAGTTGGTCACAGCAGGAAGCATGAAGTGCTCTAAAACTTCCTGGTATACGGCTGTGTTGACCTTGGACCTCAGAAAACACAGTGGACCAACACCAGCAGATGACATGGCACCCCAAACATCACTGACTGTGGAAACTTTACACTGGACCTCAAGCAACGTGGATTATGTGCCTCTCCTCTCTCCTCCAGACTCTGGGACCCTGATTTCCAAAGGAAATGCAAAATTTACTTTCATCAGAGAACATAACTTTGGACCCTCTCAGCAGCAGTCCAGTCCTTTTTGTCTTTAGCCCAGGCGAGACGCTTCTGACGCTGTCTGTTGTTCAAGAGTGGCTTTGACACAAGAATGCACAGCTGAAACCCATGTCTTGCATACGTCTGTGCGATTGGGTTCTTGAAGCACTGACTCCAGCTGCAGTCCACTCTTTTGTGAATCTCCCCCCATTTTTTGAATGGTTTTTGTTTCTCAATCCTCCTCCAGGGTGCGGTTTATCCTATTTCTTGTACACTTTTTTCTACCACATCTTTTCCTTCCCCAACCTCTCTATTAATGTGCTGGATACAGAGCTCTGTAACAGCCAGTCTCTTTTGCAAGGACCTTTGTTCTTGCCCTCCTTGTGCAAGGTGTCAATGGTCGTCTTTTGGACAACTGTCAATCAGCAGTCTTCCCCATAATTGTGTAGCCTACAGAACTAGACTGAGAGACCAATTTAAAGGCCTTTGCAGGTGTTTTGAGTTTATTACTGATTAAGTTGTGGCACCAGGTGTCTTCAATATTGAACCTTTTCACAATATTTCTAATTTTCTGAGATACTGAATTTGGGGTTTTTTCATTAGTTTGTCAGTTATAGTCCATCAAAATTAAAAGAAATAAACACTTGAAATATATCAGTCTGTGGAATGAAGGTATACATTATACAAGTTTCACTTTTTGAATGGAATTAGTGAAATAAATCACTTTTTGATGATTTCTAATATATGACCAGCACCTGTAAATAGATAAAATACTGCCAGGAGTCCAGGCCCGGCGTTCCTCCCTCTCACCACCAGAGTTCACCATCTCCCTTCCTCCTGGACTAATTTTCCCTTCATTCCACACACCTGTCACTAAGCACATCCTCAGCTGTTCCCCATCATCACAGTCTTTATATTCCGTCCTCACGCACCACCCGGTCTGGCAAGATTGTTGATGCACATGTATGTGTGATGTATTACTGTGTTCCTGTTACCAAGTACGGTCGTTTTTTGCGCTCGGACAACCAGCACTGGTTGGCCGCGGTGTGTATCGTTAGGTATATTGTTTTGTTTTTTGCCTGTTGGCCTTTTTGTTATATTAAAAAACTTGCTTACCTGCACTTGGACCCAGACCTCTGTTCATCCTCTGTGCCTTCGCTCACCGTCCCGTGACATATACAGTGCAAACTGTGAAATTGATCTCACAATCAAAACAACACATTGAAACACATTTCCTGTGAAAATATCTTTATTCCTTTAAATTAGAAAATAGAAACAAGGCAGACCATATGACAAAGTCATGGCTGAAGTGTGACTTAGTCAGCCTACATTAATAACTTCCTGAGCTCAACATAATGTAATTTATTAGGAATATCTAGATGTTAGTGGCGTTCTGGCAGAGGTTCTGCTGCTGTGTACATTCACAGAAAACAATGTGCTCCAATTTTAAAGATGTGGGGCAGCTCCTGCAATCAGGGGTGCAAACTCGTCAGGGGTGAAAAAGGTAGAATGACATCTACCATTTTTAACATGTTTTAACATCAATTTTCCACCGCATTTCTATGAACAAATTTTGTTTATGTAATTTAAATCTACCAATCAATATAAATTAAATTTGAATACAATGAACGGGATTCCGTGATGCTTCAGTGAAGAAGTGAGAGCGAACTGGTGTGGAAGTAAGAAGCGCGTTGGTGTGTTCATTTCAATTAAGACAAAGATATAACAGTATGTGTCCGAAAGGAACAGTCCTCGGCTCAGTGTACTGGTGATCCGAAAACCCTTGCAACCGATTCTACTCGAGAACGAGAACCGCTCCAACCAGCACACTGCACGTGCGTTCAGTGTATCAGCTGCTCTGCTCGCGCTCATCATCAGTTCTATTTAATACAAACTACATTTGTGAATGTGTCATCATCTATACATCTTATTATGGTCCTTAACACACATACATTCATCATTTAAAAATAAAATAAATAATGCTTTAATTTGCTCCATCAGTTCTTTCAAAAACTAATGCAGCCGAGCCAAACACATCATCATACGTCAATCATAATTTCCAATGTGTTTATATTATCACACTTTCTGATGTTCAGAAAAATACTTGAATAACATGCTTTTTGTCCTCTTGAAAAATGACACGCATGCGCAGTATCAGCAGATCGTCGGTTCTCAAATCGGACGTGTCCGAAAGAAACGGTTTTCGGTTGAGTGTACCAGTGATCCGAAAACCGTTTCAACCGATTCTTGACTCGAGAACGAGAACCGCTCTAGCAGTGGGCGTGTTCGTTCGCTGAACTCATGCATGCTCAGTCTTTCAGCTGCTCTGCTATGCCTATCATCAGTTCACAGCAGTTCAGTACTGTTAGATTCACTGAATAACTCGGGCTATTGGTTTATTTTGAGACAGAGGGAGTGTCAGGCACGTTTATAAACTGTATAATTGAAGTCATTTGTGGATTAGTGCGTATTGGAGACGCGAATCGTTTCAAACGATTCAGTTTGATTTGATGAACTGATTCGACCGGTTCACTGAGAAGATCCGGTTAAATCGAACGAGGACTGGGATTGGACAACGCTGGCTACAGAAAGAACTAGAACTGTTCGACGTCATTTCTGGTGGAATATTCTAGCGAATCCTGCTATGCCTTTAAAGAGAGACGCGCTGAAGATGCGTTCAAAAGCGTTGTCTGTGACATACAGGTGCAGTCTGTAAAATACATTTCATCTTTGTCCTTTTTAAGGTCATAATTGTTTTTTCGAGGACCCAAATTCACTAAATGTGAATTATAAATTGTCGTCGAAGCTGACCATCAAAAGCCGTTTTTAATCTGCGTCGCATCGTTCTGTGAAGGTAAGTTTGTTCTCAAAGTGTGACGTATCAAGAAACAAGACATTTTGATGAGACTATATAATGGACTTTATATGTATATTCTTATTCATATACGCAACGTAACAGTATTGTTATATTGAAAGGCTCTTGCTCATTACCCTCATTTTAACGACTTATTGGAGGAATATTTGGCATTTTAAGGGGCACAATGTATAGCTTATTCATTCAGTGTTAACATAATAAATCGCAAAAAAACTTCCAGATGCGTCTTTTTAATGCTGTACGATATAGGTGAGCGCAGAAACCACAACCTGCAACTTGATTAGGACAGTCTCATCAGGCTGACTAATGTTGAATGCACAGTTATACTGTGTATATTGAACAGTTATACCCATATGTATATTGAAACTGCATTTTTATGACCCCCCACCCCGCCCCCCCCCCAAAAAAAAATAAAAATATAATATATATATATTTGGGGGGGGTCATAAAATGCAGTTTCAATATACATATGGGCTACCTAACCTTAATAACGCATCAATCAGTGTAGCGGTAGCCTTTTGGCAGGTGTAGTTATAACAACTTGTGAGGAAACCAGTTTTTCCTCTTAAGTGCGACAGTGTATAAGTGCGACAGCCTTATGTAACAGAGTGTGGAAACTATGACGTCAGAACCCGGAAGAGTAATTCGCAGCAGGTTCCTTCGATATTTTCCTATGGAGTTTTATAATGGAGGGTTTTCAATTTATGAGTAAAATAAAGCCTGTGGTAAACATAACTTGACGATACTTTTTACGTTTTGTTCTACAACGTAAATTACACACATTAATGTCCAAAAGACTAACATTTTGAAGCAGTTATGTTCATTTTTGAAAACGTATGTTTTTAATGAGCTACGAACGTTTGGGCTGTGAGTTTGTGCAATTTACAGGAAAATATTGAAGGCACCCGCGGCGAATTACTTTTCCGGGTTCTGACGTCATAGTTCCCCACTCTATAGACATGCGGTCCTGAGGCAGGAGTTAACGTTAATGGATCTCATCGCGCCTTCAGATATCACTGTAGTATTATAAGAAGAGTTTTACTGAGTTACTGATTAAACAGAGCTATTTAATGAGCCTTTATATTAAAAAAAGAGGGGGTGGGTGCTGTGTTGTGCTTTAATATTGTTAAATGTTGCGGCAAAGTCTTAAGGATCTCTTAACTGAAAACAACATGGCTACTAATCTGATCAAAAACGGTGATAGTAATGAACGTCCTGAAATGTGATTATATGATGATTAATATATGTAAAAATGAATAGAAGTAGGCTAATCCAGCTTTAACAAGCCAGTCTCAAGAAAGTAATGCCGAACTTTCACCAGCATATATCCAGTCCAACCAGAGGACGAATATACTCGATCATTGCTACACTCCGCTCAAAAATGCCTACAAAGCCCACTCACTGCCGGCTTTCGGAAATCAGATCATGTCCGCAATTTCCTCACACCGGAATACAAACAACGGATAGTTCAGGCTCCCCCTGTGGAGAGAGAAGTGACCGCTGGTCCCCCACTCTGAAACGACGCTACAGGCGTCTCTTGATGACGTCGACTGGGACATGTTTCGGCGAGTTCATCTGACGTCACGAATTCACGGAGGTACTTGAGCTTCGTAAACACGTTAACCGAACAGGCCACGAAACGGTAACAATAATGACTTTCTCAAATCAGAAACCGTGGTGGACAGATCAATCCGTGATGCAGTTAACCATCGCACTGCCGAATACAACACCGGTATTTTGTCAGGTACATGCAGGAATACAAAGCATCGTGCTACTCTCTTCCGACGGCAGTTAGCCGCTAAACGCCGTACAAGAGAAAATTGAGTCACATTTCCAGCTCAATGAACTCTCGCGCATGTGGCAGGGACTGAATACCATCTGTTCCTCTGGAAACAACTCCTCTGCAGAGGTGAGAGCAGATCCGCTGCTGGCAGAAGAGCTAAACACTTTCTACGGCCGCTTTGAATGCAATGGCGGCGCGACTCGGTCTGTCAGCACGTCAGGAAGCAACGGACAGAGCAGTTTCATGTTATCACCGTGTCGGAGGATGAGGTTCGGAGAGAACTAAGGAGAGTGAACGTCAGGAAAGCACAGGACCTGATGGGATTACTGGCCGCGTTCTGAGTCCTGCGCCGATCAGCTTGCTGGTTTGTTTACTTCAATATTCAATGAGTCCCTCGCTACCTCTGTTTTCCCACCTCCTTTAAAAAATCTGTCATAATCCCTGTCCTAAGAACAGTAAACCCTCTTTCCCTGAATGACTATCGCCCAGTTTGCCCTCACATCGACAGTCATTGAAGGTTCTTGAGGAGACCTTAAGAAACACATTTGCTCCTCCATCCCTGCTACCTGGACCCTCTGCAGTTTTATCGCCAAATAGCCCAAATAGTCTACTGATGATGCCGTCTCCAGGTCCTGCATTCGTTCACTCACACACATTGACAGTAAAAATGGCAACTAAGTCATGCTGCTATCATAGACTATAGCTCCTCTTTCAACACTATAGTCCCCACCAAGCTGGCTGTCAAACTCTCAGACCTCGGCCTAAACACTTCACTCTGTGACTGGATTCAAGATTTCCTCACCGCCAGACCACAAGTGGTGAAAGTCGCCAGTTCACCTCCAACTCCATCACTCTGAACGTAGGAGCCCCGCAGGGCTGTGTCCTGAGCCCCCTGCTCTACTCTCTCTACACTACATCCCACGACTGCGTGTCCTCACACAGCTCCACTTCTATTGTCAAATTTGCTGATGATACTGTGGTGCTGGCCTCGTTTCCAACAATGATGAGGCCGCATACTTGCAGAGGTGGAGAACTCAACATGGTGCCAGGACAACTGTCTCTCTCTGAACGTGAGCAAAACCAAAGAGCTGATTGTAGACTTCAGGAAAGACAGCAGCAGCCCTACACTCCTCTTATGATCATGGGGACCCCTGTGGAGAGGGTGAGCAGCTTCAAGTACCTCGGTGTAAACATCTCCGAGGACCTGACTTGGACTGCACACATCCAAACAACAGATCAAGAAAGCCAGGCAAAGACTACCATCTGCGACAGCTGAGAAAATTCAGGGTCTCACCAGCTATCCTGAAAACTTTCTATTCAGGCGCCATAGAAAGTGTCTGACTCAGTGCATCTCAGAGTGGTATAATAATGCCACAAACCAGACTGCAAAGCTCAACAGAGAGTCGTGCGCTTAGCTGAGCGCATCTCAGGGTCTGCTCTCCCCTCTCTGCAGTCATCTACCTCAAACGCTGCAAAAGCAGGCTGCTAAAATAATCAAGGACTCAACCCACCCCGTAACCATCATTTCTGTTACTGCCATCTGCAAGCGCTTCAGGAGCACAATGGCAAAAACTGAAAGACTGAGGAGAGTTTCTTCCCTCAGGCCATCAGCTCCTAAACTCAGTCTCATAACATCATTACATCCATAGGACTCAATTTTATAAACTGTAAACACATCCATTATTCTCCATCATCTACACTGCTGCTATGTGTACATACCCGGTACAACCTATTTGCACATTCTCTTGCACATCCGTGTGTTTTTTATTTTTTTTTTCTGTATTAATATTATTAATCCACAGTTTACTGTAGCACTTTTATCCATGCACATCTTACTCATTTATTTTACTATTTGCTCCCTTTTTCATTCTCACCTATATTTATATATATATTATCTTGTTACTGTTTCATTGTTTTAATATGCTTTGTATTTTTTATTTTATTTCTAGTTTATTATTATTATTATTAATTTGCGGCAAAGGCACTTCCATTGAGCGAACCCTGTTGGACCTCTTTCACTACTGATTATACCCCGTATGATTGTGTATGTGACAAATAATAAAGAACCTGAACCTTAAGCCGGATGCCACCGGTGAATAAGGAAATGTTTTAACTAATAAATATCACCTCATTTAACTCCTTAGTTGATTGATCACAGTACATTAAGACAATTTATTATTATTAGTTTACTTATTTATTTGTATGGTACAATTTTATGTTTAGATGCAAATAAGGCATCAGCAAGTTTCAAATTCTTGTTTCATTTTGCTGACATATGAAATATTTTTACAAGTATTTTGGATATCTGTTTTTATCACGTAAATCAGAAAATATTATAAACTGCCTGTAAATAAACTATATGTATATAAAAAGAAAAACATAACTTGCTGCTAAATTCAAACCTGCATTCGCTTTGCTGGCACAGAGCCAGAGACACGCACGTTTTAAAGCACTGCGCATTATAACCAATCACATATAATTCTGTTGAGTTTATGAATGAAAGGACCAATCAGAAGCGTTCAGATGAGTCATCGCTGAAACACACTGTTTCGTCAGTGCGCGCGCTGGCTGTCTGAGCCTTTTTCACACTGCTGGCTGTGCATTATGACTCCACGTGATTTTTTCGCTATTATTATTTTTATTAATGTAAAGTATTTTCTACTGATATATTTTCTAGAAATGTAGGCTACATTGTTTAATGTGCCCTGGGAAATACATATTAAACAAGAGATGACTCGGATCCATGGCTTTGTTCCTATTCTAGCAGGATTATGTTGTTGTGTTGAGTTTAATATGCTTCAACTAGACAGAATTGTTTAATGTATTCTTGGAAACATGTGCATATGGTCATAAATGTTGTCATTTTGAAGTAATGTATCGTGATGTGGTGATTAGAGGGAAATGATTGAGTATAAATTGAGATAATACGCTCAAATGTAGGCTACTGGAGATCAAAGACTTTGCCGGAGACTCAGAATAGAAACATCTAACGTTAGCGCTATGTTAAGCGCATTATACCTCACGAGTCAGCGGTCTGAGTGGCCATAGAAGATACAAACAAGTTAAATGTTATTTTTTTAATAGATTATAGAAAAGGTAAGAAGCAGTTTTTGAGAAAAGGGTGAACTGATATAATAGGCGCAGTCCTGTAACGGAACTAATTTGATCCTGCGCTGACGTAATTTCCAATTCTTGTGAAAAAGGCTAATTTCTCTCATCAGAAACAACGAAGTAAAGATGTATGAATGTAAGTACGATATTAATTTCACAGTGTAAACAGCTTTAGAGATTAGTATGGGCTTGAACTATAGCTGGACTGAAGTGAAAATGTTCTTTGATATTGTAAACATTCTTTGCTCTCTTTTTGTACACTGAAAATGTTACAGGCTAATTAGTAGGCCCTACCTATGACAATGCAACTAAAATAATGTTTTTATTAAATTCAAATTAAATACAAAGTCAGTCGTATTAAAATATTGTATTGCATGACACCCATATCTGGTACTTAATAAAAAAAGATGGACTTTTATGCATAGTTAATAGATTACAGTGTATACTTTTGCCTATCGCCCATTATAGAACAAATAACAATCCATAAAGGTGCAAAATGCATTTACTTACACATATTTGAGAATCGAGATATTTAATGATCTATTTTAGGAATATATCGAATAAAAAATTCAAATAAATAAATAAAACACCTGCTGAAAAAAATTATATACACCATTACAAAATTAGTAATGGTTTTACTGGTTATAATGGGACTTGTATTGGTTTTACTGGAAACTGTAATTGTGCCTGTTGGTCTCTACTGGTAATTGGTTGCCTTCTATTGGTGGCTTGTTAAAACCAGTAAATCCTAATGGGATACGTCCCAAAACACACTACAGAAAAAAAAAATTATGGTTAAATGGCAATTGTTTCTAATGGTATTTGTAGTGTAAACATTACCATTTTCTCTGATGGTTTTATTTTTTTTTTTTTTCTGTAGGGACATAAGCCTATATTAGTTATACAGTGGTATTGTGGCTGCTGTGTTTCACATAACAAGCATGAGAGCCCCTCCCCCCTTTACTCGTGCCCCCTCAAAAATAAGTGTATGATGCCCCTGACAACGAATGCAGTATCATGACTGAATGAATAATACTTAAAGTAGGTTAAAATGAATTTTATAATAGTGCCCCCTAAAAGCACAAGTGGTCCCTGTCTGCCCCCCCCCCCCCCAGTTACCCTGTATGGTTGTGCTACTGAAGAGGACATTTCTGGCTCAATGCATCAGAAATAAAATAATTGTCTGAAAATGGCCTTTACAGGCTTTCTACAGATGCAAATATTTTTACATTTATGCATTTAGCAGACACTTTTATCCAAAGCGACTTACAGTGCATCCAAGCTATACATTGTTTTATCATTATGTGTGTTCCCTGGGAATTGAACCCACAACCTTTTGTACAGCTGCTAACACAGTGCTCTACCACTGAGCCACAGAAACACAAATAGATAAAGTGTAATGGAGTAAAAACATTTTAATATGTATTTTGAATTTTTTCTTTCCACTAGTCTGAAGGAAAAATTAAAGCAAAATAGTCCCAGTCCATTTCAAAATGTGAAAACAATGGTTGTAGTCTTTTATCTTAAGTTTTAAGGTGGGTCTTTAAGATTAGGCTGTACAATTTGGCACAAAAACAAAAAAGCACCATGGTATTACAGTGGTTTGACTTTGTGGGCTGGTTAACCTGTGAGGCAGGACTTGAAAGCACTGATTACACCCTGTGTTTTGTTGCACATGGTATTATGCTGCTCTTATTGTCATTCGGTAAAGCTGACTTTCTTATTTAATTTCGTTTCAGTGCTGTTTGACGTGAAGAGATCTGTTGACCATCATGATCCTCCTGACTCCCACATCTGGTATGTAGATTAATACTGAATGCAAAACTGTGGCACATACTATTTCTGCTTTCCACAGCAAAGAAAATGGCTGTTTATTTTTATGATTGTATTATTAATGAGTGTCACTAACTGTGTTCTTGCAGTCAGTAATCTTGGCAAGGTTTGGGATGGAAAGGCACAAGATTGAAACTGTGAAGCTGTAGAAAAAACAAAGTGTGGACTTCCTCATATGTGAAGGACAGAGCTACAGTTTTAGAGGCTCGATTGCACTTTAACTCATGCATTGAGCGGAGTTTTATCTAATTTCTGACTATATGTCCATCCCCAAATAAACAATGAAGAGGTTGATGGAACACAAACTAATGACACAGCAGTTTTTATAGATAACCAAAAGTTATTTCTTAGCAGTTGGCTCATATATCTGTTAACTAGAAAATATGGGCTATGATTTTTATGACTATGATAGTGTTTTTGTCCCATAATTACTTAGACTAGCTGCCAAATATGTTCTTGTTTTTTTACTGTTGCCTGGTTACACTAAGGTTCAGTTACTCAACTCGAGTGATGCCTTTCCTATGTACAGTATTATACAGTGTTCTAGAAACAGATAAATGTTAATCCTGTCAGTCTGGGCTTCTGTCACATGGAGCAGAGGAACTAGACATGCACAAAGACCTGTGATAATGGCTACTAGGGTTCTTTAGGCAAAATATAGTTGCAGTGCCCTAAGATTACACTCCCACAACAAAAAGGAAGTCCTTCTCTTTCATCACCTCATACTTCATTATACGCTGGACTACGTTCTAGTTCTTTCGCTACACTCTACTACCCATGCTCTGGGTAATATAAAATGTCTTTATATGCATCGTTATGCGACACATTTTAATTTGTGAAACTTGGATCATTATTTTTCACAGTTTAAATAGGTTATCCTGACTTCATTAAAAGACTTTTTGGATTATATATTTAATCAAAAAAATACAGGTAAAATGTATCAAAAATACAGTAAAAAGTTATAATTTAAAAATAATATTGCCATTTAAAATAACTTATGCTTTAATATATTTTAAGATGTAATATATTTCTGATAGGAAGCTGAGTTTTCAGCAGCCATTACTCCAGTCTTCATTGTCACACGATCCATCAGATATCATTCTAATATGATGTTCAATAAATATATGTTTTACTATTATTGATGTTTAAAACAGTAGCTTAAGCTGCTTAATATCTTTTAATACATTTTTCAAGGATTAGCTGATGAAGAGAAAGTACGAAATATCAGCATTTATTTGAAACAGAAATATGTGTTGCATTATACATTTATTTACTGTCAATTGATCAATTGAATGGATCCCTGTTGAATAAAAGTATAAATTTTTTTTTTTTTAAAATTCTACTGATCCCCAGACGTTTGAATGGTAGTGTATGCTTTAATTTTGTTTCCCTACCAATATAGTCCATATTAGGCTACTTGCTTTAAGCATCTTTATTCATTTAAAGGGGTCATATGATGAGATTTCAAGTTTTCCTTTCTCTTTGGAGTGTTACAAGCTGTTCATGCATAGATAAGATCCCCAAAGTTGCAAAGACTAAAGTCTCAAACCCAAAGATATATTATTTATAAAGTTAAGACTCGACCACGCTGCCATATACGCTGCGCGATATGCAACGCAAAGCGTAAAAAGACAGTATAAGTCACTATAATCAGTAATTATGTTGGCACTGGATGCAACAAATGCCTCGTTTGTACTGGGTTTTATTGTTTTCGTGTCGTCGTGCAGGGACATGGCATCACATTATGGTAAGGGGCGTAACATGTCCGTCACACGCGTGAGGTATTCAGCCAATCACAACGCACTGGATAACTGGCCAATCAGAGCCCACCTCGCTTCTCAGAACGATGAACTTTGTAAAAATCAATGTGTTTCAGAAAGGCGTGAAAGAAAATGTGTTTTGAATCTTAAACCGCATAAACGCATTGCATTACACCAAATACACAAAATAATGTTATTTTTAGCAACGTCATATGACCCCTTTAAGATTTTCAACAAATATCACACATACTTTAATAAACCTTATAGAGTGTATTGAAAACATTTTACATGCAAGGTCTAATTACCTCAAGGTAAAAAAAGAACATTAAGCTCTATGGTGAATTCTGTATGTTGGCATGTGCTGTGTCTCATTGACTGTTTTCTTTCAGATGAAGAGTCGCTTGAAATCAACTGGCTTTGGAATCACATCAAGTTCAGGTTACAAACACAATAGTAGGAACCCTTTCTGAAAGGTGGAGTGTGTAATTTTTATACAGTGGGGAAATTGTTTTTTGATCCGCTGTTGATTTTGTACGTTTGCCCACTGACAAAGAAATTATCAGTCTATCATTTTAATGGTAGGTTTGTTTGAACAGTGAGAGACAGAATAACAACAAAAAAATCCAGAAAACGCATTAAAAAAAGTTATAAATTGATTTACATTTTAATGAGTGTCTTTTATACAGGTAACAAACTGAGATTAGGAGCACTCTCTTAAAGGGAGTGATTCAGAGTTGATGCCAATGATTCAGAGGAGAAATAGGTGAAAGTGTTGTGGTCCATGAGACCAAAATCAAGCTCTTTGGCATCAACTCGCCGTGTTTGGAAGAGGAGGAATGCTGCCTATGACCCCAAGAACACCATCCCCACCGTCAAACATAGATGTTGAAACATTATACTTTAGAGTGTTGTTCTGCTAAGGGGACAGGACAGCTGCACTGCATCAAAGGGACGATAGACGGGGCCATGTACTGTCAGAGCCAGGGCATTGAAAATGGGTCGTGGATGGGTATTCCAGAAAACACGGCCAAGGCAACAAAGGAGTGGCTCAAGAAAAAGCACATTGAGGTCCTGGAGTGGGCTGACCAGTCTCCAGACCTTAATCCCATAGAAAATATGTGGAGGGAGCTGAAGGTTCGAGTTGCCTAACGTCAGCCTCGAAACCTTAATGACTTGGAGAGGATCTGCAAAGAGGAGTGGGACAAAATCCCTCCTGAGATGTGCACAAACCTGGTGGCCAACTACAAGAAACGTCTGGCCTCTGTGATTGCCAACAAGGGTTTTGCTAAGTCATGACTAAGTCGTGTTTTGCGAAGGGGTCAAATACTTATTTCACTCGTTAAACTGCAAATTCAAGATTTTGATTTGTCACATACACGATTATATAGAGAATATATAACCAGCAGTGAAATGTAAGTCAGGTTCGCTCCATGGACAGTGCAAATATTATGGAATACAAACACAAAGAAAATATACATAAATAAAGGTATGGGGAAAAATAATGTAAAATATAAAGAATAAAAATAAAAATATATATTTTTTTAAATTGTGTTTTTCTGGATTGTTTTTGTTGTTATTCTGTCTCTCACTGTTCAAATAAACCTACCATAAAAATTATAGACTGATAATTTCTTTGTCAGTGGGCAAACTTACAAAATCAGCAGGGGATCAAATCTTTTTCCCCCACTGTTCTTTTAGAATACTCCTAGTTTAATATGCGGAGACAGCTATAAGTAAAACATTCACATTGAGTCCCCCTAAAAGTGTGAACACTCTGGTTTTATGGCACTATCAAAACATCGCTCTGTTGGTTTGAGCAGCCTGACATAGCAACATTGGCTCAATGAATGGTGTGGGTTTGGGGCAGAGCTATCTGTTTTGCTGACCAGTGGCAAACGGGAGGATTTGATAGCTAATGATACTTATTACACACTTCACCTTTAAACCTTTTTGATGTCTTTGTAACTGTTAGGAACATTTATGTATTACTGAGCTTAAAGGGGTCCTATTATGCTTTTTCCCTTTATGAATTTGTCAGTGTGTATGTTTGGGCATAAAAAAAGATCTACAAAGTTACAAACCTCAAAGTCCACTCCAAAGGGAGATATTTCTTTCTTCTTTTTTTTATCCCTTTTCAAGAACTACATCGAACGGCTCGTTTGGACTACAGCGTTGTTTTCCGGGTGTTGTGATATCACAAAGCGGCAAATTAGAATATAATTAAATAAATCCCACCCAATTCGAATGGTTGGGTGGTGTGGAGGGGCGTATTTCTGAAGTACAAAGCCTATAATTTACACAAATACTAGTTTAACATTAAGATAGGTTACATCACAAATATGCAAATATTATGGAATATTTGGATTTGTGCCTAAAGAGAGAGGTAGGATGAGCACAATCCTCCATTTCACAAATAGTTGAGTGCACAAGCCTTTAAAGTATACTCCTTTGTCAGTCTACGTGAGAGACGCGTTCAGAATCAGCACATGGTCACTGTCTAGTGGGCTTTGTTTTCAAGCGTGCAACTCACGGCATTCACTGTTCTTCTGCTGGCGGTTATCAAACAGCGTTGCATTACTGCAGGCGCCCCTTTCTGGATTGGGGGTGAATTGCCTGTATTCGTTGTAAGGCCTCATGCACCGAACCAATATGTCCTTGCGTGACGGTACAAATTCATGTACTGTGCAACCCCTTGTGAAAAATTATGCATTTTTTTTAAACACCAAGAATGAGAGCATGTTTTAGTAGACCCCCAAAACAATATCAAGACTTTGTAAAAGAGCATAATAGGACCCCTTTAAAAGATTTACACTTAATGACACATATGCATGTGTTCTTGCATGCTTCTCTCAACTAGAAAAGCAGCACATGCCAAAGAATGAATGTTGACCTGCAAAGAAAATTGCAGGGATTGTCATGCATAGACATGTTTTTGTGTTGTTTTTTCTTTTGTCATAGTACATTATATGGACAAAAGTATTGGGACACACCTCTTATTTATTGAATTCAGGTGTTTCAGTCAGACCCATTGCTACAAGCGTATAAAATCAAGCACTTAGACATGCATTTACAAACCTTTGTGAAAAAATGGGTTATTCTGAAGAGCTGAATTAGACATGCATTTACAAACCTTTGTGAAAAAATGGGTTATTCTGAAGAGCTGAATTCAAGTTTGTGCTGTAATACAGGATGCCACTTTTGCAATATATTAGTCCATGAAATGTTGTCCCTGATTGATACCCCACGATCAACTGTAAATGGTATTATTGGAAAGTGATAGAGTTTAGGAACAGTTGCAACTCGAAGCAATATACCATATAAAGTCAAAACAGGGTTACTGAGTGCGGAGGAGCAAGTGAACAACTAAACATTTGCCCCTGTTTTCTAGTAGACCCTAACACTAACTCCTGGAGAAAACTTTCTAGTGCAAGACCCTCACACTGACCAAAGCTTGTGCATGATACAAACTCAAAGCAAAGTTTGCATGAAAGGAACCCCCTTAACCTATTTTCAATACTATAGAGGGAAAAAAAGTAAAAAGAAATGTCAAATTATATCCCGTTTAACTCCTGATGGCAGACCCCAGACAGATCACTTTCTTTTTAAATTCATTTATATTTCAAATACATATTGCTCACATCCCGTTTAACTAGTGTGGCAGACCCCAGACAGATGTCATGTAAATTCATTTATATTTCAAACACATATTGCTCACATTTTAGTGTATGTATATATATATTATTAATTTGCCTCAATGCTATTCATATTTTTGCACATTTTTATATAAAATGAGAACACCGTAAATAAAATGTACTTTAAAGAATATCTGCATTTTTTTTTCATTTTACTTATAGAGATAATTAATGGAAAATTTGCCATGCTAAGTGGAAGATTTCTGCCCAGATTTCACCTGGTAGAAAAACAAATACTATAAAAATGAATGTCATGATTCCCACTGTGACCACTAGATGGCAGCAGATGATAATTTGTCTCATTTACCATTTCCTCTCTGGAATATAGTTATTTTCACATGTTTTGCTAATGAATTTACATTTAGACAAAATCTCTTTATTGTCCAAGTTCAAAATTTTGTATTGAAGTATGAAGTAGGAAGATTTTTCAACTCATCGGATCTACTTGAATCACATAGATGGCCTATTTTGAATTCAAAACGACAATTTATAACGGAAAATACTCATGTTGAGCGTTGAGTGCCTACAGCAACTATGCCAGCGTATTTGTGATGCATCCAATGTTTTACGCACAAGTGTATCAGTCCGTTTATATTCTGGCTGTGGGCAGCGTTGTTCAGAACGCAGCGCCTCATCAGCCTGCAGAGCAAGTGGTGCCACCACAGTTTCAACTCGTGGCATTGAATCCAAGCCAACTGACCCTGCATCTGCCATACTAGATAGCATACAAGTTACCTTGTCAGGCCGCATGGTCAATGCGCTCTTGAAACTAAATTATAATTCTTTAATGAAGTCACCATATTGTGGGACAACTAACTCATTGGCCTGACCAGAAGCACGGCAAAACAGGTTAGGAGCCTGATTAGTTGCACTAGGTGGAGCATCAAGGTTGAGTTTTGCTAAAAGAATTTGCTACTGATACTGGTTCACCATCATGACCTGGTATGGGACTGTACCCCAGTGCGCAAATCAAGGTCCATAAAGAGATGGTTAAATGAGTTTGGTGTGGAAGAACTTGACTGGCCTGCACAGAGCCCTGACCAACCCCACTGAACAACTTTAGGATAAATTGTAAGATTGCGAGCTAGGTATTTTTGTCCAACATTGGTGTCTGACCATACAAGTGCTCTACTGGACGAATGGGCAAGAATTCCCACAGAAACACTCAAGATTTTATGGAAATCCTTCCTATAAGAGAGGAAGCCATTATAGCTGCAAAGGGGGAGCAACTCCATATAAATGTCTCTCTATTTGGATGTATGTATTTAGGTCAGGTGTCCCAATACTTTTGTCCATAAATTGTATCTGCTAATGGGGGATTTGATTCTCTACTAACATCCCAATAAAGATCTTTAAAATACGCATTGCATAGTAAATAAAATGTGACACATGATTATGTGAATTTCTCAAGCAAAACACACTTTCAACTACTTGATGTTCATTTAGATTTTATGCCCACAAATTTTCTCCAACACAAAGCCCTCTTTGTGTGACTTCATTGAAAATCACTGCAGTGGCAAAACGGTCTTTGTCACACATGGGGAAAAGTCTTTCTTGCTTATTTACTTGTTTTGAGAACATTTACTGCTAATATTCTTTTCATTTTGTAGCACAATGTGAATCTAAATATACACATTTAGCCATTATCTGTATAGTATAGCTTTCTCAATAGCTCTAGGTGAAACTGCAGTAACAGTGCTTGGATACAGTAAAAACTGGCCATTTAGATGGTTGATTAGGGAATGTTTTATGAGGATCCTGCTTCAGGATATGAATCCGCTGTGCACTGCATGATTGCCAGTTGTCTTGGGTGAGTAAGCGTAACTTCTTGCACAAAGACAGACATTTCATTATAAAAATGGTGATGTCAGCCGTTTTTAATAACCCCTCAATCAAATGTTTTTCAAAGCAGAACCAAATTCTCTTAGTGCAAGGTATTGATGCTTTAACCATCACTAGGGGTTTCTGGGTGTCTTTTAGGCCTTACTGTCTAGTTAAAATTACATAGTGTTCAGTGCTTTTTCTTTTTTTTATTGCTACAATGATGTTTATTTTTAACCTCTTTTTTAAATTACACGTTGTACAATTATTTGTATTATTATTTTTTAACATCTTATGGAGGAGTTAACTTTCTGGTGAGGGCATAGCATCCATAAAAATGATCTCAGCTTATCTTGACATAGTTTTACATATTGTTTTATTAATGTAATATATTTAGGCAAAGGCATCGGATAGAGTCCTGCATGTTAAAGGATTAGGTCACTTCCAGAATAAAAAACAATTATAATTTACTCATACCAATATCCTCCAAAATGTTCATGTCTTTCATTCTTCAGTTGAAAAACAATCCTGGATGTTTCTCCATATAGTGGACTTCAATGGTGGCCAACGGGTTGAAGGTCCAAAGTGCAGTTTCATTGCAGCTTCAAAGGGCTCTACATGATCCCAGCTGAGGAATAAAGGTCTTATCTAGTGAAATGATCGGTCATTTTCTAAACAACAACATCATTTATATACTTTTTAACCATTTATTAAATTTTAACCGTATTACTTATCAGCAGAAGTGCCGACCCAGTGTTTACAAATGAACGTGCAAAGAAAGTCAAACACCCTTTACAAAAAGGGAACATCGATGTCGGACGATTTTTTAATTGGAGGAGAAAATTAGATGTTTTTCACCCTGCCCTACATTTTTTTTAACCAAAGTGTACAGACAAAGAACTAACTGCGCATTACTTTTTCATTGTGATTACTTAATGCATGAAGTGCGTGCGCATCACAGAGCTAGTGCAAAATGAGCACTTGTGGTTAAAAAGTATATACATTTTTATTTTTAAGAAAATGACAGATCGTTTCTTAGATAAGAGACTTATTCCTCAGCTGGGATCATGTAGAGCCCTTTGAAGCTGCATTGAAACCACACTTTGGAGTGGACCTTCAACCCATTGACCACCATTGAAGTCCACTATATAGAGAAAAATCCTGGAACATTTTTCTCAAAAACCTTAATTTCTTTTCAACTGAAGAAAGAAAGACATGAACATTTTGGATGATATGGGGGTGAGTAAATTATCAGGATTTATTTATTCTGGAAGTGGATTAATCCTTTAAAGAAAACCATAATTTATATATTTTTCAATAAACATGTCTTTTTCTGCTTTCTGCAATAAGTGAGAGAGTCATTGGTGGTAATTTATTTAATATGTTAATATTACTATGTTAATACGTTTTAGAGAGATTAAGTGAATAATTACAACATCATATGTTTAGACTATGGAGGAATTTTCACTTTAGAGTTAATTAACAGATATTTGAAAGTTTAACTAGTTGACTTCAGTGGAATGCAGTCAATTCATACTGAGAACTCTCCAAACCATGCACTGATAAATGGAGCTTTTGTGTAATTGCTCATGTTTCTTTTTGGTAGCCTGTTTCCAGGACGCTAACAAACTTCTTCTGAACGAACGAGCTAACTGGGTGCATCTAAAGGAGTTTGCCGTAAAAAATGCTGCCAACGGTCTTTCTGTTGCCAACATGCTCATGGGCATGGCCTCAATCCTCTGCAGTCTCAATGGGTATGCATTCATTCGTTTTATTTTACAGAGAAAACCAAATGCATACAAAAATATAACAATAAAAATTAATAAAGTGAATGTTGTGTTAGAAAGTAGAAATAAATCATTTTTAAACAACAGCTAAAAAAGTTTGCCCTTTAAAGTGAAGTTTGTTTTGTTTAACTTTCTCACTGTTTTGTACTTTCTTCATGGCCCTGCCACCATTGTTTTCTCAGCCATCATCATGCTGCGTGCTGGCTGGTTCTGATCGGTTACCTGCTGGATTTGGCAGATGGAGCAGTTGCTAGGCAACTAAATGCGTGTTCTGCACTGGGTGAGTAGTGTTGAGTGTCCTTCAATACAAGGTGGGCCAGGGATGAGTCTTGTTGCTTTAGACATCTTTAGATGCTTTCATCTACAGTCCCCTTATGGAGGACCATTTATAAATAAAAAGGGAAGGAATAAATGATCAGTAATCCTTAATGATCCATTGGATTAATAACCCAAATGTAAACATCTAAAATTGTTTGGAAAAGCAATTAGCATTTAAATGTTTTTTTTATTTATGTATTATAGTTCTAACTACATTTTGAAACATTAAATATGTCAATGAATATATGTATTAATTTATTGTTTTAAAGTATGTAAAGTCATATAATAATGTATATTACCACCATAAAACAGTGTGTTTTTGTTACCAACACCAAGCTAAACACAGATTTAAAAGGATTATATAAACTACTAAACATTTTAATAAAAACGACAAAGAATTAAAATGATGTAATTAAATAAGAACTAGAATAAGGACCGATGATATTATACAGTGACACAGGACTACAAAAAACTGCATATGTGCAAATAAGTGAAAAAAGCGTAGTATAGAACAAAGCACGGTGAGGACAATGCAGCGTTTTAAAATTCAACTATGTCTGATAGGTTTTAAATATGTTTGTTAATTTGTCCATTTAAAAACAAGAAATTTGGTCTGCACAGACAGCCTAGTGGGCAGCACACTGACATATAACGCTGCTGCATTACGGGTGTCCTGAGTTCGAATCCCGGTTTGAGGACTTTTCACAATCCCCCCCCCCCCCCCCCCCTCTCTCCTGGTTTGTTTCCTGTTTACTTCACACTGTCCAATTGTAATAAAGGCAAAACGCCAAAAATAAATCTTAATAAAGCTGGAAGTTTCAAAGATTACATTTATCATTTATTCCTAAAAAAAATTATGCCACTGCAGTTACATTTCTGCTAAATTAAATAATAATTATGAATAAATAAATCCATAGTTTTTTCTGTTAGTGTAATATTTAAAATGAAGTCAGTGAAATATGCATTCATTTATTACGTTTGAGTTTTTGTAACAAACATACAAACAAACAAAAAACAAGTAGGCTTTCTCTTACAAACCACACGACCTTCCCAGCTCTGTAGTGGACAATCAGTGGCTTGTGTGCAGATATCACGTCCACTCAGCTGCCTGAAATAGCTTTGCGGTGCCCTCACAATGTCAAGCTGTACTCTTGAGCTGCATACTGTTGCCTGTTGTTCTGCATGATCTCACTGATGGGTGTTGTTTTGCTTCCCTTTTTGTCAATTGAACAGTTTGTTTGTGATGAAGCAGCCTAATTCAGGGGGATTATGTTCTGATT
Organism: Ptychobarbus kaznakovi; assembly: GCA_027422405.1. Classification (NCBI taxonomy): domain Eukaryota; kingdom Metazoa; phylum Chordata; class Actinopteri; order Cypriniformes; family Cyprinidae; genus Ptychobarbus; species Ptychobarbus kaznakovi. The sequence goes on from CM049794.1 coordinate 9,716,885, forward strand.
GTCTGTTAAATCCTGATGCTTTGGATCCCCAGCATATCTGACATTGCTCAAATTGTTGACCACAAGATTGAAATTCCTGCCTATTTATTTGGACACACTCAAATGTCCCAACCTGATGAAAACACTGCAACCTCACTAGCGATAAAGTGAGTCCTGAATGTTGTTTGTAGATTATGATAAGGTCTTTTGGAGTAGCATGACAGTTTCTCATGGTTCATTTTCATTTTTGAGTGAACTTGTTTCGATCTGGCAGGGATGAGGTGAGGCAAGGATGTAAATGCAGAAGATTATTTAATAAACAATATGGCAAAACCACACAACAGCTATACAATAGAATTGACATACAACGACCAACAAACCAAGACTGAACCACAGGGTATGAACAAAGCCACTAGAAGGCAACCCTGCAACCATTAACCAAAAAAGCTTAACAGCTAATGGTAACCGAACGGAGACCAGAGGCCGTTTTATTTGAATGGATGTCAATGGAGGAATAGACTTAGCCTCAGACATCACGCCCACGGATCGTGTTTTTACATCGTGCTTTGAAAACGTGCTTTTACATCAATGAGAGATGGTGTACAGATGTAAATGTGTTAAAGAAGATGTGCTGTTCTGATCTAGAAACGCTTTTCATTAACTACAAGCCATTCTATTCGCCGCGGGAGATTTGTTCGTTCATTCTCATGAATGTTTACATTCCACCGCACGCGAACGCGAGATCAGCTGTACAGAAACTCACTGATCAGATCACAGCGACAGAACAAAAAACCCCGGACTCTGTTTAATCATTCTCGGGGACTTTAATAAAGCAAATCTCTCCCACGAACTGCCAAAATACAGACAGCACATCACATGTCCCACCAGAGACAGTAATATATTGGATCACTGTTAAACAGCGATAAAGGATACATATCACTCTGTCCCACGAGCAGCTTTAGGACTATCTGGATCACTGTTTGGTTCATCTCATACCAACCTACAGGCAGAAATTAAAATCTGCTAAACCTGTATTAAGAACTGTTAAAAGATGGACTAATGAAGCGGAGCAAGATTTAAAAGCTTGTTTTGACCTCACTGATTGGTCTGTTTTCAAGGCTGCTGCAAACGATCTGGCCGAGCTCAGAGAGATTGTAACATCTTATATCAGTTTCTTTGAGGATATGTGCATTCCTACCAGGACTCGTTTAACCCACAGCAATGACAAACCATGGTTCACTGCAAAACTCAGACAGCTTCGTCAGGCCAAACAAGATGCTTACAGAAAGTGGGGTATAGTCTTGTATAAACAGGCTAAATACACACTGGAAAAGGAGATCAGAGTGGCAAAGATGAATTATTCTGCAAGCTAAGGAACAAATTATCTTCTAGTGATTCTGCTTCAGTGTGGAAAGGTATGAAAGACATTACCAATTACAAGACACCATCCCCCAGCACACTGGAGAATCAACAACTGGCAGATCGATTTTAATGAGTTTTAATGTAGGTTTGGAAAAACACCCCACACCCGCCCTGACCACATCTCCACACAACCATTAACACCTCCAGCAACCCCCCACTTCCCCACACCTGCACTGAAAATAAGTGAAGATGACTTGCGCCAGGTCTGCCTTAAAACCTGTGCTGACCAGCTGGCCCCCATCTTCACACAGATCTTCAACAGATCACTGGAGCTGTTTGAAGTCCCCTCATGCTTCAAATGCTCCACCATCCTCCCCATCCCAAAGAAACCCAAAATTACTGGACTTAATGACTACAGACCTGTGGCTCTAACGTCTGTGGTCATGAAATCATTTGAAAGATTGGTTTTGGCTTATCTGAAGGCCTCCACTGACCTTTACTGGACCCCCTGCAGTTTTCCTACAGAGCAAACAGGTCTGTGGATGATGCAGTCAACATGGGACTGCACTTCATCCTGCAGCATCTGGACAGACCTGGGACTTATGTGAGGATCCTGTTTGTAGACTTCAGCTCTGCTTTTAACACCATCACCCTTCAGAATAAACTGACACTGCTCTCCGTCCCCATCTCCGTCTGTCAGTGGATCACCTGCTTCCTGACAGACAGGCAGCAGGTATTGAGGCTGGGAAAATTCTCATCCAGCACCTGTACGATCAGCACTGGAGCTCCTCAGGGCTGTGTTCTCTCCCCACTGCTCTTCTCCCTGTACACGAATGACTGCACATCTAAAGATCCCTCCGTCAAGCTCCTGAAGTTTGTAGATGACACCACACTGATCAACCTCATTCAGGACGGTGACAAGTCTGCTTACCGACAGGAGGTTAAGGAGCTGGCTGTCTGGTGCAGTCTTAACAACCTGGAGCTTAACACACTCAAAACTTAACAGAAACACCCATGAACACACTGTGTGAAGATGATTGAAGTGGAGTCCTTCAGAGCTGTGAACAATCCAGCTGCTGAAACAGTTGTACTCTGCCATCATTGAATCCGTCCTCTGCAGATCAATATCTGTCTGGTTCAGCTCATCTCCCAAATCTGACCTCAGAAGACTATGGAGGGTAGTCTGGACTGCTGAGCGAATCATTGGTACAACCCTCCCCACTGTCCAAGAACTGCACTCATCCAGAGTGAGCAAAAGGGCTGGCAAAATCACTCTGGACCCCTCACATCCAGCACACTCCATCTTTGAACTATTACCATCTGGTCAACGCTACAGAGAGAAGAGACACAGACATAAACGTGGTTTCTTTCCCCAAGCAATCCACATGAACACTATTTAACACTATTATTAAATCACCACACATTTTTTGTTTTTCAAAAATTGCACGTCAGACCTCACACATAATTGTCTGTATTGTATATTGTGTTTTTGCCATTTTGTACATTGCCTATTTGTGTATTGTTCTTTTGTTGTCTGTATCCTGCCCTGTCACTGTCATTCTGTTGCACTATGGAGCTTCTGTCACTATAACAAATTCCTTGTATGTGTAAACATACCAACCTGACCAATAAAGCTAATTCTGATTCTGATGCATACGGCACACTTAGCTGGAAACAAGTCTCTGGGTGACGTGTGTGTCACATTCTTTAATGTTCCACCCGGAAACAAAAATGCTGTGGCGCCAAACCCTCTCACGAAAGATGAAAGCCGTCGTGTTTACAACTGTGACAATGAGTGCTTATCAGGATCAACTAAACGCTTTATTTACAGAAGTATGTGAAAAATGTAATGTTCACTTCATAGAATCTTTAAAATATGTCTGAGAGTTTTACACACTGTTATTGTGGCGACATTTCCTCGCCCCTAAACATTATGCGGCATAAAACGAAACGTGGTTGTTTGCTTTATATGTCAGTCATATGACCTCTTGGGCGAGCCTTGGCCATTCAAAGTGAGTCAGTAAACAGGACAGCGGAACATATACCAGAACTATTCCTTTAAGTTAGACAGCATTTCTAGCTGGCATCCTTGGCAGTTGCTTTGAGTCTTTTTTTTTTTTTTTTATATCTTGCACCATAGAATGTTGTTTTTAAGAACGTGTCAGTGTCAACAATGTGTTTTTTTTTACTGCAGGTGCAAAGTTGGATGATTTTGCTGATTTCACAACATTTGGAATAGCAACATCTCTCATCTTAAGGACAACCAGTCTTTTGGATAACATCCTGTGCATTTTGTATATGCTGTCTGTCTTTACTCGTCTCTGCTTCTTCTCTAGTGGTGAGGAACTTACACCAAACTTGTTTTCTCTCACACATGTAATGTGTGTGTGTGTGTGTATATATATATATATATATATATATATAATAGCACAGCTATTTTTAACTGTATTTCACTAAATAAAGTGGCTGCCAGTTAGAAGTGTGTCTGCTGTTTTCTGCAGGAATCCCATTCATGTACCTTGGCCTACCATGCATCTACTCATCTGCCATCCTGGTGTGTGTTTCTCTGCTGACTGGAGGAAATATGGTAGTACTGAGAATCCTAGCAGTGGCCATGATTATCTTCATGGTCAGCCAGAACTTCTACCCACATGACAGAGTACTGGAGTCTCAGGCCTGGAAGAAGGTGGTCTACATCGGAGGTAAAGCCAGACACAACACTATAGAAGTACAGTATGAAAAACATAATATTGAGATTTGCTAAAGATTGGATTTTAGTAGTATGAGGTATTGGTGCTTTTAAAGATTAAGTGAGTGTTAAATGTAAAAATAGGCAAATTAGCATGCGCAATGAACTACATTAAACTTTTTTTACTCTCTTTTTCTAGGAGTTGCCATGATGTTTTGCTCCTCCTTCCCTCCAGTGTGCGTTTACTACTTGTTGTGGTCAATTTCCTACATATTGTTTCCAACAACCCTGTGGAGCAGCAAAGTGTAAAGGGGTAATGGCTTATGAGGCTCATGTCATAGAGTCCCCTTCTCCTTCCTGCAAAGGAAAAATCAAACCAATTTAGAAACTCAGAATATATTTTTTAAATCATTTTTGTTTTGAGGTGATGAACTTCATGAAATCGACATGATCTAGGAGGCTTACGAACATCTTGATTGCTGTTGTTGTTTCATCGCTATGGATGAGAAATGCTCTTTATTTCTGCTTCACATGTATTGTCATGTGTTTGCATGGCATGTTGACAGAGACACAGTAGATGGTCTTGGATCCACTATGTGTGGTGTTTGTTGCACAGTTCTCCCTAAATGAATATAAAAGGCAAGAAGCAGAGTAGAGATTGTCAAATTTGCTGTGGAATTTATACTTGTAGAATTACTGCTTTTTGGTTGTTTAAGAAACCGAAAAATCTGAAATTAAAATTTCTGCTCCATTATAAAAAAACAATTACAAATGCAAAATTTTACAAAATTACCATAAGGGAATGCTATGCATATGATCTGTGTAATGTCATGTAAAACACTACAGTATGATTAAGGTAGTGGCTATCATCATATACTGTAGTTTATCTACTGCCTGGTTAATGTGGGACTTAGAATACTTTGCCCCATATAATATTAAGCGGGCCTTCGAAATCTGTACCATTTAACCTCTGTTTTAAGGGGTTCTGCTTCATGACTCACAGTTACCAGAAATCGCTTGCGTTTAGCAAGTGATCTTACATTGGATTTGCCATGTACTGTTCACGGGTTGAGTGGGAAGCTGAAACCCTGCAACAACAGTATTGAGGCATTATTTTGTGTTCTGTGCACCACTTGTGGTAACATTTTATTAAAATTTAGTGGTGTTAAGAAGAACTGTGTGTGTGGTTTTTGGAGGTCAACCCCCAAAGGATGTAGCTGGTGTAACATTTCCAAATATGTACCATTGTATCTATTTCCATCAAAATACTGCAGGATTTTAACCTTGGTGTAAAAGCAGAAAACAGTAACTATAGGTTTAGTCAAACCAAGTCAGTTAAGATGATATGTCCCATAACACACACAAAAAAGGTGATCAGATAGGTTGCTTTAAGTTATTTTAATGAGAATATGTCACTTGAACTGTCACTTGAACTTGAACATTTAATTCAGCAAACAGTTACATTAAAATAGGTGCAAGACAAATATAAACGAATGCTTGTATAGAGATGATGGACAATGAGGCAATAGAAAGCTAGAAAAAAATTCCCAAGCCTTTGTACTTATAAATACTGAAATTAACATTTCTAATATTATTTTCAGTTTAGGTATATACTAAAATGCACAACACAATAATATCGTTATAAAATAATATAATGTAATAAAATACATATGTAAATGAGACTAAACCTTACTTTCAGTCTTCTCTCTGTTAAAACCTCGGTGTCTGCTCTGCGAGTCAGAGGAAATGCCGTCTGAGAGAAAAGTTTCGGACCGTTTAACATGCACAGCATATAAATATCACTATAAATCAATATGTTATAAAATACATATCGTAAATTAGATAAAACACTTACTTTTAGTGTTTTCCTGTTAAAAAGCAACCTCCTCGTCAGCTCCGCACCGCGAGCCGCACATAAATATGCTTCTAAAACAATGTGATGTTATAAAATTAATACTGTGTGAATAAAATAAAACACACTGTATTTTCCGTCTTCGTTTGCTCCGCTTCGCTATTCGCGGGTCAAAGAAAATGGCGACTGTGTGAAAAGTTTCAGCCCATTTAGCGCAAAGTACGTAAATGTCCCGGATGTAACATCTTGTTTAATGGCGAGTAACTCCTTAAGAGCATTATCGCCACATATTGTACTGGAAATCAAAGTAAACTTTCATAGGTGATGGTCTGAAATTTGAGAGTAGCAAAACTACAACAGTAACAAGTCAGTGTTGACGGAATATATTTAGCAGCTTTTACGGTTAAAGATAAAACTTGAAAATGTAGTTACTAAATTAAATCTAAAAATATTTCAAAATATTTAATGCATTATTTAATTGTTATACCATTAATAACGAACTTATTTAATTTGTAGTTAACTAGTTTAAATAATTCTGCCTTATGCTGTTGGTGTCGAGGCGTATTTATTTAGTTCTAAAATGACACGAGACTTTGTGATCCCTGCACTTGCTATACTTTATACTTCAGTACAATAAAAGCACACAAATGTGGAGTTGAAATGGCAGCTGAGCTGATGAGTGATCCTCTGCTGCCATCTACTAGTTATAATGGTAATTTAAAATCACTTCCATCAGTTGAGAAGGCAAATATGATAAGTGTTTAAAATGTGTTCATGACTATGAAGGTAAGTTATTGATCATCAATAATACCATTATAATATAATTTGGGAGATAGCATCTCTACCTAATGTTAAAGGCATCATCTATCATTGTTGTAATGCTATCGTTATTTACCATGTTGCAATTATTATTATTTATTTCTCGATGACTGACAAGAACGATGCAGGAGGGGTTTCTGTAAGGGTCTCCACAAGAGTCTCTATATAAACCACAACATTAAATCATCTTTACCTGAAGTTTACGAGCTGGCTTGTTATAAAAGACGTATAAAGGATCATTTTAAAAGCTATAATCTATCTTGTCTTTTTTATGTACCATGTTTTTTTTAGTATTATTTCTGGGTTTTATTTATTGTATTTTTTCTACATATGTTGTCATTAATATGTAATCATTTGTATTTATATATTTGTTATTGTAATCCAACTTTTTATTGTAATTTTTTATTGTTTAGGTGGAGGCTCTAAATAAGCCCTTTGGGTTTTCTGCTTCTCCCTGCACAGTATATGGATTAAATGTGTTTTATTTTTATTTTTTTTTTATCTATTTTACTCTTGTGCAAAAATAAACTAAACTTAAACAATGCAGAAGTCCTAAAGAGCGCTCTGTGCATGGTCAGCTGGTTACCAGGCAACGCAGCAGGTCCTCTCGCTGACAAGGGCTCCCGGGCCTTAACGCCTGCTCACACATACTCCATTTGCGGTGCGTATTTTTTTCCGCACCATGTTAACGGATCAGGGCTGCGTTTCCCGAAACCTTCTTAACGCTACGTCGTTCTTAAGTTGTACCTTATCGTTAATACGTGTTTTCCGAAACGTTCTTAGTTAAGTATACCTTCTGTAAATCATTCTATCGTAAGGTTGGTCTGGACCACCAGCTACAGACCTTTTCATGGAACGCGAAATTACCCATTATGCTTTGCGCGTAAATGTAGGGAGGATGCTCCGAACTTCCGGTTGGCAGCTTGATGAGTTTAGTTAGCTTTACAGAGATATGTATTTATGAAACAACGGTTGTAATCTGTTTTACTTCTACTTTTAACGTCAACAATGGAAACAAGCAATGACAACATTAGATCGCGGTGGCAGCACGATCAAGACTATTTAACAAAGACCGTAAACAAAGTAACTTTGTGTGTTCCTCATCCTATGAAGTTGACCAGCGCCACCTCCTGGATCGATGATATGAAACAATGGCCAGCAGTCACATATATTGACATAATCAATTATCTTGTTTTGTCTGAGGGTGTAGATGGCGAGGAGCTTAGAAATGGTAATAGCACGAAAGCATACAGTTATCTGCACAGTAATACAATTGGACGAATACTTTGTCATACAGATCAGCAGTTTACATTACTGAAACTGGAGGTAGAGTAGAAACCCAATCACATCGCATGGGTGATGTTACAAAATAACGGAGTAGTGGAAAGAGCTGGATGCTCCTCCCGGCAGGTCTTGAAGCCATGCTGCTGCTGTGTTGTGGACGGTGGGTATTTATAAATAGAGTAAGCCGTTTTGACTTTTATTCATTCACAGGATATGAATTCTTGATATCAACTATTTAAATTTTCACTAATTAAAATGCTAATTCTTGATATCAGGTATTACATTTCAACTAGTATCGACTAGAATTCTTGATGTAATTGTATTTTCACTAGCTAAATGTCACCATAGGCTGCCATTCAAATCCAATTTTTTATATCAAGAATTCAGTAATTAGTTGTAAGTAATTAGTTAATGTAATTTAATTAGTGTCACCATTTAGCAAATCCTTAAAAAGTTGTATAGTGATAGTACATGTATTTTTTTGAAAGGTGCAAATTGCTGTAGCCAGTGGTATATGATAGGGCTATCTTGCACTGATGAGCAGTGTAGATGGAACGCAGGAACCAGAAAAAACCTTCAACAGAAAATAATTATTCAGATGACATTTAGACATCACAAAGCTGAGGATGTATATAGTGCATCATCTACAGGGGAGAGAGAAAGGCTACCATCTATACCAAGCTATGACACATCATGACTTAAGGGAGAGAGTAAGTTCATCAGACACAAAACCACTTTTTGAACTAAAAAACAGTCTTTTGGAAAAATGCTACAATGCAAAAGTATCAGTGCAAGGATATGACACTGACAGCTTAGAACTCCACCAGCCACATGGAGAGACTTTGACTTGCAGTAAATGTAAAGCATTTTACAGCAAATACATAGAACTGAACAGTGACCAGGCAGCTGAATTGAACACAAAATCAGAGTTTGTCAGAGGTTTGGCATAGTGCAAGACATAAGGATCACTGCTAGTTCAGCTAAACGTGTACCAGTACGAGCAACAACAAATCCTGATAAATTCATGAGAGAGCATCTCTTTCCTACAAAGTATGGGAGTGAGAAAGAGGCAATAGCTTGAAGCCTTCTTGTAGAAAAAGGTCTACAGGTCTCCCACTCGGGTATCAGGGTCAGCCTGACAGAGCCATGGTTGTCTGCAAGCCCTGATGGCATAGTAAATGGTATGGAACTTCTGTAAATAAAGTGCCCTGTTCCCAAGAACACCACCACCTCTCTATCAGACCATTTCACTATGAATAATAGTGACATCAAAGTGGTTGATGGGAAGCCTGAATTATAGAGGAACGGAGTCAGGGGCTACTACAGACTGATACAATTAGGGATGTTTTGTACTGGGCTGAGAATGGCAAAACTACTTGTCTGGTCTCCAAAGGAACACGTTCTGATAAATGTACCATACGATGCAGAGTATTCAACAGACCAGGTTACTCATCTTAGAGGCTTTTACTTCTCAGTGATGCTTCCTAGAGTAGTAGATGAATTCATTGCTAGACGATTCAAACTGAATGACAAATACTTACATGTAGTCAAAAAAGCTTAACCTACTGGTAAACAAAGATTAACAGAGTTTTAAAAACAGTGTACAGATACTGACATGGAGAGGAAAAAAGTTTTGTGTCAAGGCAAGTTTTCAAAACTATTTTGTATTTATTTGATATTTCCTTGTATGTTTTTTTATTAGATTAAAGTGTATATGTACATAGGACAAGGAAATAGAAAACATATTGAGATGGATTTTTTTAGAATTACAAATGTCAAGTATTCTTATTAAACACTTGTATGTAAAATACATATGACTAATGCAGCAGTATGAGCATTGCAGAAATAGTTTATCCCAAAAAAAATTATTATTTAATCATTATTAACTGTTTTTTTCTTCTTCTGTTGAACACAAATTAGGTATTTTGGAGAATGTTGGTAACCAGACAGTTCACGGTAACCATTGACTTCATAGTAAAAAAAAAAAACGATTACGGAAGTCATTGGTTATCATCACAACTGTCTGGTTACCAACATTCTCCAAAAAAAAAATATTTTTGTTCAATAGAGGAAAGAAAAATAAAACCTTACAGGTTTAGACCAACATGAGGAGAGTAAATGAAGACAAGATTTCATTTTAAAATAACTTAATTTTCTGCTTCACGGATCAGTTCACCACGCAAATTCACTAAAGCTGTACATATACGCAGAATTTTATCTATCTTTGGCATAAGGGTGATAGGCAAAGTTTGTGATAACACCTTGTATACTTTCAGTCTCCCAATTGCACGTTCAACATGTATCCTTACATTTGCAATCCTGCGACTACATGTGACTTTTTCTTCTGTCAGCTGTGTTTTGTTGGCGAAGTGAGGAATTATCAAATTAACTTGTCTTTCAAACAACAAGTCTCTAATCAAAAAACGCCTGTCCACCATCACTTCATCTCCTGGATGGAGATATTCAAGAATGCCCGAATCACACGTGATAAATTTGTCACTACAGCGTCCCCCATATGCTGCAGATATAAACATTACTAGACCACATGGTGCAATAGCCACTAAATACTTGATAGTGTTGCAAGCATAGTAGTGGCTGTACGATTCAGACCTTGAGTCTAGGTTCCTTGGTCTTTGCACTTCACTTTCACTGCAGTCTAAGATACAGGTAACATTGGGATAATGTTGCTTAAATGACTCTGGTGTTGTGGCCCTGATTGTTTCTTTGGGGAGCCATGGTATCAGATCTTTCAAGACTACAGCCATGGTGTCAATCCAAAAAGAAATGATCCTGCTCACTTGACTCACTGATATACGGAATCGAATGGCTAGATCTTCTATCAACAGGTTTAATTTCAGTTTCATTAGTGTGAGCAAGATTTGCTGTTCAATTGCAGTCTGGTAAGCCACATTCCCATGGGGACGCAAAACAGCTACAAGGGTATGAAATGTGTGGAGTGGGAGACCAGTGTACAGATTTGAGTCATAGTCATTCATCAGACTAGGAGGCTTGAAAGTATCGCACTGCGTTGACTGGTTTACATAAGTTACACTGTGTTGTCTCTTGATGTAACAATGATCCTCGAAGATGTGGTCTTCCCACTGTGTTCCAACAGAGGCAACGTTTTTAGATGTACAGCTGTGGTCAACAACATCTGATTGCTTGGGACTGGGGACAGATGCAAGACTCTCTTCTCCAGGTCTCAGTTCATCCATTCCAGAGTGCTCTTCGTAAACATCAGCTCCTGTAAATACAGACAAGATATTATACATTGAAGCATCTGACATGATCTGGGTTATTATATGGTACTGGGTGAGTTTCTATTTTGAAAAGGGTTATTTTTCGAGATTTATATTTGATTTTTTTTAATTTTTTTGAAAATAGATAATTTAATTTTGCAATATAATAATGCAGAATTCTAGTTTAGTACTTATAACTTTTATGTCATTATGATTATGAGACACAAATGCTGACATTCCACATTTTATAACATTCCGAATGAGCTATAGACAAATACGTTTAGGTATTATTTTGTGAACAATAAATGTTGTGATAGGTATGAGCTACAAATTGAACATTTAGGTGCCATACTGTTGAGCTGGTAAAATGTCAGACAGACACACTCTGCTGAGCAAAATATGTAGTCAATATTTAAGAGTGTCAGACAGCACATTCATGCTGTTAAACACTTTACATGTAGAACAAAGTGTGCTCACATGGTTAAACATTTAATGTTCAGTGCAATCTCAAGTGGAATTCTCAAAGTTGAATTCAAGTCAGACTTTAAACGATTCATCACGGTGGAACATGTGACCCTGGAGCACAAAAGCAAGTCATAAGCAGCACAAGCATGTGACCCTGGAGCACAAACATTGTATGGATCAAATATACATTTCTCTTTATGCCAAAAATCATTAGATATTACAGATCATGTTACATGAATGTATTTATTTCTCTTTTATGCCAAAAATCATTAGATATTCCTACGGTAAATATATGTTCAAAACTTATGTATTTTTAGATTAGTTGCTATTGTAAATATATCAAAACTATTAGAAGAACTTCATTTGGACAACTTTAAAGATGATTTTCTCAATATTTAGATTTTTTTTGCACCCTCAGATTACACAGATTTTCAAATATTGTCCTATCATAACAAACCATTCATCAATGGAAAGCTTATTAATTCCGCTATCAGATGAATAAATATCTAAATTTAAAAACATTGACCCGTATTACTGGTTTTGTGATCCAGGGTCACAAAAACACACGAGTCAGCCGATTCTATAAAGATATGTTAAATTAATCAGACTTCACTTGTTCATCCGTTTTGAATCAGACAATGAAAACACTGCAACAACATTTTGTTTTCATAACACATTTATGTTTAAATTCTGAATATATATTTAATATACTTAAATGCTGAATAAAATGCTGGTTTCTTAAAGACGTTTAAGCACACATCATGAGAACTTGGTCGTCCAGAGATACTGAAAAGACTGAATCATAAGCCGCCATTACCGCTAACGTCCTCTTGCTGATGACAAATGACAATTACTAAACGGAAGTTCGAAGCATCCTGCAGGAAATCACTCGCCGCTATGGCGTCCTCTATGGAGAAGTGAAGAAAAAGGTCTTAGCGCTGTTCACAGTTCACTCCCTAGAACTCGGCCACCGTAAATATCTTCCTTTGGAGTGGACTTTGAGATTATGCCCAAACACACTGACTAAAATTAAAAAAGTGAGAAAGCATAATAGGACCCCTTTAATGGAACTGAATCAATTGTGCCATGTTCATGCACTGTAAATGATCAATTAAATGTTTCTTTGAATTGAATAGATCTCATGGAGGTAGTCCTGCTTTCCTCCTGTATTCACAGATGTCTATTTGCTGTCCAGTGCAAAGTGGTTTTGAGTCAGCAAAGTATTTGTATGAGTCTAGAAGCCGAATAATGGCAGAATACACAGGGCGGTCCTTGAAGTTCCACATGCAGCAGTACTTTATTAAGTCATACCTGCAAGACATGCCAGAAAATATCAGTTTATATGCTGTTTTAATTGGATTTTTAGACTTTTCTTAAACACTTGCTGTTCACAGAGGAGCAAAACAACTATTTACATGTTATGTAAAATATAAGGCTTACAATGGGGCTCCACAGTTTTCTGGTCTTTTCATCCGGTAATGGGCTAAAGTGTTTGGCAGCACTTCAGATGGATCCAGGTCAGGAAAGGGAGGAGACCCTTTCAAAGGAGAAGGAAAGTAAAAATAAGACTCCTAACTTGTTTGCTTCATAGTATTTTAATATACATTTTTTTCAAGTAACAATGGGTGAATTAGGACCTCTAACTAATACTACCCAGGGTTATCATCTCATAAAGCAGGATTCCAAAGGACCATCTGAAGAAGTACGACAGCACAACTTTAGCACATTGGTCAAAGTGCAGTATTTGCTAGAAAACCTTTTTTGGTTAAAGTTCTGATTGACTCACACATCACTTCTGTCTGTTAGGGAAGCCTCATCATCCGTTCAGGGGCCTTCCATTTTACCGGCACATTGGCTTCCTGTTCTTTGTCCACCGTTCTCGGCTGTCGGCTCTTAAAAGCCAAATCCAATCCAGAGACTTTCACAGAGAGCCCTGAACCGATCAACATGTTCCGGGCTGCGACATCCCCATGAATAATTCTGTGGTAGGAGTGTAAATAGTCCTAAGAAAAATCATTAATAAATCATTTAAAGAATTTATACATCTTACAGTTGATTTTTGTTTTGCTAAGTATGAGTACACAGTGGGTAAACAACTCACCAGTCCTGCTGCTACCTGTTTAGCTACAAGATAAACGGACCTCTCTGAAAACGGCTGGAACGTTATCACTTGCGCCACATCTGTCCTGTTCAGTAAGAGTTACATTTAGAAGAAAATTGAGTTATGAGATGTATATTCTTTGTCAACATAAACAAATGTAATACAGCTAAATTTATTTAATAATACCTACATAGTTCCTTTATGTTCCTTAAAAGGTATCGGTATACTACTTTTGTTTACAATTCAGGTACACTATTTAATTGGAACTTGCTTGTTTTCTGAGAAGCCATAAACGGATAAAAAAATAAAACTATAATCTATAAAAAAATAACTGTGACATTTTGTCTCACAATTCTGACTTTCCCTCCCACAATTCTGTATTCAAAACTGAGAAGAAAAGTGAGATAAAAAGTTGCAATTACCTTTTTATTTTTTATTCTGTGGAGAAATAGGCTTCCACACATACTAGTACCTTTTGAAAGGGTAGCACCCCAGTGACAGTTTTGTACCTTTTTTTCTGTGAGTATACTCAACTTTAGGTGTTTTTACCTCTCGAAGACTCCAGAGAAAATGCAGGAGGTTCCCTGGAACACTTGCCTCCAAAACCAGGTACATGGGAATCCGGCGTGTCTGGCAGTATAACATCTTGACTATATTCTCATGTTTGCTCGCTGCTATGTGGAAAAGGCAAAAATCCACAAATTCGGTAGCCTCCAGCTTGATTTGACCCATCTGAAACAAGAAGACATATTTGTAATTGTGTGGTAAATTCTTAGAGGACACCTTTTCATCATTGATTTGTGTTGTGTACCTTTAAGAATTTTAATCACTACAGCAGTGGATGTGGTGTCTTGTTTTAGCTGACCCATGCAGATTGGCCCATAACGTCCCATCTGAAGCAGCTCCACCCCCTCCAGAGTGCACTGAGCAGGTATCTCCCATGGACCCAGCGCATCCAGCTGCATGTTCCCAAAGCCTGTGTCCAAAGGTACAGGGTCCCCTTCTAAAAGTTGATTCAACATACTATTTCTCATGATTTGCCCTCAAAAAACCAAGCTCCAAATATTTGGCATTTAATATTTGCATTCAAACAACATGATAGATAATTTTCCTTCACATACCATTTACATTTGAAGATGAGCCTGTGATGATCTGAGCTGATGATCTTTTGGTAATAAAGCTCCATATTATCTGAGACACAACGATCAGGGTGCTGAGAGCCAGCAAGCTTGGGATAATTATGACTGCCAATGAACCTGATCCTTCTTCATCTGCCCATTCATGCAAACACAAAGCAGAATTTTAACCCTCGCATAACAGCAAATGTGAAAGCATTAAAAGTATATTAGACTTGATTGTAAGTATAGAAAAATAGACTCTTACGTACAACAGATTGGGTCAGAGCCAGAGGAGCTGTTGCACTGGGCCTGTACAGCCATGAGGGTGTCTCTTTAACATTTCCAAAACTGGCTTGACAAATGACATTTAGCACAATCATTTCAATAGTATGATCTTTCAAAAATACAGCATTAATGTCAGTGGAACAGAAGTGAAAGACTTTGAGGACCATAATATATAAATATCTCCAGTCTCTTGCTCCAAGCATGTTTTTTTTGCTGTAGACATATATTGTAAATATTTGTGTATATATTGTGAGTGCGTTTCATCCTTACCTTACCGGAATAAAGGTGTAAAATAATCTTTTTGGCTGCTTTTGGTAGAAGCGACTTGCTTGAGCATAAGGTTTGATTTTGACTTTGAGAGCAATGACCGTGAGGGTGACTGACTGCCCACCTGACTTAATGATTAACTTAAGTACAGAACCATTTTCACTGTTGCCATGAGTGGTTTGTTTTGATGAATTGCAGTCATATTCATTGAATGTTAAGGTTTTATGTGTCTATTCCTTTTTTCATTTTTTTATGATTATTGCTTTTATTCATATTCATTTCCCTCATTTCATTTATTGTTATTTTATTTTCCGATGGTAAATTCTTGCCAGTAGTGCGGTAAAATGGACAGAAAAATTTGCTAGCTAATTTTGTTGTCATAGCGCAAAATGTAAAATTATTCAGTTTCTATTGCTTCATCATTTTGCACATACTGAACGTCTATCTAAATATACAACTTAATAAAACAAATAAATGTACATTGTTTTTAAGTGGGGCATCTCCACAAGTTACCCTACTCTATGTTTCGCGTGCAACTCTATACTACAACAGCAGGTGGCACTATTATACAACATTATGTCTGGAAGCTTAGATTTAATCTGATTTTAACACCTGATACGAAGACTGCTTTATAGTAATTGCGCTGCCTTTCTAAAACTACTCTTAATGCAAGAAAGTAATGGCATGTTGATATTGTAAAATAACACTATATGTATACAAAAATCATGCTGATGTCCAAAATGTGTCACAAGTGGTGTGAAATTACAAGGTACTGGATATGCACAGCTGTATGTTATGAAACTGTTCATTTATTTTATTTTACATCCAGGGATCAGTGAAGTGGAGAGAGTTTAAATAGAAAGATGTATATAAGCAGATAGGCCTATATAACATAATTCAAATTCTATTTCATAGAATTTCTAAATAAAACTAAAAAACTTTACACTCACAAAAGTGGTTTCATCATATGTTCTATTAATTATGGTAATTGTATTTGTTTTCATTCGAAGCACACTTTGAGCTACATTTTTGCTACCCAAGTGCTACATAAATAAATTATATTTTTTTATTATGAAAACTGTTATAAATTGTCACCATGAAAATCACTGAGGGTCTGTGGATAAAGCTTTAAAAAAAACTAGTTTACATTTACTATCATCTGTATATAGGCTATAGACTCTAGTCTATAAAGACTGTATGAGCAGATTTACTTTTAAGGCAGCAAGTGCATTTTTCCTCAACATATAACCTTTCTTTAACAAATTCCCTTCAGGCCTGACAGCATGGCAGAGGCTTTTTACGTTTAGTATTGTGAATTATATAGTATGAGAAAGCCCGCCCCCTCGCTCTGATTGGCTGCTCTGTTCTCGTCGGCTCTGCATTGGTGTCGGTGTGCGCCACTGACAGTCGCTGCTCTCGTTGGGCGAAATTGGCGCAAGTAACTAGGTGAAAATGACTACAAAGTTGCAAAGCTGCGCCTACAATTAATGACCGACGGGCGCTGACAGCTCCACACAGACAACAACAAGCCACACAAGAGGGCGTTTCTACAAGAATCAAAGGTCGTCGGACAGTGGACCTAGTTTGTATCGTGTAGCCTATTCCAGATCCAGGTACAGTGTTCGTCGTTTCCTGTGAACGCGCCGGTAGCTGATGTCATTGGAGCAGGTGCGCGAAACCCAAGTTAACAACAGTCGCCCTAGATCGCGAGGGATTACACACGGATGTGAGCATTTCATTCATCAGCCTGTGTTACGAAGCGACTTGAGGCTATATTATTTTTATGTGCCTGGATAAAGTAAACTCTCCAGCCTCGGGTATTAGTTTATTGCTATTTCCGTGTCGTTTTCTCCTAGAAAGCGCTTGTTTAGGTCGCTTGAAGACGATATTTGGCGACACTTCTTGGTGAGCGGTGAGGTCTACCATAGATTTTGTCAAGGCAATGAAGAGCCCTTTTACCTTCATGTGAGCTCGTGATTCAATTCAGATGAATGTACGTGAATTTTGACTGAACCATAGAGGGAATATGTTTTAAGGACCGAGCGATGCCTACTTCGAAGTTTTAAAACGTTTATTTTTTTCACCAAGGCATGGGAATGAAGTCGCTTTGCTTTGCTGCGCTCTAAACGCGTTTGCATAAGGAAATAACCTTTTTTTTTTTTTACTCGTTTACTAAAGGGATTAATCATGTCCAAGACGCTGAAAAAGAAGAAACATTGGTCCAGTAAAGTGCAGGAATGTGCTGTTTCGTGGGGTAACGCCGCGGAGCTCAGCGCCGTGCTGGAGATACGCGGGGGAGCCGAGGACGGAGAGTTCCCGCACCTGGAACAGGTGTTGTCGGACGCGTTAGTGTGCCATGTCGGCAGGCTACCTGGTCCCGGAGACGTGCTTCTGGAGGTGAACGGCACACCTGTCAGCGGACTGACTAACCGAGACACCCTCGCCGTCATCCGCCACTTTCGCGAACCCCTCCGTCTGAAGACTGTAAAGCCAGGTTAGTTTGTCAATTGCTACAACCTAGTGAGCTACCAACCGAGACAACAGTTTCACACTACACTGAACCCGAGGTTTCCTTTTAAAACCGGAGTAAATGCTAGTTTTAAGCCTGTGTTAAGCTATGTTTCTGCTTTTGCTTTTGCACTGCTTGTGCTTGAATTTTAAGATGTTATTTAGCAACAGACAACCAATCACGAACTGCCTCAGTGCCTAACTTATTAAATATTCATAGACTTTGTAGCTACAGTCTGAGAAGCGTTGACGCATTGTGTCGTGATAACTGGAGTCATGATCAGCTGAAATTGAATTTGTTTCATAATTGAGGAATTTTGCAACATTAACACCGTTATTTTCCTGTTTATTGATGTGAAGCTGCGTTGAAACCTTCTATTCTGTAAAGCGCTATGTAGGCCTAAGTAAATATGACTTGACTAGATGATAAAACACAACCAGAGAGGATCTTGATGGCAAAATTTCAAACGCAGATATACAGGTGCATCTCAATAAATTAGAATGTCATGGAAACGTTCATTTATTTCAGTAATTCAACTCAAATTGTGAAACTTGTGTATTAAATAAATGTAATGTACTCTTCAATGTAGTTTAAGTCTTTGGTTCTTTTAATTGTGATGATTTTGGCTCACATTTAACAAAAACCCACCAATTCACTATTTTAACAAATTAGAATACTCATAAGACCATAAAAAAAATTTTTTTTTTAGTGAATTGTTGGCCTTATGGAAAGTATGTTAATTTACTCTATATGTATTCAATACTTGGTAGGGGCTCCTTTTGCTTTAATTACTGCCTCAATTCGGCGTGGCATGGAGGTGATCAGTTTGTGGCACTGCTGAGGTGGTATGGAAGCCCAGGTTTCTATGACAGTGGCCTTCAGCTCAGCTGCATTTTTTGGTCTCTTGTTTCTCATTTTCCTCTTGACAATACCCCATAGATTCTCTATTCTCTGGGGTTCAGGTCTGGTGAGTTTGCTGGCCAGTCAAGCACACCAAACACCATGGTCATTTAACCATACTTTTGGTGCTTTTGGCAGTGTGGGCAGGTGCCAAATCCTGCTGGAAAATGAAATCAGCATCTTTAAAAAGCATGTCAGCAGAAGGAAGCATGAAGTGCTCCAAAATGTCTTGGTGAATGGGTGCAGTTGGTTTTCAAAAAACACAATGGACCAACACCAGCAGACATTGCACCCCAAATCATCACAGACTGTGGAAACTTAACACTGGACTTCAAGCAACTTGGGCTATGAGCTTCTCCACCCTTCCTCCAGACTCTAGGACCTTGGTTTCCAAATGAAATACAAAACTTGCTCTCATCTGAAAAGAGGACTTTGGACCACTGGGCAACAGTCCAGTTCTTCTTCTCCTTAGCCCAGGTAAGACGCCTCTGACGACAACTGTAGCCAAATTCCTTGACACGTCTGTGTGTGGTGGCTCTTGATGCCTTGACCCCAGCCTCAGTCCATTCCTTGTGAAGTTCACCCAAATTCTTGAATCGATTTTGCTTGACAATCCTCATAAGGCTGCGGTTCTCTCGGTTGGTTGTGCATCTTTTTTTCCACACTTTTTCCTTCCACTCAACTTTCTGTTAACATGCTTGGATACAGCACTCTGTGAACAGCCAGCTTCTTTGGCAATGAATGTTTGTGGCTTACCCTCCTTGTGAAGGGTGTCAATGATTGTCTTCTGGACAACTGTCAGATCAGCAGTCTTCCCCATGATTGTGTAGCCTAGTGAACCAAACTGAGAGACCATTTTGAAGGCTCAGGAAACCTTTGCAGGTGTTTTGAGTTGATTAGCTGATTGGCATGTCACCATATTCTAATTTGTTGAGATAGTGAATTGGTGTTTTTGTTAAATGTGAGCCAAAATCATCACAATTAAAAGAACCAAAGACTTAAACTACTTTTTTTAATTAACTACGAAAACTACAAGTTTTATAACTTGAGTTGAATTACTGAAATAAATGAACTTTTCCACGACATTCTAATTTATTGAGATGCACCTGTATGTGACCCTGGACCACAAACATAAGATTTATGTCATCTAAAAGCTGAATAAATAAGCTTTCTATGTGGTTTGTCAAAATAGTGAGAAAATCTCCTTTAAAGTTGTCCAAATACTAATCAAAAATTAAGTTTTGATATACGGTAAGAAATTTATGAAAACATCTTCATGGATCATAATCTTTACTTTATATCCTAATGATTTTTTGCATTAAAGAAAAATCGATAATTTGAACCCATAGTCCGTGTTTGTTGGCTATTGCTACAAATATACCTGTGCGATTTATGACTGGTTTTGTGTTCCAGGGTCACATATTATTATTATATTATTATAGTCCTGTCAATTCATTGACCTGATAAATATGCAAATAAAAACGCTAGCTCATAGTTTACAAATGTACAGTGTGAACACTTTTATGTGACAATGAAAGTGATTTGATTTGAAATATGGAAGATAACTGGTTTAAAAACATTTCAGGTAAAAAATGAATATTAGGCAGCTCTTCGAGTTTTAGCCAATATCAACCTCGTATTCTATTACTAGCATTTGCTTATGATTACACCGTTGGCATTTTGATTAAATGGGACTCTCAAGGAAAAAGTAGATTTTAACTGAAGCCGTTTATCACAGTTACCACAACAGGAGGAAATTGAGACTATCCATCATGAGGAAGTTTTAGTACCACTGGATGCTTTCTGGTTTTGGGCAACCACAACAATTTCATTAATTGTGTAGCTGCTGGTAGATACTTTTACTTTCCATCGAGACTTCCATGTCTTTTAAGCTGCTAAAGCCTGGTTACAAGTGTTTACAGGTGTATGGGACTGTTAATCTTGTGTTTGTTGAAGAGAAATAATGAGGATCTACAAAAGGCAGCTGAGACCTCAGCTTTCAGGACAGGTGAGGATCAGAGGCTGTAAAATACAGACAGAATTCTATCATGTTTCTAACCGAATCTCCATGGTTACTGAACAGATAAGGCAGGAATCTAGAATAACTTCACATCATTGTGTAACCCGACCCGTCTGTGGATCGTATTACAGAAACATCCTAACTCCGAATCCCATCTTATCTGTTTTAGTCACCAGAATTTCGGTTTCGATCTCAAACCATGCACTTGTCAGATCTTAACACAAGGATTACGATTTCAGTAATGTGACTCTGGATGATATAAGAAGTTAAGAGTGAACGAGTGCTTTTTTGTTGTTCTTTTAAGAGTGTGTGAGCCTTTAGTGTGTTTATGTGTGCATAGGCTAGTTTTGTGACATTACAGTGTCTTGACATCATTATAAGTTGATGCAGATGCTATAGGTATCCATTCGGCTGGGAATTCTGTAAACTCTTTAAACATTTAGAGCTTTGAACTTTGTGTATGTAATCCTCTTTGCCTGCAGCACAGATGTCGTCTGACTTCCCATCCTCCCCCCTTAGCCCACTGTCCACCTCATTTAGCGTGTTAGCCTGCCTGAAGGATCACCATTCGACAACTTTTTGCCATTTTAATGCTCTTTTGGAGATTTACTCAGAGAGCTTTATGTTGCTATGGCCACTCTATTTCTGTTTATTTTGGGCTTGCAAATGAAGTAGAGTGGATTACCTAATATGAAAAGTAGTTCTCCTCGCGCTTCCTAATGAGTGTAAATCGGCATTAGTGAACGGGTTAGCGTCAGATGTCTCTTACTGATTATTTTAACGTAGTGTGAGTTTGTTAAAGCTGCCAAAGCTTGCAGCTTTGAACCGAGTCCAAGTCTAATTGATTCAATTACTCTCTTAAATCTGTGATATGCTGTCTGGCTTGTGACTCAGCAAGAGGACTGGACACCTGAAAGTCTGTATGCTGTTTGAAATGGACAGTGTTGCTAAAGTATGTTGGGGATCTTTAAAAAAAGAAAAAACACACTTGTGAATAGTTTGCTTATAGTTGCCTACGCATATTAAGCTAAGAAGAGGAAAAACTAGGCTGTTTTAACACATCATATCATGATCGGTCATTATCTGCTTTGATTTTATGTATTGTATCATCAGTATTTGATATTTGGATATTTGATATTAGATTTACATTAGCATGCTCATTTCTTATGTTTTACATATGCCGTCTTAAAAGATCTTTGTGATCTTTAGCAAATCTCAAAATTAATACCCATTTTTTATGCTGTACAATAAAATGTTGTGTTCTTAAATCAGGTTATTATAGTTGCAGTAAGTAAAATGAAAACCATAAACAAATATTTTCATTTAATTTAAATAAAAATAAAAATTATCTAATAAAAAACAGTTGGCATAAAAAATTACAAAAACACATCAAAATTTTTTTTGTATCTAAAATTGAAAATTCAAAATGCTAAAAACTTTAATAATATATAATTGATATTAAAATAACACTGGTTTAAATTCCCTTGTAGACTTTAAAATGATCAATTTTAGTTGGTAGATACATTTTTTGTTTATTTAGATAAAATATCTCAATTTTATTGGACAGAACATGACACTAATTATCGATATAAGCTAGAATTTGTAATATTAAAATAAAATCCAATTTTGTTTATAAAGTGCAGTAACAACAGTAGCTGACCACTGTGCCATACTAAAATAAACATCACAGACATTGTATATATATTGTATATAACATAATATAGACTACAATCTAATCAAAAGTGGAGTCAGTCAAACAATTATAAGAGGTTCTACTTTCAGACTCTAGGAACAAGTATAAGCGTGCAAAAAAAAAACACTTTCATATTTACTTCTACAGAAAGATCAACTGAGTTTCTTAAGTGTTCCTGCATCAGAGGCCGTGTTGTGTACTGTATGTGTGTGTGTGGCTGAGTATTTTCTCTCTGTCCCTCAGTTATGTTTAATTCATACCATCTCAATCATTGATGAGTCCATCCAAAGGGATTAGATGGTATCAGGAGCCATCTTAAAGTCATATGATTAAGGGGGGAGGTATTTTAAAAAAGGCTTGATGTTTAAAGCATGCTTTAATGGTATTTGTGTTTTGAATATAATATTGTTTAATACTGTATAAGTACTTCAAAACTTGTACAAAGTTTTCTATCAAAGTTGTCATTTCTACAATGTTCCACATCGTGATGTGTGGGGTGTGTTTTAATGGCGTTTAAGGGGGGTGGAGAAGACTTTGATTGCAAGAATATCTTTGGTTTTGAGACTTTAGATTGCAACTTCAGGGATCTTATCTATGCACAATCAGCTTGTAACACCCAAAGAGAAAGCAAAACTTGAAATCGCATCATATATGACCCCTTTAAATTCGAGCTGCAAGTAACACTTGCTGAGTGCTCTACACGGCTGATATGAAGCTCAAGGGCCTTCATCCTCTGGCCGGGCTCAAGTGTCCTAGCCCAGTCTGAGCCCAGCAGAGCTGCTGCTGGCATTTATACCAACTTTAGTGGGATGAATTGGTTGCAAAGGTGTAAAATTGGCCGAATTGGTAGAGCATAGTCACAGCCATGGTCAAGTGGTGCTCAAGACAATAAGGAAACAATGGAAGGAAACTGTGGAAGGAAGGGTCTAAAGTTAGCCAGCATAGTTTGCCATGTGTCGGTGAGTTTTCTGTGCCGATGAGCGTACATTTACAGAGCTTCTCCTTATCGACTATCCTTTCCTGCCCAGTGGACTTGTGGCTCATGCTCATCTTTTCCAGTCTTATCTATTCCATGGCGTGAAGCTTCTTGGCCTTCCTACATATTCACTCGAACCTGTCATGTCCTCCTCTGTTTTTCCTGTTCCCCCCCACACCTTTTTTTGCCAACCCTCTCACATGAAGTAGTGTCCAAAAGACCACACTGTATATCCTACAACAGCATAAGAATATAAATGAACTTGAATGCGTGTACAGCTATGTTGTTTTGACATGCTATAGAAACTGTAAGCCTGGGTCTAGGGTGGTAATCTTTGTTGTAGACATGTAGATAGTTTGTAATATTATGTGAAAAATGTGTTGAAAAAAAAGGTGTATTGCTTTGCAAAGAAGTTCCTGTTAGCAGTCTCTGACTTTTGACCTTAATAGTTACAAAAGTAAACAGATTTTTATTATTTAACGCATTTCAGTGCTTAAAGGGATAGTTCACCCAAAAATGAAAATTTTCCAAACCTGTATGAGTTTCTTTATTATGTTGAACATAAAAGAAGATATTTTGAAGAATGCTGGTAATCAAACAGTTGATGGTCCCCATTGACATCCATAGTATTTATTTCCCTATATGAATGTCAATGGGGACCAACTGTTTGGTTCTTCAAAATTCTTTAAAGTATCTTCTTGTGTGTTCGACATATGAAATAAAAGTATACAGGTTTGGAACGACATGAGGGTGAGTAAATCATGACAATTTTGGGTGGACTATTCCTTTAATCCCTGAGCAGAGTCATTGGATCTGCTCTGTATTTCATAACCACGATGTTGCATTCGAATAAAAAGGCACTGCCGTCATACATCCGGACCAGATTGTTTATTTTTTTTTTGCGTACATCTGAGTAATTGTGCTCAAAGCCATTGTCTGAGTGCGGCCTTGATTGACCGCAATGGTGCAGTTTCCACACATTGTGTTAATGTACAAGCGGAGGAAGGGTGAGGGAGTGTATCATTACTGACTCACAGGCTGACTTACATTAGTCCTCCTGTCATGATGCTGTGTGGCATTATGAAGCAGCAATTGTTTTGATACTCATACAGTGTTGTTGGCAACGTTTTCTTGTGTTGATCTTATTGTCTTTACTTACACATGACAAAGGATCAAATGCCTCATTTCATTAGATCACAACTGAAGATTTTCTCACTACTTCAATTTTCTCAGCATTATTGCACTGTGTTTTGTGCTGTACCATCTCCCTTTACTTCAGCTATGCAGTGTGAGGTAAATCTGTTTAGTTATCTGCTGGTTGATTACAGCAGTTTATGGAGTAGACAGGGGTTATATCAGCTTTGTAGAACAGGGAGGAAGCTTTAATGTGGTTTGCTTTAAAATGTTCGCAGCTTATGAGCGGTCGGTCACAAGCTGCTGCTCCGGTCGTATAACTTTTGCTGCTTACATACACCTATAAAAACGTACCGCAGCTGCTTTAACATTCTGTTCAAGTTTGTTCATCTCTCTGAGGGCCTCGGGCTCATTGCTTAGTCACCATACAACATTCATGCTATTTTTTTAATGTAAACGCCCTCAGTTCCTTTCCCAAAGTTTCATACAATGGTAGAATAAGAAATACATTTTTCAGTGGTAATCATCTCCAGTGGCTGTTACACAGATTTGACAGGAGCAGAATGCATTTTCTCTTCCATCCTTATTTCATCCTGCCTTCAAACCGGCTTTTTTATTAGCTGTCCTTGTGTAATTGAAAGCCTGTTGTTTGCTTGTTTCAACCTGCCTCAAATAAGCAAATAAAACCGTTTCTCTGTTGGAAACACTCACTCTTGACTCTTCACAAGTTGTTCATTTTCAGGACACGTTTTATTAATTTCATTAAAGATTCCTTTCATATACTGCAAAAAAAGTTCTTAATGTGTAATTTTGTCTAATTTTCCATGCAAAATATGTAAAATTCCTTCAAATGTTAAATGTAGTGACAAAACACTGCAAAAGATATTAAGATTGTTTTCAGAGAATGTATGTATAAAACATATTATATGTTACTGTTCTGACAGATTTAAAAAAAAGTTACTTAAAATGTATATAATATAATTAATATAAAATCTGCCAGCACAGTAAGACAAAGTACAATATATAGTCTTTTGAAAACAAGTTTTAAATGGACCATTACTACAAAAATAAATGTCATCATTTACTCACCTACATCAAAATGTGGAACAAAAAAGATTTGTTTAAAAAAAATATATGATATGTCCATATAATAACAGCATAGACCCAACTGACTTTGACTTTATGTACAAAAAAGACACCCAATGACGTCTAACAGAATAAATTGTAGAAAGAAAGTCATTCAGGCTTAGAATGAGATGAAGGTGAGTAAATTATGACATAAGATAAAAGAAGATAGTTTGAAAATAATTGGTAACCAAACAGTTTGGAAAAAATACTTTGCATGTCTGTTAGGCTAACGGCGTTCTTCAGATCATCTTTTGTGTTCAACAGAAGAAAGAAACTTATACAGATTTGGAACAACTTGATAGTCAGTGAATGATGACAACATTTTATTTTTTGAGTGAACCATGTCTTTAATGTCTTATGAGTTGTTGCTACATTAGATATTTATCTTGCTTTAATAATTTTTTAGATATTTTCTTACTAGAAAACAAGTCAAAAAGCCTAATTAAAACCTCATTTAGGTGTACAGCAGTATAAGAGATGTCACCACCCCACTGAGAGAAATTCAGCAGATATAGCGACATACACTTCAGTCAACCTGTAGCAAGAAACTGATTGCAACATTTCTGAGGTAAAACATAATTTGTTAAATTACTACTCCACCAAGCACATTTTCATACATCTGCGTCTGTGGTTTCATTTTAAGTAATGTTACAGATTTCCTTGCTCCCCACATCATTTAATTGAACAAGAAGCACAACTGAAGTATTTTTGACAGTGCATCCACACGCTGCCCCTCTGGAATCAATCCCGAATCTGCTCACACACCCCCACTCGTCCCATGCATTGGCAGAGCCCAAGATAGGAGCATCTGCTTGGAATATTAAGGTGCAGAAACCGTCTCACGCGCTCAACCCCTTTATCAGCCTCACTGTCAGCGGGAGTATGTAGAGGGCTTCTGTTGTTTCACCGCCACTTGTCACTGGAACATTCCACCATTCCAGCACTGTTTATCTGTCTGTGGAGTCTTAATGGTAAGGGATGGAAATGAGAGTGCACCTGTAGAAACCCGGCTAAAATATGGACGTCATATACCTCTCTTTGCTGCATTGTCGTGGCTGAGATCACCGAAAGTGGCTTTTAGTGTTTATTTCCACTGATATGTTGTATGTGACTTAATTGGCATGTATCAGATATTTATGCCCCCTAGAGATACGTGGTCACTGTGACCCTTTGCAGCATTTGTGTTTAGCCCCTCCAGCTGAAATCCACATGGCAGATGAGGTTCATCGAAGCAGCCTGGGAGGTGTTTTTCTATACAATGATCTAAAATCTCATCCACCAAATACTGTTATTGTCAAACAGAGTGGGCTTTGATATTTTCGGTCTGATTCGCAACAATCATCTGCAGTTTGATGGGTTATGCGGCAGCAGGAAATGAACGAATGCTTATGCTGTGAGGGGAATGGACATTAATAGTTAAGTGACAAATGAACGCAGACTGTTTGATTGTGTTCGTGCCCGTCGTCAACAAGTGAGGGGGATAAAAAGAGGGAGATTTCCTGTCGCTCTTGGTTGTGACTTGAAGGAGCTTTACTGAATTAATAAAAGTGATCTGGATTAGGAGGAAAGCAGCTGTGGAGCTGATAAGGAGATATAGCATTACAAAGCACCAGATAACTGGGAAGGTGATTTCCAGGGCTTATAAAGCCAAGCGCTCGCTGCCAGGTTGAAAATCCCTGGCCTGTGCACATTTAAAGCAGATGTTTTACATTGTTTTATATTTTTTGCACAAGAATGAGAAAAATAACTAAAAAGAAATTAAGCTTGTTGAGATGTGGGGGCCATTTGATTCGTTTTACTTTATTTTTGTTGTTGTTTTTTATTTTATTTTTTATATTTAATTTAAAATTAATTTAATTTATATTATATTTAGATTTTATAGTAATTTTGTATTTAATTTTATTTCAGTTTTGTTTTGTTTTAGTTCATAAATTATATTTTTATTTATTTTGTTATATTTTTATTTAAATACATTTTACTTATATATATTTAATTTAATTGTATTTATTTTGTTTTTACTTTTTCAGTTTAGTTGTGCTTTCTTTTTAAGTTTAGTTTTTTTGTTTTGGTTGTTTTTATTTGTTTTGGTTTGTGTTTTGATCTCGATTCCCCAACTTATTTTTCGCTGTCTCACTGCAGTGCTATTGCTCTTGCTATTTCATAAAAAGATGATGTAAACCTTGCTATAAGTGTGGATTATATACCATTTGAATGAAAATGTGCTTCTGAAAATTATTTTTAATACATTTTTAATAGTCCTTAACTCACTTCCAATAGCCTTTTTATAATTTATGGCCATTATTAAAGAACATTGTCAATGCAATAAGACAGAAATTGCTTTATTTTCAGGGTAGAGATGCAGCCCTGTTATGAAGCAGCACTGCTTGTGTGTGATGTGAAAAGCAATGGTGTGAGGTCTCCTGAGTGGACAAAGCAAACGCTGTAACAAAGATAATGAACCAAATTTATTTCTTCAAAGGACAGAGAGGTGGGCTGTGCTATAATATCCCCCCATTTGCCTTATTGTGACTGTTTCTGTGATCCAGGGGTCTTTATTATTCTTGTGCTGGCATGTAGTGCATACCACCGGAGAATGAGAAGTGATGGCCTTTTGAAGTCTTAATGCCTGCAAATAACTTGCCCTTCTCTTGAGCACTCAATGTGTGTGTGAGCATGCTTTTGCATGAAAATTAGAAATTAGGACAGGAATATGGATTGTTCCTCTCTAGTGCCCTTTTGAGATGAAAGGTAATTACACTGATAGGATTTGTGTGGTCCCGAGGGCTGTGTAGATGTTAGCTATTTATTTGCTCACTTTGTGATTATTCAGATCTCGGCAGATGTTTCCTGCCGATCGCATGTAGCGTTATCACAGGTGCTTCGTATGGCTTTATTTACAGAAGTGTCTCTTGGTTATTTTAAACTGATCATGTTAGTTTCACAGCTGAAATCATCTCTCACCTGTATAAACATTCCTCATCCCCTCAGAATGCGAGTCTTAATTCATGCTAACAGCACACTGACTGAAAGACTGCTAGCCGGTGTTAATCTCAAACCACTGCTGTGTTTACATCAACATCGCAAAGTCAACGTCTGACCCTGGAGGACATTTAGAGGATGTAGAGGTATTTTAAGCCTCTCTCCTCTATATAATGTCACTGGAGAGCTGCATGTGAGTTTTTCAGATTATACTGATCACTGCATTTTCCGAGAGTCTCAATATCCCAGCATGCCTTGGAAAGAGAGTTGTGGGCTGAGAGATCTACCAGCTAAAGTGAGAACTTACTCGCGATTCTTTAAGAGGGGAAATTCCTTCCCTAAAACTGTCATATAAATTGACAATGTATTTTGTTTGTACTGGTTGAAATAATAAAAAATATATTTTATTTTCTCCATTCATAATTTGTTTACTTTTTCTTTCTGACTAATTATTTTCCCCCTGTTCTGGCTTCTTTTCTTACTTTCCTTCCTTCCTGATTCTTAACTTTTTCAGTTATTTTTTCCTGACTTCTTTTCATTATCTCCTCCTGATTTCCTGCCTCCCTGTCTTCCTTCCTTTCCTTTGACGTTTTTCCTTCCTTACTTGCTCTTATACTTCCTTCCTAATTCCAAAACAACATTTTCCTGACTTTCTTCGGTAGCCTACTTCCTTCCTGACTGTAAATCCTTCCTTACTTGCACCTTTACTTCCTTCCTTATATCTTAACCTTCCTATTTCACTTTCTTCCTTCCTTTTTTCTTCCTGGTACTTTTCTTGACTTTATGTAGTTTGTATCTGACTTCCATATCCTTCCTTACTTCCACCTTGACTTCCTTCCTGATTTCCTACCTGCCTGTTTCCATTTCTTCCTTTTCTTACATTTTCTTGACTTCCTTCTGCACTTCCTTTCTGACTTTCATTCTTTCGTTAACTCCTCCTTGTCTGCCTCCCATTCTTCCTTCTTTTTTCTTACTGACATTTTCCTTGACTTCCTTTGTTCTTTCTGACTTGTGTATTGTTTGTGTACTGGGTGTCTTAAAAGCATATTTGCATACTTGTGGTTATTGCAGAGCCGATCCTCCCTATAGCAGAATACGCAAGCTGCGTAGGGCCCGAAACACAGGGGGCTTCCAAAATGTTTTAATTTTGGGTTCGTTTTGGGTGTTTGGCCTATAAAATGATCTATCAAGATGATCAAGATGAACCCAGACAACTGCATGCATTCGTGCATCTCAACCACACAACCCCCCCCCCCCCCCCCCCCCGTTCTGGTGGGCCCAGAAGTCTAGGATGGCTCAGGGTTATTGTATGTTTGGATTTGAGTCAATGTATTATTGCCCCTCCTGGAAGCCCTGCTGCTTTATATAATGATTGGGCGAGTTGTAAAATGGCTGGGGCTTTGCAACAAATGGCCAATAACTGAAACTAGCCTGGCTCTACAGAGTTATAGAGTTGTTCATGCAGTTGGAAGAGCTTTAACTGATACATAACATCTCACTCTGCATTAAACGATGGCAGTAGCACTTCATGATGGGCCGGCTGTCAGGCAGTTATCGTAAACTCCATCTAAATCTGAAATGGATGGCCTAGAGACAATCTCCTGCATTAGATGACAGTGAATGATTGTATTTTTTTTCTCACCTTGCCAGCGTACAGTAAACGCTCCACTTATCTCATTGCGGCAGCTCATCTCGACACCCTGCCCGCATGAGATTAGTACACTATGTCCTCATCAGAATTCATGGATGTCAAGATCTCTGCACGGGGTATCGGCTAGCCATGATGGTTAGGTCTGTTAACAGCTTATTGATCTGGCTAGCCTCGTCCTGTTACGTCAGAATTCTAGCTATGGCTTTGAAGCCAAGGTGAAGGGACAGGTGAAGCACAACCAGGGCCTTTAGCAATCCATATCATCTTAAAGAATATAAATGCAAATTAATTTTCAAGCCCAGTTTAGCTGATGCTACATAGAACTTCGCTAGGACTGCATTAGCCGACCGCTTCATTGTTGCCTATTAACATTTGTATCATAATAGACCATCAAAGTGAAATGATGTTAAACCTAGAAAACTCAATGCAACCTTTGATGTGAACAGTGTCTCAGAGATCAAAGAGTTTTTTTATTGTTAGCCCTGTGGATGTGTGTGCCTTGTGTGTTTAAATAGAATTACAATAATGACCAATGATCTCTCTATTTTGTCATGGTTGTTCTTAATTGATGAGCTAGTCTTGTTTTATGAATCTTGTATGGCATTTTTGTGCTGAGAGGTGTAAAATCATGTCCTATGACACTTTGCGAAATGGTACATTTGAGAAACATTCATCAATTGTTTTATGACAGCACTGAAGATATTGTTCCCAGTTGGTGCTTTATAATTGAACATCATTATTGCAGCCCTTGCAAGACAGCACTGTATTGATGTTCATTCAAGGCTCGAAATTGCGACCATTTCGGTCCCATAATTTTATCTGTGCGACTTCAAAATATATTTAGGAGCATTTGTGCGAGTGCATATAATTGTTGTAGTGAAACCTATTTTAATTTCTCTAAAAACGTTCACAGTTATGTGCCTTCTGTGTGCTGATACGGTCTGCGGTTCTATCAAACGTTACATAACTTCATCTTTACATTCTTAAATTTAATGCAGATTTTAGATTGGTTAATATTAGCGGTCAATCAGTCAGTCACTGCTTTCCTCTGTCAGGCGACAGGGAGCTAACTACCGCGGGAAAAGCAAAGGGCTGAAGAAGAGAGGAAATGAAAAGAAACACTGACAGATTTCTTTTGTAAAACACCTAAAGTTACAAGTAATGGTGCTGGTGATAGCGATCATGTGGTGAATGTTGATCCACCAGCCGAAAAGGCGGCGTACAGTTTTCGGAGAGAATGGTTGAAAGACTTTGAGTGGCTCCGCTATGAAAATGCACTGTGCTCTATGCACTGCATTCACTTTAAAGCCTATTGGATGGAGTTTGCTGGTAACAGCAGTCGTCACAGAATCTACACATTTTAAGCTTGAGAGCTTAGTTAAACACGTAGAGAGTGCCAAACACAAGAAACGCAGGGACAAGTGTGTGGCAAAATGTTCAGGATCATCAGGTTCAATCGTTAACGCCTTTAATCGTCAGGATGCTAAAATAGGGGTCTGCGATAATATCAAAATTTTTGTTTTAACGATGAGTGATCACTTAGATGCGTGCGCACTTAGAGTGCGTTTTTATTTTTCACTGCATGATTCCGTCTATTGAAATGCATCACAAAATTCAAGATATGGGGGCTTTATATCATTTCATATAGTTAATATCACACAAAGAGTGCCGTTTTTTCCTCAAAAAATTAGCATGATTACAAATGTGATATTGATTGTATATAACAGTTCAATAAACAAGAAGTAAATATTAAGAGACTTACGTTTTAGACGCCATATTTCCTGTTTTTGCGCCATTTTGACAACTAAAATCATTCCAAACACAGCCACAGCACTGTTTCACGTCTCTGAGCAACATGACGGCGTTTCGTTCCTGAATTAATCAACCGTTTAAATGATTCGGTTCAGTCGCAGTGACTCACTCATTAACAGTGACTGGCGGTTTTAATTTCACATTTAAAGTATCTTGATGGGCTGGCTGTCTGGGCTATTGTAAACTCAACAAAGGCGGCTTAGCAAATTCTTTAAATATTTACAAATTTTTTTTTTTTTTTTTTTACAAGAAATTGACTTTTGCCCAATACTTTTTATTTATAATTTTTTTCTTCACAGAGTAGCAATAGTTACACTTGATGTAAGCGGTTATATAATATTATTGTCTAAAAAAATTATATGGTCCTTTTATTCCTCAATAAAGGATTTGACACAACCACCAACTCCTCATAACGCACTCAGAAAAATCATTTATTTCTGGCTGGTCACGACTTTACATGCACATCCTCATTTCTGCAGCCAGACATGTCGACATCTCAAACAAAAGGTCTCTCAGAGCCCTGAAATCAGCTTTAATTTGACGTAGTGACATTCTTTCCAGATCTGGTTGGTCTTCACTCAGTACTCCTCAGCTGTTGCCTCTCTGGGCCCTCATGCATGTTTTTTTTTTGTTTTTTTAAGAGTCGGAGGAGTCTCTTGACTCGCATGCTTTAAATGGGTGAATAACAACTGGGCCAGATTATGCTGCATTTCAAGTCCCTGATCAACATAAGCTTTCAGGTTGGATGTGTTCTGAGACCTGCATCAAGCATAAGACTAGTTCTCAGCCATAAAAATCAAGTTATCAGATCATAAACTTGAATGCAAGGACAGTACTGGGGTATTAATATACATTTGAAGCTTGGAGACAGATGTATCTTGCACCAATATCCACAAGTGAGGTGGATTTTTACCCAGCCTGCTTTATTATCTATAGAATAAATAGTAGGCTGGCAGACTGTGAGCTATTGCAGCAGCAGTGGTTTAGTATTATGACAAGTCAGCTCCAGTTACAGACAAACAGAAATGCATTATTTAACAGGGATACAAAGACCAACACACTGAACTGGGTATAATATGGAAGCCAGTGTTGACCAAACAAACTGTAACTCGAAGAATTTTAATTAGCTGAAATGAAGAACAACTTTTGTATTCAGATGTAAACAAGCGCTCTTAATGAATTCTAGGTAATGCACTGAAGTCAGCATATATCTGTCTGAGTAATGGCTCATGTGTTGGTATGAATAGAGGATTCAAAATAAGAAGGGAATGTGAAGAATGTTCGTTTGTACACATTGTTCCATTGGTGGAAGGAGCTTACAATGGAGTATTGTTAACAGGTGTTTGCTCTGGCTGTGTCATACAGCAGCGCTTTCCTGAGAGACCCTGCATGATGTTATGTTGAATCCGCAGACCTCCTTATAGTTTACTGAACAACACTATTATTGTAACTTGTTGAGTGCCACCTCAGTTAATATTTTTGATATTAATAATACAATCACACATAGAAATGAATAGGATTATTCCATGTCAAATCAACCAAATTTCAGTAGCGTCCAAAGCTCAAATGTTTCATATTTTTGTTCTGAAGGTAAGGAGGACACATAAATGATGATCAAAGCCATAATATGAAATACTATTGATTTATTTTATGAAGTAATTCATTATTTTGTATAGGGAGTGAATATAATAATTTATTATCTGTTTATATATATATATATATATATAAATAATTGGGGTCGTTAAGATTTTTAAAATGGTTTATACATACATTATATTATACAGTAATATTGTGAAATTATTACAGTTTAAAATTGAGCGGAAATTGATTCATCAGGTTTCTTTGAATAAAAAGATTAAAAAAACAACAAACACATTTATTTGAAACGGTAATCTTTTGATACATTAAAATGCCATTATGTTATTTAGAAATTACATTGTTTACTTTATATAGATGAAAATTTTATTAAAACTTTACACGCACCTAAGTGCTAATATAAAGTCTAAAACTACCAGAGCGAACAAAAACGTACTGAGTGAACCTTTAACTGAGTGTTTTCATGTTATATGATCTAAGGGTCATTTAGCTCCCAAGAGTCTTGTTCTTCTTTGCCTTCACCTTCATCCACTTGTTTTCAGTATTTATCGGCGTATTAAAGATAATCTTTTTTGAGGTATTCCTGGAAAGGGGTCAGTAAACAACATGCCTTAAGCATCTGAGCTAATGTTTATGCGTTATCATACATGACCTCAATCCTAAGCACAACCTTTTGGTATTACTCCTATTGTGTTGTTCTGAGAATTCCCTGTGAAATTCCTTCCAGCTTGTCATCGAGAAGCAAAGTTGGGGGTGTTTCAAAATATTAACAGAATGTGGTCCGACCACTAGCATGGTGTCATCATGCAGGAATGTTAACCTTTTGCTTCTAGATACATGCGGTAGTGCTAGCTTATTTGTTTGCAGATCCTTGTAGCCTCTTTGTATGTTGTTTATGTGCCACAATCTGAAAAAGCCATAATGCTACATTGTTGTAAAAGCCAGCTGTAACGGAGAGACACACACAGCGGATCATCTCTAAACGAAAACATTCCTGCTTTGACCTTGCAACTGCAGCTGAATTACGAAAACACGGACGGCATCTCATCTTTCTCAAATAGAAATGCCTTTGATTAGATGTATTAAGCTTGGATTCATGAGCTGCCATTGCTCACAGGTCGCAAATATCGAGGGAAAACGGCCATCGCCAAGACTGCAAATGAGCTCCTTGGGGGTCACGGAAACAGTCGAGCTCTTTCACTGATTCAACACTTTTTCAGCACGCGCTCTGCAGCTTCGCAAGCACCTCCCAGATGATAAATAAGTTGAAATAGTTGTTGACATCCACCCCCTTGAGAGCCACAACCTGCCTGCCCCAGATCCAAGCACATAATGAGAGGGGTTTTCGGATATCTGGCACTTTGGACGGGAGCTGGTCAGTGCTTGCAAATGCCAAACTAGTTTGAAGCAGGAGGATGGTACTGTTGGAATTTCTTCATTCCTGGCCTGCAGCCATGTGAAAGTAGATTGAAACTAAGCAGTCAAGTCAACTGCTGCCTTTTATTTTAGTCTCTCTTTTTTTGCAGCCCATGAACAAATCCTCTTAGAAATTAATCATGATATTAAATAAGCTGTGAGATGGCATGGAGGTCCATATGAGCCCGGATTCTCTGTGTTCTGATCGGTGTGAAAGGCCCTCTATGCATCTGACTCCAGCTGCCTCCTTTTTTTCCTTGTAGCAGATGCATGGCAGCTTGTGTCTCACTGGGAGAGACTTTTGGTGCAGCTGGAGCAGACCTTGGCCACCTCTGTTCCTCTGCCTGTATCATGAGACCAAACTGACAGTGCCTGATTTATGACTGTCTGAGGCCCGGATGAGCTGTGTCTGACAGCACCATGACTCCGCACAGCACCTTCCTTGTTCCAAAGGTTCAGAGCATAAAACATTCTGGACATCTTTTAAAGCTTCATCAGTGGATCTTGTTGCCAAGAAATGGGATTCGTTTTAAACATAGCAATGTAAAATTTGCAAACATTTTAAGAAGTTCCATAGGGCATCTTTAAATCATACATTCAAAGTGTAATGCCCTTTCAACTGTCAATTCAAAACATCTAAAAAGCTGAAAACCCTCATTCAGGGATTTTGTTTTTGAACAATGCATATTTTTTATGTACTGTTTGTAAAATGTTTGACTTTACCTAGCAGCTATTTATGCTTGAGTGAAATGTGTTGATCAACTTAATAATAACAGCACCAACAACAAGAAGTGATAATGAATAATTATTATAATTATTCTTATTACTGCTACTACTATTATTAACAGCAGTAACAACAACAAATTATCTGCTAAATTATTAACTGATTGAAATGGCTAATATATTATTAATAAATAATCATTTAATAATTTAAATAATTATTAATATTAGTAGTATTAATAACATAGTTTAATAACATCTATATCATGAAAATGATTAATTAAAATGATAAAAACTATTAATGATAGTAAGTCAAATAATTCATTATGCATATTTTTTGTCATAATAATCATCATTTAGTTGTGTCATTGTGGCAGAAATAAAGAAATTACAAATTCAGCATTTTGATTACTGGACATTTAAATCTAACAAATGGTATTGTGGTAAAAGCAAATAACCGGAAAGTTTTTATTATTTTGTTGTGGGGGGGGGGTGGGGGGGGGTTGTAAGCTTGACAGTAACAGATATTTTCAGGCACCAGCGCATATATGCACAATGTAAATGACTTTCCAAAATCTCACAAACGTTTTTAATATGAAATGAAGATCCATTGATACACTTTTCAGGCCACGGTCTAATCTTTTAAAGATTTGTATTAAATTGTGCTGATTTACATTGTCATAGGAAATTTATATATAACACACTTGAAGAATCTTTTAAAAGTCAACTCTGAATCTTAAGAGTCTTACCTAATCAAATTTTAAAAACTAAAATAGCACATTTAATAATTTCAACTTGTTATTCCCCATGATAGCCAAAGAAGCTGGCAATGCTAAAGAAGAACTGTATTGCTGCATTAACATGCCAAGATTTTTTAGGCCACCAAATGCACAGCATCTTCAATGGTGCCCCCTCAAAACAAGTAGGTGCACGGTGTCTCTGAAACCATACGTAATTGCATATCAACAATTCTTCTTCATGCATTTTAGGAAATTTGTTTATGATTTAGTACACGACTCCAACGCACTGCTTCTCTGGCTAATTGTACAAGAGGTTTTATCCTAACAACATCAAAACAACAAAGCAATCGCTGTCGCCGAGGGAACTCCTCTTACTAGATTTATGAAGCACAACGACTATCATGTAGACCTGCCAGCTTGCTTACCACTTTGCCTCATTACACTTAACACTGATTAGATTAGCTGGAAAGGACTGAAGAAGCGCCTTTAGCTGCAGTACCTGCAGTCCTCCCTCTCTGTATCACTGCATGCCAGGCCCTTGGTTTGTTTATCCAGATTTATAGATGCGTTTTATCGCCCAGCTCCAGCCAGCTCTGTGATATGCAAATATATGCCCAGCTTTTGTTAGCAGAGGTTTGTATTCAAAATTGGTGATCGAGGGTTGTAAACGCAGCGAGCGGTGAACACTCTCTTTTCTCAGAGGCTTCAATTTATTTGGTCGCAGAAATTTTCCAAGGCAGTCATTTGGAATAAAATGTTGGTGTGGCACACTTGATTTAGGGTTTGAGTTACTTCATGTTTGGCTCTTGGAAGTGAATGCACAAACTGTTTGGATTTGCGTGATTGCGTTAATGGCTGCTGCTTTATCCTTTGCACCTTTTCGCCTGAATGTTTTGGCACTTGAAGAAAATGAGTCCAGTGCAGGGTCAAAGCCTTGACCTTTCCTCATCAACTGTCCCACATGACCCCTTCACTTCACAGCGATCATCCCAACCGCTCTGGTCAGTTCTGTTATTGGGATGCTTTTCCATTCATTCATCAACCTCTGGCCTGTGATGTGGGGTGGCAGGGCGCATAAATGGCCCTAGATCTCCGGTTTCACTTGTCTCCTCTTTTGTCTCTTTTCTCATCTGTCCTTCCTGCTCTTTTCTCACTTATCTTTTCTGACCTGCCATCTTTCACTCTCTTTTGTGCTCTGTTTAGCTCTCTCTCTTTTTAATTTTGCCATTGTTTATCGTCCTGTGGTGTGGGAAAGACAGGAAGCTGAATAAATTGGGCCATTGTTTCTGGGGAGGATGAAGGGAGTTGAGGAGGCCTGTTAATATGGAGGAGGATTATGGTGATGGCTTAGCTATAAGAGTGAACTACTATTGTGTGCAAACGCAACGCTGCATTAATTTACCTCAGAGAGTGTGAAAAGTCAATACGACCTTAAAATTGACCCCAATTTCTTGTGTAATCCATCTTTCTGGTCTTATTTTGAATGATTCATGATATTCCATTTTTCATATTTCATCAAAAGGTAGTAACTTGCTCTTCCCCTGAAACTACTTTTTTGATGACATTGCTTAGGCCGCACGGGATAATGGATAATGTTGAAGTCATGATGTGATAGAAGTAGCGGTAGATCTGCATTGTGAGCTACATTTGAGGGGAAAGAGATTGTTTAAAAAAAATTGGTATGGCAGGTTCCTTGATTGATGGAAGCAGATCATAATTGTGAGAGAGGGGCGGGGCTTATTCAAACCAAAAGCTTTGAGAAGTCCAGCATATGCCACCAGAGAAAAGTCTGTAATTTTGACAGAAGGTTGAGTTGTGATGTTTTGGTTAACATTCTGAAGTAAAAAATAAGCATAAGCATGGATGAATTATGAGATTGTTTCATGCCAACTTTAACCATTAACCTAATCGATTTAGGCATTTTAGCTTGACTTCGGTTTGACTCAATTTTTTGTATATTTAATGGCCACACTGTAAAAAATACATAGTTGAGAAAATGTAAAAAAAATAGGCACTTGATACAGTAAGACATTTTAGTTCTCTCAACAATAGTTTTTTAGTTCTTTTCCGTAAATATACTTTGTTTAGCCAATGTAAATTTGTTTGTTCATACAATGTTGATTGTCTTATTTTGCTAATAGAAAAATTCTTGCAACCAAAACAACGATTATTGTAGTTGAGGTCATTTACTTTTGTAAAAAGTCATCACATTATCGAATTATGTTGTTTACAAATGACAAACCTTAATGGATAACTTGGTCTAATATGTAGATAATAGGGCTGCTCAATTAATCGAAATTACATCGCAATCACGATTAGGCAAAAGCTCCGATTGTCATGTGCAGCTGAATAAACAGAAGTTTGAACTGCTTTCATTGATTCAACTAATAACTAACTATAATGGTTTACACCACGTTGTTCAATTATGGTTTTCTGATCTTATTATTATAGTATAATAAAGTATATAATAACAATAGCCTAATCGACAGCCTAGAATCACTCATAGAATATATGTTTAATGCCTTATTCTTATTCTGTGTAAGAAGCGTCGTCACAGAAGGATTTTCAAACACTCGACTGACGTATGAAGTGAGTTTGGAGTAAAAACATGTTATTAAAAATGTGGTATTATTTTCACGTGCTTTCAAATGGAGCAGCATTCGTTATACACAGAGCCGTAGTTCACTGAAGCTTACGCAAACATCTGTCATTATCGCATGATTTCTTCAATTTCAATTGTGCGATTATATCGTCTGCGATTATGAACGCGATATTGCGTAGCTTTTCAGTGAACTACGGCCTTGTGTATTAAATGCTGCTCTATCTGAAAGCAGATGATG
This sequence comes from Ptychobarbus kaznakovi, assembly GCA_027422405.1. Lineage (NCBI taxonomy): Eukaryota > Metazoa > Chordata > Actinopteri > Cypriniformes > Cyprinidae > Ptychobarbus > Ptychobarbus kaznakovi. The sequence goes on from CM049794.1 coordinate 9,756,459, forward strand.
GAGATTTACTACTGATTACAGAACCAGCTTTACTGACATGATGCGCATGACAATCGCATTCGATTAATTGAGCAGCCCTAGTAGATAACATTGTCTTTTTGTTTGCAAAACAACTTACAAGATTAAGATATCCAGGAAATGGATGTAAGCGGTTGAACATACTCTAGGCCTCAAAACTAGACACACAAACCTCAAGAAGCTGCAGTTTACGTCAGTATGATTCTCCATGTAGTTGGGAATGGAGAATGGGTTCAGTTTCGGGGGTCATTCTCAGTTCGTATCCATGTTAACTACATCAAAACAGTCCTTCCTGTTTCGACTGTTTGATGAAAAATTACCGCAGCTGAAAACTAGCTGCTCCAGTTTATGTGTTTCGGGGAGTAACTGTACATATTGTGTTTCCATACAAAGCCTGTATTTCCAGATCTCTCCACGGCCTCCAACAAAGCACCATCATTCCTTTACATCTGATTGAAGGGGAGATAATTATTGTAGTCACACACAGTTGGTTTTCCATTCTGTTTTATTAACAGAACAATCTGTATCTTTTCTCAGAAACTATAAAGAAAGCAACGAATGCTGCCCGTTACATTTCAACTTGCTTTGCTGTGTGAAAACAGACACTCGTCTCAATTTACATTAGACAGATGGGGCGAGTTTTAGATGGATCTCGCAGACGGTAACAAAACCTAGATCCTCACACAGGTGTACCTTGTTACCAGCAGTCTGACAGATCAGTAGTGTAACTGATCTCAAAGTCTGTGTAGATGTTCATTCAGACCATCCTGGGCTTTGTTAACAGGTGGAGGCTCTGAAGTAAAAGCTAAGAATCGGCCAATCGTAACTTTCGGATATGAACATTTTAAACATGTCCGCAGATCAATGCTGTCACAGGAATGTTTCAGTGTCTCTTTCATTAGTCACTACACAAAGTATGTGGTGTTTTAATTATTAACTAGTGGTCACCGTGTGAAACTATTTGCACAAAGCACTTATGAAACTGCTTTTCATTTGGTGTTGTAAATTAAGCTTGTGGGCTTCATTTATGACAATTACTTGCGTTCTCTGTTTGAATTGGATCTCTCTCTTCATTTATTCCATCTGTGGTGTTTCATTTATATTTAATGCATCTCGCTGTGTCAAGCAACCCTATCGTTTTTCATGCACAATGACTCATTTTACTACCCACCCTGCTGTTGCAGTTTGGGCTTGTGAAAAATAACTTGTGAATGGTTCCCACTGTTTATTGTGCTGTAATTTTCATCCCCAGGGAGCTCAATGAAGTGGGTTATCTTTTTGTCAAGGATGCACGGATGCACAAACGCCTAGCAAAGACAAGCATTCACTGGCAGCTGCCTTGGCTATATTTACCTCTTCTAAAGACAATGTTTAAATGACTACAACATGTGTCGTGAGCCATTTAAACATTTAAAATCAGACCTTGCTCTTGGAGTATGTTATTTGTGTTTGTGCATGCTTCCCACCTATGACTAATGAGGACATTTCAGTTGTTTTTGGTAGATAGGCCATGCTCTATGAACGAAGGTCTTCGATAACAGAAAGAGTAAGGTTCTTGCAGGTTTTTGTGAGGAAAACAAGAATACAATTTGTATTAACAAATGTGGATTTTAATACAACTGCTTTACAAAGTGACACTAAAAGGCAGGAACACTGATTTATCACCGAAATGTTTTGCATTTGAGGGCTTTGCTCATCACCCAAGGTCCTTCTAGTCCAGAGTAAATATGTTTGTTGGTGGCACAATATGGCTTTGTGTATTTTATGTTAATAAATTTAAAATGGCTTATCGAGCAATGACTGCTAAACGAAATAGTTTTCATGCGTTGTATGTCCCTAGCTGTTACAAAGTCACCCTTGGGTTAGAATGTTGATTTATAATGGCACATGCAATTTAATTAAAGAATTGTCCTAGCTGGACTGATAAACACAAGACTCAATGCGTAGCTGATATACTGGTGTTGTAGAGGCGAGAGTTGTATTTTGCTCGTGTTAGCATGAGTTGATTGAATGGAAATCAAAGCAACTTGAAGGACTGCAGCACAAAGCCTTTTGAAACTCCTCTTGTAAACTGCAACAGGTGTTCGGCAGTCTGTGGTATTAAGGAAGGGTAGGAAAGTGCTTTTGTATATTTCTGGATAGTCCACTTTTATAAGGCTTCCTTAGATTCCTGCCAGGGAATTTTTGACTCTTAATATGCCGATTAGGCTCAACTAGAAAAGTGTTAATGCTATTTTTTTTTTGATCGTATGTGACCAGGCTGAAATGCGACCATTTTGGTCGCGTATGCTCCCAATCCGTGCGACTCCAAAATATATTTGGGAGCATTTGTGCGAGTGCAAATAATTGTCGTGGTGGAACTCTCTAAACTAACGTTGCGAATTACTGCACAGCATGTGCCACGTGACCTGGAGCTAAAGCAGGTTAAAATTTCATTTGCGCGTGGTCTGAAGTGCGCTTTTTCTGAGCGTGTACGAAACGTGCGAACAAAACCTGTAAAACAGTGCCTGATTACTAAACTAAGTTATTTTGAGCTAATACTGTCAAAACACACAAGGTTTACATATAGACTCTTGTTTATGTTTGAAATGAAGTACACCGGTAAGTGGAACGGATGCGTACCTGTTTATTAATGCGTGCGCTCTTAAAGGTACAGAATTAAACATGTAGCGACTGTCATTAAAGGATGGTTCACCTAAAATTTTATTTCTGTATTTTTACTCACTCACATGTTGTCCCAAATGTATTCATTTATTTCATGTGTTGAACACAAAAGAAGATCTTTTTTAAGAATGTGGGTAACCAAACAGTTGCTGGTCCACTTGATAGTAGGATATAAAACTACTATGGAAGTCACTCTGGACCAGCTGCTGTTGGTTTCACATTCTTCAAAATAGCATGCATGTTCATCAGAAGAAAGTCATCTAATTTTGAGTGAGTAAATAATGGTATTATATAAAACACTATGACAGAATTGACAGACAGATGATACAATTTATTCTTTAATGTTAAAAGAACAAACACAAAGAGAAAAACATAACTCACTACTCTTGACTAAAAATAATACAATTACTTTATAGGAATCAATCTATATAGTGTTTTATATTTGTTAATCAATTTCTTGAATGCTCTGCTAAATATGCCTATTGTACCTGAAAATTAAACACTGTTTGTATATTATTTGTAGTTGTAGTGTTATCTTTTTTTTATTTTTTCATAGCAAAGATAAAATGAAAAAGATTATTTCGCCCATTTGGCCTAAATATCCACCATTATTATTTTATTTTGTTCTTGAAAGGTTTGTTCTTTATAATAGGGAAATTAATTTGGCCGTACTGCTTCAGACACAACTGGTAAAACTAACATGACAAGAATCGTGAATAAAATCGTGAAATGTCTAAAAAAAATTATATTTTATATTTTTGGATATCGCCCACCCCTATTGGAACTGCCGGTTTTTTGACCACATTTTTAATTTTCCAAATTTTATTTGTGTGGAAATTTACTATTAAATTAAATATTAAGTCTGTAAACAGCCATTAACAGAAGCCAGAGACGCTGAAGATGGACACAAAGAAAAGAAAATACTGTAGCAGCCTGAGCAAGCTCAACGTTCACTATGCGAAATATAGAAATTATATCCTAATATTGAATTGGGAGTGGGGTATATATGATTGTATTTCTGAGGGAACTGTTTGAGAAAAGTTTAAATGACATTTTCTTCTCATCTTGCTCTGTATATTGTATGTATAAAAAAAGCACTGCAGCTTAAGGATCAGAGTTATTGATGAAGCTTTTAATCATCAGGAAGGATGTTGCCGCTTCGCTCAATTGGCAGTTGTGTTGCCCTTATATTCAGTGGGCGCTCCTTAAAAAAATTGTGGTGCTCCTAAATTCTTGAGAGTTGGGAGCACCAGTGCTACAGTAAAAAAAGTTATTTCGAGTCCTGTATGTGACTCAGATCTGAGGTTTTTTTCATAGCAGTGTTAACATCACAAACCGAATGGAATTTAATATTTTAGGGTGCTTTCACACCTGCCTTATTTAGTTCGGTTGAATCTCACTATAGTTCGTTTTCCCTCTTTATGCGGTTCGTTTGGGCAGGTGAGAATGCAGCAATCGCACTCGGGTGTGCACCAAAAGCGGACCAAACAAGCGTACCGAGACCTCCTTGAAGAGGTGGTCTCGGTACGCATTCAAACGAACCCTGGAGTGGTTCGTTTGTGGTGAGAACGCGATCCAACCGGGCATGGCGAGAGTTCACAAAGCACAAACAAGTGATCATTTCGGCCCTTTGCCCAGCGGGGATGGGGGTGGCAGGGGTGGACGTAGTCTTAGTGTCCATAGGAGAGGCGCTGCGTTGCTGATGATTGGCCAAGATTGCGTCTTTTTTTCTGATCGTGCATGCTCAAAGTGCTGCCGGCAGACGGTACAGGTGCAGTCAGTGTGGGTAGGTCTGTAAGCTGTGCCATGCAATAAGAGGTACCATACTCTCAAGAACTATAAACGGTCACCTAGATACCCGATTGGGCAAATAGCTGGTCAACTGATCAAAAAATAGTCACATGTATTTTATGGCACAGTAATATAGTAAATAATTTTACTACTTTTCATGAAAAAACATGCAAATAAGTTCAAACAACCATTCAATATCTATTATTTCCTGAATATTACTGATGAACTGATCAAACAGTAGGCTACTGGTCACATGCGTTTTACTAATATATAGTATAGTAATAATTTTGTACTTTCTCCTGTTTTATTGTTGGTTTCCTCTTTTCTGATCATTTGTAATGAGGATAAAAAGACAAAAAACAAAAACAAACATGCAAATAATTTCAAACATCAATTCAATATCTGCTATTTCCTGAATATTATGAAATTCAAGAGGACCGCCCCATGATGACGTCATAATATGCAAATTAGATGAGTATATTTTACACCCCACATAAACCTTTGGTCATGCCCAACATTTTTCTGATTTACAGTAGATCTCTATCTTTAACCACTTTCAAGCCACAAGCTTTTGAAATCTTGATGTCAAAATCCAGCATTTTTTCCCAAAAACCCTGGTGCCAAAAGGGTTAATAGTAAATTCCCTTTGTTTGCCAAAAAAGTTTTAAAGTTTTTAATTTTTAATAATTTAAAGATAAATTAAATTAATAAATGTTTAATTTAAGTAATGTTATGTATCACTTTACTTCTTATTACTTGACTTAGATTTTATGAGATGAAGGAAAATTGGCCAAACATATCGGCCCAAAAAATCGGCACCATATATTGGCCATTGGCTGCCCTGATTTCTAAATATCGGCATCGGCCAGAGAAAAACCCATATTGGTCGACCTCTACCAGCCAGTCAGCGATTGCAGGCAAATATCAGTCCAATTATGATCAGTGGTCAAGCAAACTGTGCACCCCTACCCAATATTCACAGGCCATGCTAATCCAGTCCACATTTAAACTCTGTTCTGAGCTCCCTGTGGCCTGTTGGCAGCCTTCAGAGAGCTCTTCAGAAGACCGTTTCCTCAGCATTGGATATGCTTGTTTGTCTGGGCAGGCCTTACCTAAATCTCATTCTTCCAGGCTGTCCTTCAATTGGGCATGTGTTTGCAGATAAGGCCAGATCCTATTATGCTGCTAGGAGTTTCCAATAGCAAAGACGCAGTTTAGTCGGAAGTGCTAAATTGGCAAACCGAGCGAAACGTACGGCTACTGTCTGAAATTGTAGGGGGGCTACTGTGGGGGGTTTAACGGTGTCGTTTGTGCAAGACTTGGATGTGTGCGTGGATGCATATCAAGACGACGCATTGCTCCCAGCAGCTTTATTGATCCCTGGCTTTGGTCCTGTGTTTATGATTGGCTGCAGTAAGGTGGCCTGCGCTTGGTCAATACTGCAATAAAGTTTTGACTCTTGACTCCCAGGTGGTGCACTTGTTGAAGGACAATCCCTATGGTAATTATAGGCTGTTGGTAACCTGCTGCAGTAGATAGAGTAATCTGACAGAAAGAGAGGTGTCCCGTTGGGTACAACACAGCAGTTGATGTTGTATTTGTGTCATTGCCAGCAAAAGTTTGTGTTGTTTTTGATCGAGGGTTTGGATACAGGTCAATGGACACTCAGGCAATCATTTTGCAATTTGGATGAATGCAAGGGATTGAGCTTGTTGCTGTCACATGTCATTGGTTGTCTTGATGACACTGGTTTTCGACATTTCTCTTGGTCGCTATTAGGTCAGGCTGATTAATGAATCTTTATAATTCAGACAGTATACACATATAGTGCATTTATCAGAATAATAGATGCTTTGTGTGTGTGTGTTTGTCATATTACCCTCAGTAAACAGGGAATCGGGGGAACTGAGCTGGGAAGGCCACTGCAATTAGCCAAAAGCACCATGGGTCCTGTCATTCTGCTTCATTTTGGTTTGTTTAATCTCAGTGTCACATCCTAGTCTTTACTGGCTACACAAACACAGTGGACTTCTCCTGTAAAAAAATGTTGTCTGACCAAAAACACTGGAGGCTAAATTGACTACCATTCCAATCCTGTTTTAAACCATATCAAATTAAGATATTTAACATATTTTAGGTCTCTGTTATGTCCAAATGGAAGTCTTTTGTAATGCCTATTCAAAAATGTAAGTAGTATAAATAAATAATGGTATAGTGTAGTGGTAACAGGCTAATTAGTTAGTGATGTGCAAAGCTAGCAGAAAAATCAGATATCAGTGTGCTAAACTAACCGCTAATCTGCTTTTAGTATGCACATTTAGTAGGCTAAACTTTTAGCTTGCAAGCTTGCTGAAAAAAAAACTATAGCTACATACATTTTTTATTTGACAATTATTAGTGTATATGTGACGTGGTGCTATATCGGTTATTAATGTAGATGTCTTTTTTATTGTCTATTTTTGCTATCCGGTCAAGTGTTATGACAGAGCAACTATTTGAAGAGTATTTCGTGGTGGTTTACTGTTGAGGGTCATGTTCACAGGTGATAAACCTGTCATAGTAAAGTTTCGATATTTCAGCTGAACATTTTACATATTGCTTCTCTAGTATCATTTTGGTCACTTGTTGTAGCTTATTCAGGTCATTGGTGAACCGATAACTGTTTTGATCAATGATTTCGGCTTTAAGTACTTTAGCTAAAACTGAAAACTTTTTTTTTTTTACTGTATTGGCTGAATGTTTTTGGTTGCTGAAATGTTAATGCTTCACTATAATTTTGTTCAGCAAATTAAGTCAAGTCATTATTCAAACATACTAACATATCCACTTACGTCTGCATATTTGCTTGTTTCTGGCCTTATTTAAGTGTAGCATTTATGTAGTTCAGATGACGTACATCATTTGGTTTTTATATAATTTTCTAATGAGATATTGAATAGTAGTAAAAGTTATTTCTGTCAGCCAGGAGAATCGCATTGTGGTTCAAGCGAGATAATTCTGGGAGATAAAATCTTGCGCTCTTATGTTATTATTATGGTGCAGTGCACGATTTGATTTTCGTTTGGCTTTGGATCACATGGCAACCAGTCATCTGGAACAACCAGCATTTTTATTCGGAAAAGAATACCTTAAGCCTTTAACACTCTGATTTAAAAAATCATATGTAAATAGATTTACAGAAGCACTCTAGTATATTACGCTGGACCACTGATCCGTACCATCCTGTAATTTTTCTAATGGGCAAAAACGGCACCCTGTTTTATTTATCCAAAATGAGGTACATATGAAAGAGTAACAAATTGTCCTCTGGAGATAGTGCCCATTAGGGATCGATATCACTGTTTCAGCAACTTCATTTATGATGGGATTCATTATGGGCTCACAGAGGGCCTTTATAAACATTGTGCTTGGAGGGAAAGGTACAAGCCTACAATTGATTTTTTGAGAAGGGCTTTGTGTAAGCCTGTAAAGAACACGTGTTGTTTTTTGCCTCCACGTTCTTCCAGGTTAGGCCTGTAGTTCTGCATTCATTTACGAGCCATCCTCAGAAATCCAATCATGCTTCTCTGAATTGTTCTCGCAGTCATGCCAGGTATTCAACCCTATGTGAGGATTGGAACCTGCTCATGTTTATTTCACTCCAGCTCAGAGAGCGTCTGACCTCCATACGACACCTGATTTGATATAGCGTACCTACAGAAGCAGAGATGCAGCCCTGTCAAAGGGGCAGCCGCATGAATTGTAATCAATGCCTGAGATATTGATTGTGCTCTTAATTGGCTTCGTTCCAAGCTGCAGGTCTAGTCACAAACTGTCAAGGGAAGTAAGCAAATCGATAAAAGATTCATTAGATTTGCTGTTGGTGAAAAGCCGTATTGAAGCATTAACCAACAGTTCAGTAGCTGCAGATGAACTGTACAAGTTTGACACTTCAAGACTCTTGACTGACTTGAGACTCTATCTGTCTAGCTGCGTCCCAAATGACGCGCGATGCACTTATACACTATGTGCTTATGCACCCTGTACTCAACCATATTGTGTGTGAATTATTTAAGGTTATTTTGTCATTTATAATCGGAGTCTGATAGCCCCTCCTCCTTTGCGACGTAATTAAAACTGTGACAGTTGTGCATGAAGTGTTCAACATTCCACGCTTAATTTTTTCGGTTAAGTGCATCATCTGCATATTTAAAGTGCACTTTTTATTTTTGGAGTTTTCAGTGTGAACACACTACTTGCACTGTTTATACTACAAAACGTCACAGAATAGATTTAATTGGGACGCACCTTCTGTCTGTCTGTCTTAAATCATATCCATCTACCATACATAATACATATAAATCTTTTTATTGTAAATCATACCCATATATCCATCCATAGTTAGATAAATGGATAGATAGGACTTATAATATCTCAATAGTCAGAATGGCCTCTATGATGATCTACCTGTATCCATCGTCTATCCATCTGTCTGTCTTAAATTATATCTGATATTCTGATAATTATATCTACTATCTCTCTATTGATCTATTTATTGTAAATCATATCCATCTATCTACCCAGAAAAGCTAAATTATATCACGATGAGTAATTTTATTTCACACTAACCAATACCTATATATTAATTATATAGTGCTGCTTCTTTTTATTTATAATATATATTTTATATATTTATAAAAGGTGTAATGCATATATTCCTTTTAACAGCACTCATTTTATTAACGCAGCACGTGTAATTCTGTTTTGAAACACCCGTGGCCCAACCGTAGTTGGAGAAAATGGACTGCATTGGGTTAAAATTAGCAACAGTGCAGACCCCTTGGCCTTTGCAACTTTTTTCCTTCAACAAAGCGCTCAAACCTTGTTAGTCTCAAGTTCTTGTATTCCCAGCACGCGCACACACCTATTCTAGAGTGGTCTGCATAGATTTTTTCTTTTAATCTAGATTAATACTAGATTGAACACATCGGCGTCATTCTGCTGCCGAAGGCAGTTCAGAATATGTGTGCTACCCAAATAATGACCGGCTAAAGAGTAAGTTCTTAATTCAGAACGGGATTTCTCAAGCCAGGTGGCGCATTACTGGGTTGCTCATCTCTGTTTTAATGCATCACAAACTTTAATCTCTTCCCGTCCCAATCCCAAAAAACAACTATCGAGGAAATCCCGTTCTTATTGAATGACTCCATTCCCTCCCAGCATCCGTATGTTTGTGTTAGTTTGCAGATTAACATACAGTAAAAATATAGTACAGATATAAGGAGAGATAAGTTATTATGGGGTCGTTATTATATCTGAACTGAAAGCCATTTTATCATATGCACAGTTGCACAGATTTAAATTTCTGACACAGTAAATCATCCATGCAGTAAAATATATATAAATGCACCGTTTGATTTATCTAGAATTTTGCATAAATTATGTATGAATTTCATATGTAATTATAGGTATTTTCTTTAGTTTTAGTTTTAATACATTGTATTTATTTTAGTAACGTTTACTTCAACATACTGCATGCACACAAATGAAATAACATATATATATATATATATGGTGTTTGGCTTAGTGTCATGTTAGAATCATTTTTATACTCATACCTTTGGTGTGTTTTACATATTTTGAAATGTTTTTAGCTTATTTTTTGAATGTTAAGTTTTAAATGTTGTTGTATACATTTGTCATTTTATTTAATTTCTCAATTTTCCTTAAATGTGTGTGTATATATAGTATTAAATAGACTTGTAACTTATAGTTTAGTTACTTTTTCTTATTTGTAAGTCGCTTTGGATAAAAGCGTCTGCTAAATGCCCCACACACTAAAAAGTAAAAAGTATATATATATATAAATCTCGTACAATGCACTTATTTTAGCAAATAAGAAGAAACTAATTACAAGCAATACAAAAAACTACAGTAGAACAAATAGGCTTAAATATGAAATGCTACATACAGTACATTGTAAAATGTAAACAAATAAATAAAAACACTGCTCTCCACTCTGCAAATTAAATGTATATTTATTTTTATTTAAGTTACAAAAGTGATTGTCGAGCAGTGAGAGATTTTCTTTTTGATTAACATAAATGACAGACAGCAGGGATATTAGACTGCTGTCACTAAAAGCCGCCCAGATACAATATACTGTTACACATGTGTTTCTCAGCTGTTTGCTTTCACTTGCAAAGATGGCATTTAGAGAAATTTTGGACGATAGTTTCGGTTAATCGTGTCTGCCGGTACATCGCCCACTCCTACAACAAATGTATTTATATTTTTCACATTAATATCATTTCCCTTAAATAAAAAGCAGGTCATCTAAGTACTGTGGTAATTAAAGAGCAGGTCGAGATTGGTCTTTCTTTGCAGACTCTGATGAAAGAGTACAATACGTTTGATAAAAGAGTATGAGATATTCACGTACATAGGCAGAACAAAGACATGGACATGAGCCTTTTAATGGCAGTTGTTAATTATTATCAACTCGCTGAATATGGAGTAAGGAGAATTTGCTTTAGAGGTGGTAGTCGGGAGGCTTTGAGGGATTGAAGGGTTCTCTTTCCAAGATCCTTTGAGGTATGGACAGGGACCGGCAGAAAGATGAAGAGGTTAAGGGGAGAGTAGGCAACAGGTGCTGGGTTGCCACAGCAACAGCATGGCTTAAAGGTGCCAATGGCTTCGGTGGATGTTTGAACACTCGCTCGCAGCAGGAACAGAAGTGTTTTACAGGTGGTACAGTCGGGCTCGGTTTAACATTATCCCTATCTCAAAGGGGAAGACTCCAGCCAGCACTGCAGTCAATCCTGCTGCTCACTTGCAGAGGGAACAGCAGGACAGAGGCTGGCTGGCAGGCTGGCAGGCTGGCGAGTCACTCATGGCTGCTCGGGTCCTGCCCTCAGCCCATAGGAGATATTGGATGCCTGGTGTCTGTGTTTAATATCTCCCCATATGCTTTCCATAGGCACCTGCTGAGTGAACGGTATTGATGCCAGCTTTGTAGAGGAGTGGATACATCTTTCTCGCCTTTGATGGCTGGTCAATGGGTCTTAGATCTTCATCCTGACATTTCCATCATTGGGTCTATTGATCCTGGATGAGGGCCGGCTCTCTTAGGTAGATAGACAACCTACGCTGGGCCGTTTGTATGGGGTGAAGGAGTGGAATACAAAAACTAGGACTGGAAAAAATAGGTGCACTTACTAAAATGAACAGCTCTGTGGAGATTATTATATTCTTTTCAAGTTATTGCATTACTGGGGAGGACAAATATCTGATAATTAGGTCATTTTGTGGCAAAAATGAATTCAGGAGAGACTTTTTGTCTGTCCCGGCCTCTGATCTTTACTTACAGGTAATAAATGGATTGAAATGGGCCTTAATATCTTGTACATAATAGGAGGTGCATTACACAATTTCAACTCACTTTAACTGGCTCTTCTGTCTTCTTATGCGGGTTCAGAGTTACTATAGCCCTTACACATGTGTCCCCCCCCCCTCTTGAAACAGCATATGCCCTGATCTGTTTAGCTTAGGAGCTTTGGAGTCGCGGGCTAATTGGCAGCAGGCTTATGGCAGCATGACCCATAATGGGTGTACTAGTAAGTCTGTTGCTTTTAAAACGAGGGGGAACATGGAGTTTAGGTGGTTCAGTGTGAATTAAAGAGGGTTATGGGGGATGTATAGTAGTCTTTGGTCGGTTGTCACATTTGAAGGATTAACATTGAGTGGTTGATGACCTAGATTTTATGTGACATCCTTTGTAGATTAATTAAAATGTGGTTTAAATTAAACAAATTAAATAGCTTATTACTCTTTCTTCATTATTTGTTGCTTTCATTGCCATGTTAAAATAAAGAAAAGTTGTACATTTGAGAATAAAGTCATAAAGCATTGAGAATAATCTCATATGCCTTTTACATTTACATTTAGTCATTTAGCAGACGCTTTTATCCAAAGCGACTTACAATTGGGGAATACATAAAGCGATTAATCTTGAAGAGGCAAACAGACAGAGGAAGTGCCCCTAACACCAAGTCTCAGGCATTGTTCAAATAAATACAAGCTAGCAAGGGAAGGAGAGAAAGGTAAATAGAAAGATGAAGATATAGAAAAAGATATATCTTTTTTATTTTTTTATTTTTTTATGATGAAGTCAAGTAGTGTTGAAAGAGATGAGTTTTCAGTTCTTTTACATGAATACAATACTAAAGGCTTTACAATTAAAAATAACTAAGAGATTAAAGTAGTCAAAATTACAAGAAAACAGTCATAGCATTATGAGATTAAAGCCATAATATAAGAAAACAGTCATAATAAAAAAGGAAGTCAAATATATTGAGAATAAAATGTATTCTCAATCTTACATGTTTTTTTTCTCTTAAAAATAACAAGGTCCAAACACACTGTCATAGCAGACTGTGTGGTTTGTTTGGGATAATTCATAGACAGTCTGAATTACTTTTGAGACTTAAGACGTTCAATGCAAGCTTAACCATTTTTCCAGGCTTGCACATTGGTGGCGACATTTGTAAGGTTGTTTGTGATGAGAATAGCATATTCGACATGCATTCATTTCCCCAAAGTTCTCCCAAAATATTTTTTTTGGGTTAAAGTCAATTTCCGACTGGATTATATTAATCCTACTGGATGTGTTTTTAGATAATGGAAAATCTGGAAGCTGCAATCTGGCCAATATTTTTTGGTTCAGTGGGTTCACAGTATGCACAGTTTGGGAATGAGCTGATTTGATGAAACCAAACACCCCGGAGTTTCATAATGAACAATGATGAGCAGTTCGATGTGCTTGTTGTATAACATTCCCCCAGTCACCACCTGTTTATAGAGATCATAATTGTGATGTGATTCGGCTCATCATCACAGGAAAGGCAGCACATTAGCAAGTTTATCTTGTGTGTAACTCCACAGCTCCCACCTCCATGTTGAAACCATGATGATGTCAAAGTAGTCTATTAAACCTGTGTACTAATGAGTAAATAATTGATATAATGTACATTTTTTGGGTGAATATTCCTCATCATACACTGCACTACAAACACATACACACACAATAATAATACAGATTTTATATTATTATAGATATTATTTTAGTATAATCTGTTTTTTTAAGATATATTTTCCAAAAATAAACATTAATATTTGTTTACAGTTTCATAAAGTAGATTTAATGGTGTTTAGATACATGTGTTTTTACTAGAAAACCAGACAAAAAGAGAAAATCATAAATCATTTGCAGGTGCAGACAAGTTATTATTATTTATTATATAGTATGCATGCATTCATTTATTTAGAGCAGACTGACATTGAAGTTTTTACGTTAGTGTAAATTAAGCGGTACATCTGCACTTTAAACATGCTTCACATTATGGACTGACTTTAACTAAGAAAAATTGTGAGATAAATTCAGTTGAATGAAGTTATGTGTCCATTGAGTCATTGTAAGGTCAGCAGATGTCTACTGCATGTTTGCCAGAAGGGCTGGGATTGAGTGAGAACTACCTGAATCTCTCAGCTCCTTAACAGATCAATGCAGTAATCTTCCCTCCGACAGCCTCCAGCACCCTATCTAGCCTTTATTAAAACTGCCACAGTGGCCTATTGTGTGTCTGTGAAGCTGGCAACGACTCCCCAAACGCACATGCAAACACGATTATGTATTAGGACTGGGAATTGACCTGTCACTGCCTCACCGGTAAAGAATCAGGTTATTGATTGATGGTACACTGGTTCGGACCTGATTAGCGGTTCATTGTCTGTGCTATAATTGAGCCCACCTCCTGCCACCCTCAAACAACCGCTACCAAGGTAACAGACTGTCTCTGTGTGGTAAAGACATCTGATAGGACCTCCGCTAGGTAAAATCAGATGTTTGTGAGATCTATTAGAACCTGTTTACTGAGAGAGAACTCAATCTCCGTTGTGAGAAAGGGACTGTGAACTCTTTGAAATATAATCTGTATTTTGCCTGGGATTTGATCGTAATAATAATAATACTTACAATGGCATGTCTTTATCATGTGATTTTAAGTCATATAATCATCTGTGATACTTTCTGAAATGGCAAGTATTTATCATATTTATGTACTAATATATTTTGTTATTATATTAAGATTATCCTTTTATTATTATTATAATGCTTTACATTTTGATATTTTCATGTCTTCAATTATTTTTTTTTATAGATAAAATAAATATCATAGATGTAAATATCATAAATATATTTATATAAAAGCGTCTGCTAAATGACAATGTAGAAATGTAAATGTAGGCTAAATGTAAATATTTAGACTAACAGACATAAAATACTTTTTTGCCCATAATGTTTTCGTGGATTTTGATTATTTTTCTTACACTATTTATTGTTTTATGCCTAAACAGTAATTTCTTTTCCCGTTTTATGCTTAAAACAAGACAACAAATTGTTTAAAGAAAAAAAAGAAATATAATTTAACATATCATATATTATATTTTATATTCTATATTGTTATATCGGTCGACCTCTAATTCACGGCAATCCATCAAAATAAATGTGCGGTTTTTTGAAGAAATTTTGTTCAGCAGAATGTACTACTACTACAAAAATTATGAAAACTTTATTTTTTAAGGAATGATCACACAACATTTCTAACATGTTTTAATTTTAATAGTAAATTTCCTTTGTTTGCCAAAAACGTTTAATTGTCAATAATTTAAAGATAAATGAAATTGATGTTTTATGCCTTCATTTGATAACCAGATACATAACTCAGAATTTCTGAGGAAAAAGAACAATTTCATGAGGCTATTTTAAAAACGAATAACAATAAAACATTAGGTGAGAGAAAATAAAACATAACTTTAGAATTGTCATTTTCTTCAATCATATCATTATTATAACACCTTAAATGCATTGCATGTAAAAAGTGTTGAAGGGTACATTGTGTGCACGTGATCAGGATGGTACCACCTCCACTGCATTTTGAGAAAGAAAAAACCCTGTTTGCAGGACTATAGATTATTTGGATAATTAGTCAAAAACAACAACAGTTATGTCTGATTCTGTTGCATAGAATGGAATAAAAATAATACATTGATATTTAATTTTAATATATTTTCTGTCCAAATTTCTTTAAATAAAAGTGTGCTTGTTTTATTGGCTTGTGTTTTTTAAATTCAGTGAAATTCAAAATTACTTAATATTATTTAATAAAATAAATAATTATTACAAAGCATTTTCGGTTTTGGTTTTCGACCAAGCACATCCAGAATTCTCTGTTTGGGCCAATAATTTTCATTTTGGTGCATCCCTACCATTTACTGTAACTACATGCAGAGCACTGTGTTTTCAACCACAAGCTCCTTTAAAGAATTACACACACACACACACACACACACACACACACACACACCAGTATGCAGAGAGACATTTAAGAGGGTTTATTCTCCAAGAAAAATGTGTTAATGTTATGTGTATGGACTCTTGTTTTTGTTCCACATTAGCTTCCTGTCCACTAATTGTTTGCCTCTCACAAAAGCCACAATTCTTCTAAGAAGACAGTAAAGGCTTATGTCATGCTTGAGCTTTAGTTAGGATCAAAGTTGGAAGTTAAGTTTACCATTTACATTTATGCATTTAGCAGACGCTTTTATCCAAAGCGACTTACAGTGCATTCAGGCTATACATGTTTTATCAGTATGTGTGTTCCCTGGGAATTGAACCCACAACCTTTTGCGCCGCTAATGCAATGCTCTACCACTGAGCCACAGAACACAGGAAGTTGCACAATGTTTAGGTTTTATTATTATTTTTTATTTATGTCTTTGTTTTAGGTTGTACTACGTTTACCTTTTTTTAAAGTAATTTGAAAAAGATTTTTATATATTTGTATTTGCGTTTTTAATGTAATATGGCAATTAAATGCACTAAATGGGATTAGTATTCAGTTATTAATATGCTATTTCAGCAATAACAATAAAAATAATTCTAAAAAGGAAACAAATTACTTGTTCATTTTAAGAGACTTTATTTTCTCTTGTATATTTAGGATTGCTCTTTAAAAAGAAAAAGTAGTTTCAAAAAGTAAAAAGAAAAAGTATCAAATTACTCAATTAATCAATGGAATTTTCGGTAGAATACTCTATTACTAAAATATTCGATAGCTACAGCCCTACTTTATACCATATCGCTTATAAAAAATATATCGATATATCGTACAAACTCGATATACCGCCCAGCCCTAATCTCTCCCCCACTGTTTTAACTCATCACTGTCCCCAGATATTCATCTTCCTCCCAGTTCAGCTGCAGCCAACCCCTGATGCTCTCCAAATTGCATTCTTCACCTGTTTCTGAGAGCTCCGAGTGTGTCGCCACCTTTGTCTTGTCTTGATTCCTGATGAAGGGTGGATGTGCTTGTTATTTTTTGGTTCTTTTTGTTCTGCAGAAGGACTTTGTTTATTAAGAACAGTAAATGTCAGTGGAAGAGTTAATTGTCTCATTACCCGGCTCATCTCTATATGACCCTCATTAATTTGAGCGCTGATGGGATTGTGCTGTCTGTGTGTGTGTGTGTGTGTGTGTGTGTGTGTGTGTGTGTGTGGGCCTGTGTTTATGGTGCACAGTGAGGGCATCTTTCTCCTGTTTAATTGTGGCTGGCAAAAGAACTTGCATCACTAGGGTGTCTGTACCAAATTGGTTATCAGCCTATATTAATTTCTCAGTCAGTATTGGATATTGAATTATGTTTGTGCATTTTCCTGATTTTTTTACAATTAACTTTTGCTGTAATAGAACACTCAGTTAATTTTTAAAAAGACTATTTAATAATGCTGTTAAATGCCATCTTTAGCACATCTCAAAATGAATATCAATTTTTCATGCATTTATGTTGTGTAATAGATAATACAAATTGACCTTTAAGATATAGCCTCAGAAAAACTTCCTAGCTTAAAATATATTGTAAATACAAATGTAAATGATTTTAAGAGTATTTCCATACTTTTACAGAATACAAACAAAAAGCATAAGAAAAAATATTGCTGTGTGCATGTATTATCATTCCCAGTATTCACAGTGTGTTTAATAAGGCATAATTTATGAAATTTAAAAACACTAATAATTTAATAATGCAGTTAAGTGTAATCTTTAGGAGATCTCAAAATGAATATATTTGTCATGCACGGAATGTTGTGATGCCTAAAATTATTGATTTTCTTTTTTTAGTTTTTTTCTATTAATTAATATTATATTAAAATGTTTAGTATTAGTTGATTATTTCAATTGGTATTATTTTATTTTTAGAAAAAAATAATATAGAGTTTAATATGAGCCATTTATCTGTAGCATGGCAATAATTATTTATTTAAATCAATGCTAAATACACTTTTGTAATTTAAGCTCACCAACTGTTGTAAAGCGCTCGAGTGGTTGCAGTGCATACAACCTGAGATTAGTTCATCCAAATCTTTCATGCAGCTGAGACTGAATGTTTTTTTTCAGTATTGTACTCCAGATGTTTTCCATTGGCCTGACGACATGAAGCTCATTGTTTTCCTGAAGGGGGTAAATGGGAGTGTCTATGGTTGTTGAAGAACCTTTTCCTTCCAGCTTTTGTTAGTTTCCTTGAGTATAACTTGATAACGAAATATCACAACTCTCACGATTCCTGTAAAATTAGCCTAAAACGCCTAAAAAGGCATACCCAAAGTAAATTGCATGCTGTTCTTGGGCCATTTGGATGATATGCATGTGTTGGTCTCCTTGTGAAAGGTGACACTCTGAGGTTTGTTTCTCAACAGTCAGAATCACTGTAAGTCTTACTGATATTGAGTAATAGCACTTTGAATAACTAAAAAAAGAAAAAAATAATTCCGCCTGCATTTTTGTTTGTAAATAGAAGCCTGCAGATGACTATAGCTGGGAGGTATGAACTGGAAAATACATTGGGATCACAGATGAAGCCTTACCAAGCCAAATTTACGCATTTGATAAACAATATATTAGAAAATTAGTGTTTTAACACGTTTATCTAATTTTATGTCTAGACGCTTGCAAAAAAATTACACTTGGAGACTCCAAACGACCCTTTGTAACCAACGACACATACAATGCTGTAATTCTTGAATGCTTTAATGTACAGTCATCATTTTGGGCTCTAACGAAAGGTTACACTTAGAGCTATTCAGTTTCTCATCCAGATTCACTGTCAATAATTGCTGACACATAGTAACTGAAGCATAACACACATTATAGTGACATTTATTTATAGACTTCAAAATGTGTACACTTTTAAAATTACATATTTATAATCTAAATATTTTTTTTTCCTATATTTCTATTTCTGTACATAGTACATTATTTAATTTGTGGGTTTTTTCTTATATTGGTGTTATATTGCATCCCTACTGTGTTATTCCTCTGTATGTCTGTAAACTATCATGCATGTCTGTATTATGTCAACAAAAAGTGGTCTGATAAAGACACTGATTGTACATGCTGTGTTTTATTGTATCTTTAAATGTTTACATAGTTGAAATCACAAGAATCTCAGCTTTCCATGGATATATGACATGTTCAACTTTTTTTTTTTTTTTTTGTGTCTGACGACTTTACCCTGTCACTACTAGGTGTCCCGCCGGCGGGACGGTACGCTGGATTCTTAAAGGGTTAAAGGAATCTTATTTTTTCAAGACAAACGTTGACACGAGGTGAATGAAATTCAGCGAACGAGTTTACTTTTAACTTCACCATAAACTCTGTCGGTTTGAAATATTAATACGTTTATTTCAAGTGGGTTTATTATACGTTTGCAGTGGGAGCACAATGTGTTTGAAGTTGACAATGAGTATCAAAGGGATTTTGGAACAGCAAGCTTCAGATCTTTTTTATAGTTCACATTTTGTCAGCTGAAGCCGCTTAAATGAAGAGATTTCGTGGAGCTTTCAATTTCACTAGCTTTGCATTTATTGCGTATTTCATGATACAAAACTTGTAATTGATGTTATTAGAAGATTTTGTGAATTCGAAATCATGCAGGCTTAGAAGATGTTTATTGCTGTTGCTTTTATGTTGTAAGTAATATCCTGAACCCTCCAAATTTAGCAAACAGATGATTTTTCTCTTGTTTTCAATAAATAATGCCCTGTGTTTTCCATAATAGTTCATATTGCCAAGTATTTAATGTGTAAATCTTCCCTTGATTCTTTATTACTTAAATGTTGTAGCTCATATTTGGCTTTCAGACTTGCTACGACATTAATAAGTGACAAAAAGCCCAGTCATGAGCTGTTTTGTGCTGACATCAAAGCACATGATTATTAATTCCCACACTTCTATGTATTTTTTTGTTGTCTGGAATATTAAGGTGTGTGAGGTGCTAAATCCTCAGTGGACCAATAAAGGGTCACAGCTTTTGCAGTTACATAACCGCTGAATATTCTTCCAAATGCCTGTGATCAATATAACATCCATTACCATAATACAGGGCATCAGAATGCAGGTGGTCCCTCCGGCATGGGCTTATGAGATGGCATCTCCTCTCCTGATTCTATAATTAATGGGAAGAGATTTATTCAGGCTCTGCTTGCAGTATGGGCTATGGGGAAGGTCGTTCCTCACCTTGCTTTGAAAACAAATGGAGTGTATTGTGAACATGCCGTGCACTGCAACGTCTCCACACAGCTCTGCGGTAAAACAAGACCGCATTAATGTCTCGCCGCATACTCGCTGAATTTATACTTCAACCTTGACGTCTCAGAGCTCATTCGCTTGCGCGGATCAGCTCTTAGTCACTTACGACTGGATCTCCGAGTTGGCAGTTTCTGTCTCATCCTTCAGCTACTGCAGTCTCTATTCCACTCATCTCTATTTAACACAGCAGCCGCTTACTCAGGGTTGGCTCTATAAACATGCAATGTCTGTCGCTCATTGCATGGAATTGTTTACAGCAGAGGATGCATGGGAACTGCTTAAACACAACAGCACATGAGCAAACGCACCCAATATCAAAATTCTGTCTGATACTGATAAGCCGATATGTTAATTTTCATGTTTGATAAAGTACTGTATATACTGTGTAGATTATATAAAACTTTTGTATTTTTTTCAATGAAGTAAATGAAAAATAATACTAAAATCAGTAATTTAAATGCTACAAGTGTATTTAGGCATCACAGTATGGAAGATGGATGCTTATATTGAGATTTGCTGCATTTAAAATTGTGATTAATTTACTTTAAAAGATTATATTTTAAGTGAGTGTTAGATGATGGCAATTGTAATCTAAATAAAAACATTATAAATCGAACCCATTGTTATCTAAATGAGCTATAACCGAACACTCATGTGGCGTTGTTGTTGTTGTTATTATTGTATATTAGTAGTAGTAGTTGTAATAATAGTAATATATTATGTAGAGTACTAATAAAAATAACATAAATTATAAATGTTTTATTAATAATGTATTACAATTTATATTAATAATAATCATTAATATTGTTATTATTATTAGTAATAGTAGTAGTAATAATAGTAATATATTATGTAGAGTACTAGTAAAAATAACATAAATTATAACATGTTTTATTAATAATTTATTACAAATTATATTAATAATAATCAGTAATATTATTGTTGTTGTTATTATTATTATATTATTTAATTCATAAAAAAATCATTTTAAAATAGAATCATTATTAATCATTGTTGTGTATTTATTATAATTTGTATGTAGAATAGCAGAAATAACTATTAATAGTTATATTAATAACGATTAATAATAATAATGATAAAGTCATTTAAAATCACTTTTAAAAATCATAAAAAAAATCTAGTACTAGTAAGTAGTAACAAGAATAATAGTAAAAACATAATAATTATATTATGATTTATTGATATTTATTCATGAAATTGACTAATTTTGGACCTATTCCCTAATAATTTATGACTAGGATAGTCGCCAGACTCGCCACCCTAAAATATGATCACCCCACAGTTATAGTAAAGCAACACACACCCATACAATGCGAATCTATATTCTGCCTCGACCCAGCTTTCACTCCACAATATATTTGATCATGCTCATTACCCAAAATGGCTTAATTATTATAGAGAAGAAGAAAGTCATGTTGTTTGTGGACCATTTGGATGATCACATCCTGAGCAAATGGTGACCAATTGTAGAATGGGAGCAGATGTGGGACACTGAGAAACACCTCAGACAAAGGGGTGTCAGAACTTAATTAACATACAGACTACAGCTGTTACGACAGGAGCAACTTCATTTATGTTCCTGTGGCTCAGTGGTAGAGCATTACGTTAGCAGCGCAAAAGGTTGTGGGTTCAATTCCCAGGGAACACACATACTGACAAAAATATGTATAGCCTGAGTGCACTGTGAGTCGCTTTGGATAAAAGCGTTTGCTAAATGCATAAATGTAAATGTATATGAAGTGTAGTAAACTGAAAATGTATAAAAGGTTAGAACTTAGGATGTCCTGGGTTCATTCCGACTCTGTTGAACCCAAGGTATTACATGTGCTTTGTCACTGCTATGCTACAATAAACATCTTCATCAAGATCTTCAACATCCTCTTAAATTTTTCTTACAACACACAGAAAAAAACATGACACTCAGTGAGGGTGATGGATTGCCCGGCGGTTTCCTCCTCTCTTTTACTCCTCAGCGTACTCTCGCAGTTTCATCCACTCATTTGTAACTCTGAGAGCTTGCGTGGGAAAACGTGCCTGTGACCAGCCCACTTTCACAGTAGGTTTTTGTAGAGCCCGAATGGTGCATTCGCAGCTGTTCAGGATGACGTGGAGCTTTGACCAGTCTCGTTAATGAGATCCAGAGCGCTCAGCGGGTCGCTGCTTTCCGAGAGCCAGATGTGGAGGAGATAACATGACTTAATGGGCCGTTCAGGAGACGCATGATGAGAACATGCTGTCTGAATCAGTCACACTGATGAAGCATGGCACGGCAGGGCCAGAGTCTTTCCGCTCATAACCTCCACCTTTGGCTTCACGAGGTCAGGCCTGACACTCTTCTCTAACCCTTTAAACCTATTTATGTGTGCTTGAAAAATCAGGAAATGTGTTATCGATTGTGTTATCCATATGCAATGATAAACGACTTGTACTAAAAAATGACCCGAGAAACATTAGTTGTCAGGGTGTGTAATGAATGTGCTGTAGCAAAAGAAGTGCAGGGCAGCAGCGGAGAGCTCTTAGATCAAGGTAATTGGATGAAGCAGCAACGTGTCCTTTCCTTTTGAATCTCCTTTTCAATTTGTCCAGTCAATTTGTATTTTAACCTGCGACAAAACTAACAGCAGAACTGAAACCAAGGATAAATTAGATTTCAGCTTCTCTTTTGCAGGCAGCATACTGTATTTCCTCTCGCAGACCAAAATAATGAGCAAATGTCCTTGTCCAGCTCCTTTGGCCAGTAACCAGATTTTTAATGAATTACTCAGTTTTGATTACAATTTTTTTGTTAATGTTCTTCCCACTTAGGACAATTAATGAGGGATATAGATGCATGTATGTGTGTGTGTATGTATATATATATATATATATAATGACTAGAAAAACGCAGGAAAAAGTGGCTTGTAAACCTGCGTCTAAAGTCGGGAGGAGCCGATCGGATAATTCTCGTGTGCAAATGGTTAATATAAGACAATCATATATTGATAAAGACATTAATAAATAGATACAAGGTGACCCAGTCCGAATTCACTCAGTGCTAAAAGCCACATGTAGACACGATGTAAATAAGATATTATTTTGCAGTTCAGAGAGCTTCACTGATTATAAAGGAACCGTGAGAAACAGCATTAGTGATTACATGGAAGCGCTATTTGCTCATTTTCTAGGCTATAATCAAATCAGAATTTAAATAAAAGTTGTTTTACGTGCTGCTAACAGGGCCCACGGCCACAAACCCTGTACATGCAGCAAAGTTTCAGGAGTTTACATATGTCCAACATCCCTCTTATAAATACGGTTCGAAATAGCTTGTTTGCAGTCAGGATACGTTGCTTAGCCTATATCCTCCGCTTCAATGGCATGCAAGTATTTCAATTTAGTTCAAAAATCGCTCCTCTTTATAACATAAGGATCACGTAACATTGTGTTTTTCTGTTTATACATTTCTCTTGTTATAGCACCTAAACAAGTACAGTATGGACTTTCCTCCATCTCATCTCGTTCTTTTTTTCAGTCACTCCTAGTCCTGACGCATTGCTGCATGTACAGGATTTGTGTACGTTGGTCCTAGCAGCACGTAAAACAAAACTTTTATTCAAATTCTTAATTGTTTACAGCCTAGACAGCGAGTTAATAGCGCTTGTATATAATCACTAAAAAGCTGTCACTCACTTCAATTTATTGCAATCTCACAATGTTTATTATAATCAATAAAGCTCTCTGCAAATAATATCTTATTTACATTGTGTCTACGTGTGGCGTTAAGCATTGAGTGACTTCTAACTACTAACCCTGCTTGAGGTGGCAGCCCTGGATTATCTATTTATCTGTATTAATATCTTAATATTATATTTAGGGTTGTGGTTGAATAAAAGAAGGTCTGTCACTTAATTCGAATCGCGATATTTACTAGTGTATGTGAATATTAAAACGCAAAAAGACGGTTTAAATATGAATTCTGCATGTCCCGTTAGCCTCTGTATGTATGAATGGCAGAGACGTGGTTTTGTTTACCACACAAATACTGAAGTACACGTGAACTCGCGGTGATTCTCAGCCTCTGCATCACACTACATGATAAACTTACGGGCTCCTAGAGTCACTTCATGAGAATCTTACCATTTCATTTGAGAAAACTAGCATCATATCATACTGTATGCATACACAGATAAACTTTGAGGCAACCGGTCAAAATAAATGTGCGGTTTAACATGTAACAGAAATATATTACTCTTGTATTACTTTTGTACAGTATATGTACGTCTTTATATATTCCATTTACTGTCAAATTTAAATAAAACAATTAAATGATATAAACATAATTATTACAACCAAATTAATTTGTATTAAAAATACAATTATAATCAAAACTATATAATTAATTTTTTTTAAAGGATATTCACACAATTTTTCTACCATGTATTAATTTTAACAGTAAACCACTGTTTGTTTGCCAAAATTAAAAGGGTTTCATTTGATTAAAAATAAATAAATGTTTCAAGCTTCATTTGATTATCAGAAAAAATAAAACACACAAGAAAGAAAAACAATAATTTAATAGGGCCCTTTTGTTCAAAATGTTGAAATTGAGAGTTTTGGACTTATTTTTTCACTGAAATAAAAAAAAAATTTTGTTACACAGAGAGTAAAGTACCGAAAAAAGGTACCGTTGGGTACCGTACCAGTTCAAATGTGAACGGTACCCAACCCTAATTATATCTTATATTAACCATTTGCACACATCAACATTAACCGACTCGATTCCTCCCGACCGCAGACGCAGGTTTACAAGCCAATTTTTCCTGCGTTTTTCAGTCAATGTCTTGACTTTTCCCCTCTTATGAACAATACATGTTCATACACGATAAAAGGTCCTTGTGTTTTCTCCGTTTGACCGATTTGAGCATTCATAAACAACTCAAAACACAGGCATCTTGAATTTCTGCTACTGATTCCTAAAAAGTCACTTCCTGCCCTCCAGCTGCATTTCGCGTCACAGCAGTGTCACAATTTGTGTGTCCACATGTGCAATGGAAAATACAATTTGCAGTTCCTTTTGAAAATCACTCTGAATATTCTTCCATACAATTTGTTGTTAGTAACAACATCAAGGTTTCCCACATTGTGGCATGTGAAGAAACTGCAGGGGGTTCGTGAGTTTAATGAAAAGCTAATAATTAGCTAAATCATAAAAATTTAAAATTAAATAAATATTTAAAAAAGACAAGTGACAACAATCTAAAATAAAAAATTAAACAATTGTATACCTGTTTACCTGCTTGTCATGTGACCATGAGAATAGATAATAATGTAATATGTAAACGTAATATGTCTATTGTGATAGGTTTTTTATAGTTTATTAAGTCTACAAGTTTTTTATGGATTACATACTCCAGATTACATGTAATCGGTTACTACCCAGCAATATATATATATAAATAAATGGGCAATAAAGAGCAGTTACATAAATAACTCTAAAATATAAACAAGATTTTGATGAACGGTCTCATCCTATAAAATAGAATTGCTTGGTTGTTGTTTTTGTTAGAGGAATTACCACTACTGTTTGAATGACTTAAATCCACCCGTTTTAGTAGAGGAAAACAATCAAAGTCTTGTAATGAAGCGGGGGTCCAAGGCCTCCCTTTGTTTTCCCAGTGCTTCTGTGTCACTCTGTACCTGGAACTTGAATTATGTTCAGCCAGAGGCTAAAGGAGAGGAAGCCGCCTGGCCCCAGCGCACACATGTAGTTGTGTTTACCGCTTGTGCACACAAGCTTGCAGAAGGCACCGCCTCCAACTGTTCTTCTGTGGCTCATTTCATTTTGTTGAGATTTAGGTGGAGAGGCATGAGTTATTCCACTTTTTGTCGAGCCCAGGGGATTTTTGTCCCACCTGCCATAGATGTGACCTTGACCTTGTAATGCATTTGCTATACCATTCCTCCACTATCTGCTTCTCGTCCTCACCCTAATCTTTAATGTTTTATTTTCCCCAGAGATTGGAATTATTCTTTCTGTCACCAGACTTGAGACAGTAGATTTTAGTTTTTTTGGATGAATCCAAGCAAGCTGTAATCAAATTGAAAGAATGTGTTCATGACACAAAGTTGAAGCAATCTAGTGGTTAATGGAATATTGCAATAGCACAACAATCACAAATATGCAATGGAAAAAAAGATTGTGTGAAGAGGAGTTAAACGAAGATCTCTGCAGTTACCAGTGAGATTTGTATTTCAGTAAATATATGGTGATGGAGAAAGTGAATGCTGAGGTTTCTTTTATTTGAATATAACCAGCTGGAGCATATTAAGGGTGTGTGAACAGGCAAAGGGAATTTCCCACAAATGCCAAGTAATGAGACATCCTGGGTAACATAGGCTGGGCTTCAGATATTAACCTGAGCTATACAGGTTATTCCAATCTCTCTCTGTCAAGATTAGAGCGCTCTCTGCCTGGAATACTTTATTCAAACAAGACACTTTTAATCAACATGTTTGAAAAGGTTTTTTTGTCCCAGTGTCTTTGACGTATTCAGTGTATTTAACTGACTGAAATGGCATATATACATTTAATCCACAAAAATAAAATGTTACTTCATTATATAGAAGTTTTTGTTGTGTTTTATTATATAAATTAATATATTGGAGTTTGAAATAGAAATATTTCACTAAAAGTGGCTGTTTTTTTAGCTATTTTTTGGTCAAAATATGTGGGACCAATTCTCAATTTAAAATGTGGCTTATATCATGCCTATTATTAACATATGGTGTTTCTTAACAAGTCCCTTACTAACTATTAATAAAGCATCAAACTAGGAGTTTAAGTGACACAAATATCAGTTTAATGGTTTTGTTAATAGCGAGGAATTGGACTTTAAAATAAAGTATGACCTGGTGAAAAAAATATTACTGGGGAAGAAAAAAAAAAGTTTTTTTCCCTCTGAACATTTTTATAAGGTCTTGCTGACATTCATTTTCCATGAAGTTACATACATCAGGAGCACTTGATTTGCCCTAAGAGCATTTTCTCTTCAACGTACTCATCAGAAAGTATATATTTTAGTCAATAGCCCATAGAAAAGTAAATGACCATGTTCCATCAAAGAAGTCTGATATAATATTGACATCGTCTTACTATTCTGAGGGTCCCCATTCGTTCACAGCTATCAGATCTGGCCTTATTTCATTAATACACATGGACACGTTCAGAGGCGTAAATTGACCTGTGTTATCGGTTTACGTAAGCCCTCCGTCTCGAGCGCAGTGTGCCGCAGCTTGACACTGCCTTTGCTGCGCCGAATATGTCTCTGCAGGCTCACTGGGGTATCTTAGCCACAGGTATCTTTCTTCTATTACAAGGTTTTCAGCACAGACACAGACACAAGTTAATTAAGTGTATCGTTTCTCTGGCAGACTCAGGCTCTGGAGCTTCGTTCGCT